>OV725077.1:61445994-62045994 GCA_928085145.1 Nezara viridula | reverse complement strand
CTTGGTGTTGGTATTGCAAGTCAGATGGTTTTGGTCAACATTGGTGATTTTGGGCAACACTACTTCAAATAGATTTTGGTGGATTGGATTGCACAGCTGCACCAGGCCTTAAAAACAAATAAAACAGCGTACATATTGGGAAGGGGTAGACGAAAAAAGTTGAGATCCCAAAAAGGCTCTCTAGCACCCACTCAATTTATGGAAAAATTGCAACCTTCAAACTGAATTCGGTGGACCTATAGAGGGGGACTAATACTTAGAAAAAAAAGGGAAAATACGCAAAAAATGGATGTGAGGGATACAGTTAAGGCCCCCAAAAGAAACTTCTCTTAATTTACTAATCAATAAACTTAATTTACATTTTTATTTGGAAGGGTTTAACGATGAAGAAACATTTTAATACCTTCAAACCATTGATTGCAATTGGCTAACGCGAACTTTATCCAAATTTCGTTGTCACTATTGTGTAAAAAAAAACCTATTTACCGACGGTGGAAACGCTGAAATGTAGATATATGAGTCATATATTTTCGAAATCGATATGAACGTGTTGTAAGAATTCTAAAACGGATATAGAACGCTTACACAGTCTCTTTCCAATGAACTTATGCCATGTGCATTATTTATGACAAAACTAAATTTAACAATAAATTAAAATTGAACTGTTCTAGAATAGTGCACTATTGTTTGAGGCCGTGATGGTGGATAGTTTAAAGGTTTTATTTACCTTTCGGAATCCGTGATGGGGCAGTTGGAATTTATTTTCGTGACGGACCCATAGAATAAATCTCGACATTCTCTCTCTGGTTAGGATAGATTGGTATACCTATAGAATAAACCCCTCTCCTCAAATGCGAGTAATGGTCAGGCAGGAGATAAAAAAAGTAGTACACTATTCATATTTATTCATCATTACTCACTCAGCCCAAGGTGCGTAATTCAAACCCTTTACAGATTCAAACATCTGTCACCTGTCTGAACTTCTGCCCAGGGTAGGCCTTGGCTTCAGCTTAGGACACCAAGGGTTGTCAAGTCCTTTTCGACATCCTAGAACTTCGTGTCCTAGATCGTCCTTTATTTCTGATGTCAAACATTCTTTTGAGTAGAATCCTTTTTGTAGTTCTACTGTCCTCCATCCGTCCTACGTGGCCCAACTATTCTATTCTTCTTACTTTTATAAACTTTATGATGCCACAGAACCCATGCAATTAATATTTTTCCAGTTTATTTGTCCACTCTCATTCAATATCGGTTTATATATACTCCTTTAAATTTTCCTTTAATTAATGTTTTTATTGTAGTGGTACAGAAAGTCCTCATTCATCAGTAGGCTGTCAAAATGTCTCCAATCAATCCGTTTTGAGATAATTTTGTGGTTTATTATTTTAATAATAATTTACGAAACAGAGATTGTATATTTATAAATACTGTATGAGAGACCTAACTAGCAAAATCAATAATTACTATTTCTTAACAATGTATTTAGCTTTTTCGAGATTACTTGGGAATAATCCAATCAGGCTTTAAACTTTGTTTAAGACATAAATAAATGTAGGATATCAAAAGGAAATTTATTTCTTGGAAACAACTTAGGTGATGTATGAAGGAATTTTTTTTAATAAATAATTAAGAAATAATACAGTTTATCTCATTTAAGGACACTAAAGATTAGCCATGAAATATATAAAAATATGAAATAATTTTATTCTGGGAGTGTAGTCACCTTAGAATAATAGCAGAGTTAAAAAAATATGCATATTAGTCTGGTATCTAGATATGATACAAATATATTGAAAAAAAATATTAAGAAAAATATAAATATATAAAAAAAATATAAGGAAATTCAAATATATACAAAAAATACAATGGAAAATACAAATATATTCAAGAAACAAACAAAAAAATATAAATGTATACAGGAAATACTAAGAGAAAAAAAAGTGAATAAATAAATGTGAATATCAATTAACTGCTGGTTATAATTATATAACATAAAACTTCTCGCTTTTTTGCGGTTCTTGAGGTAAAGTAGATGAGAAAAATGAAGGAAACTAATGCTTACATAGCTTTCTACCTCATGAAATTGTAAAAAATCCAAAAGCGAACTAAAAACGCATTTTGATGAATATTTTGTAAGTAAATCTCAACAATTTTGGAAAAAGGGTATTAGAGGCTTCCTAAGAGATGGGAGAAGCTAACAGAGCAGAACGGTTTATATATAACACAGTAAATCAACCACAAACAACAAATAAAGAAAAAGGAAAGAACTTAAGGGATAACCTTAAGCAATAAATAAACTGAATGAAAAATTATAACAAAAATAAAAGAAAATCTGTTACAAAAATAAAGAAATGAAATATAAAATGAAACTTTTTTCAGAATATCCTACCATTGTTTATAATTTCTTCTATTGGTTTATTATTTTCAATAATGAACCATTGTGATCGAACGAGAAATTCAAAAACTTAACCTCCTCTCACAATTTGAGGTTTCACGTTTCAGGATACCTAGAATTTGAAAAACGAATACAATTTTTTTTGTACATCCGCCGTCCGCGCATTTTCACCGAAACTACTGGACCATTTTTTTCTAAATTGGATATAAAATCAGTGCTCACCCAAGGATGATCCTCCTTCATCTACATTGCTATCCGCCTTTTACTTTAAAAGTGGCGGACTGTAAACATGCGTTGCTATAGAAGGTAGCGCCTAAACGAATTTACCGATGTCAATGAAACTTCGCTAAAGTCATTTTCTTGACGCCCTTTAAATTTATCTATATAACATACTTCAACGATAAGAAACTGGAAAAAAAGTAACGAGAGATGGTAAAATTAAATTCCGAATAACTCAAAAAGTTTACACTTTTTTGTTGATATTGTATATATTTATCTAAAATATTACGGAATTTATTAAAAAACAAAACAAAGTTCGTTAGAATTGGACAATTAGCAGCAAAGATATGGTCTCTAGTTTTCTTTTTTTTTCTTTTTATGTTCTACTGCAAATGTTATGTCCTTTGTTTTGGTTTTTAAATTTTGAATGTGTTCTAGAAGTAATATTATTATTTTTTTTATTAGCATATTGCTAACGATTAAAAAAAAAAATTTAGCCAATAACTGGAATCATCTTTTATTTATTTTTCTCTGTAACTAGGAAGGTAATGGTACTTTAGATGTATAATTGTTTGGAAATAATAAACCATTGTGGAATAATTTGCAGCGGTTTTTTTTTTTTTTACTGTAATATCTTAACAATTGACTGAATCAAAATCATAATATTCGGCACGTTCTAAATATAAATCAGGAAGTCACCGGGGACTATATAGAACTGAAAACACTAATCGATACGTGACCTCTGAAGTAGAAGAACGGGCCGCAGCAGCTGGTGGTTGTGGAAATGACAAACACACTTACCGAGGAAACAGATCTAGAGCGCACAGCAGGTGCTACTAACGACTCCAAGAGGGTGCCTCCTTCTTGTGCCCCGAGGTCAGTCCTCCCAGGGATCGGAAAGAGATTATCTTTCCGAGGGAGAGAGAAATAGGGGACCTGCTAAGTCGAGTTTGATTGGAAAGTTCGGAAAGATGGCTTATTGTGTGATATATCTGATTAAGATCTCAACTTAAAGATTTGATATTCATAATATTACTTATATTTTAAAGCTTAAAAAAATTAAGAATATTTTTTCATTTTTTTATTATTCTTTGCTTCAAAAGAAATATATCATCATACACACACACATAAATATATATCTCATCATATCTAAAACTGTAAAAGCATCGATTTTGCATTCTGTATGAAACATTGGATTGCTACTTTGGCAGCATGAGCTCGTTTCCTTTTACAAAAAAAAAAGTAACTTTTATTTCTTCTGCATTAAAACTTTTCGATATTTTAAAAAAAAATTATTTATTCAGATATATAACAATCTGTCACACAGACAATAATTATAGAGAGATATGAAGACATTCACACCATATATATATAGAAAACAAAAAATAAACAAAAGCAAAATAACAACTGAATAATAATAAAAAATTATGTACAATAAAAAATAAAATAACTTAAAAATATTTAAATTAAAAACATAAAAACTCAGTCATACCTATATACAACCAGGAAGGGAATCCCAAGCCGGGCTTGTCCCTCAAACTAATAGAGTGAAAAGCAGGACTCCAAGAGATACTATTTTATGGTAATGATTGTTATATCGAGGATCACTCAAATATTATTTTGACATAGTTCATTTCTTTTTCTTCCAGACCAACTACCGTTATTTAAAAAAAATAAAAATAAATAATATAATACCTAATGGTAATAATTATTATATCAATAACATAAATTTATTTGTGTATCTATCTATATATTATCTATCTTTATCACAATTACTTTTGATTTTGATTTTCATATTTTATTAAAACTGTTTTACTTATCATAATTTTCTTTGACAACTGATTTTCCATTCTTCCTGAAAATAGACTTTTATCACTTGCTACAGCAACCTAAAGTACAGTCTGTGGGTGATCGGAGTATATTTTTAGGAAGGAGAGAAAATTAGTTAACAAACAAAATGATAATAAGGAAAGCTGTGTTTTAACAAAATGGAAAGAAACAGTAAAAATAATTCTGACAAGGAAAAAAATAAGAAAACTGCAAAATTTATAGTTTTAATTTAACAATTACTACCTTATGGAGTAGTACACAAAAAAACAATTTTTAATTGATTGTTGTGTTTGTTGTTTGTTTTCCTTAGAATATTTCAAAATGGCATTAAATTCAATTAAATATAAAGGAAATTAAAAAAAAATGTTAAAAAAATTTTTCATTAATAAAATAAAATGTGTGGGATTAATGTGATCTTTTTGTAAAACATTAATCGTTTATTGACTAAATTTGATAATTATATTAACACCACACAAAAAAAAATCAAGATAAGGTTGTTTATCATAAATATCATTAATGTTAGAACTGTATATTATTCAACTAATTACAATAAAATATACTAATAATATTTATCATAAATGTTCTCCTGAAAATAATTTTTTGACAATGAGCTTTTTCCTCCTTAAGTACCATAAGTTAATTGTTTATTAGCTGTTTCATTTAAATTATTATTCAATAATAAACTATTTAAATCACGTAAATCGATGGCATGGCACAATAAAAAATCTAGTAGTACTGTTTACATGCTGATACTGATAAATAAATAAGTATCAAGATGACATATAATACCATTTATAAATGTAATTTATTGCACTATAAGTAAATATTTCGCCTCTGTTCCCTGGCCTCAGTCCAGGCGATAATGGAAAGTTGTGCTTGGACCCCTAAAAAAACCTCGTGTTATTTATTCTGATATTTTCCTTCCCCTGTTGAGACCTAAAAGGGTCCAGGATCCCATTACATCTCCTACATTTAAAATTCTTCCCAGCAAACTTACTTAGCCCAACAGCCAGGAGCACTCAGACCCCAGAAAGCCCGTTCTACCTTAGTGGCTCTGATTTACTGGCATCAGTATGCTTATCTCATCTGTATAGGGTACGGTTCAAACACATTTACATTAACTTTGTTTGCAATGTATTTGCAGGTATTTTTTTTTTTTTTTTTTGGTCAATTTGGTGCAAAATAGGCCTAGAAAGAAATATATCAATACCATTGGTAATTATTTTTTATTATATCCTTCATGTTGATAAATAAAGTGCCTCAAATTCCACCTGCGTTCAAACTACTTTGAAAATCTTTCATACTTTAATATTACGAAAGTTTACTATAATTTGTTATTTTATATATATTCTACATTTTAATAGAGCCTACACTATTTGTGGGCTTTGTATTTTGAGTCCTGTTGTACATATAGAATCCTAATTTATTTAAAGTAGCTTATATTTACATTTCTAATATATCACCAAGAAACTGCTTATGGTCAATGTGAGTTCACAGTATACATAAAGGACTGGTTGAGAGTTTCACTACATCTTGACTGACGATCCTCATGGATTGGAGAGGGGATGACTTTCGGATTGAAGCCCTTCCAAAATTGACAATTTTTTTTTTTTTTTTGTTCAATATTTGTTTGTTGAGTGATTTTAGCTAAATGCTGGTTTAAGATCGACTGTTTCAAGAACAACTGTTGTGAAGCAAGGCGATTGGACCAAAATCACGGCAAAGGTTTTTTCCCTTAATTAATTATCAAATACACCAGGAGGATCTTATGATTACAGGTCGGTCCACCGCTGATTTAACAGATTAGATATGAAACAATGTGAAACAGTATTTTATTATAAAGTGCTGAAGCCCAAGATCTTTTTTTCTTAAACATCAATAGTTTCTCTAATCATAATTTTCTTTAAAAACTGATTTCCTATTTATTCTAAAAATAGACTCGTATCACTTGCTATAGCAAAAATAGTATATTTACTCTAATTATAACGTAGGTATTCCTAATAGGAATTTTTCCTTTTCGTTACATTAAACACATTTTTTTTTTACAGGCTTTCGAAGAATATTAACATATCATTTTAAATATTTCTTTTTCTTCCAAATTCAATACCGTCATTGAAAAATAAAAACAAAAATAAAGATCATTTTTTTATTTATTATTTATGACGATATTTACAACTGTATAAAAAAATACATCTAGTAAATTAAAAAAAAATAAGTAAAAAACCCAAGTCTTCCAAACTTAAAGGCGGGGTCCGCTACTGCGATCATATACACACACACATATGTGAATGTACATATACATATATATGTGTGAATTTGTGTATGACATACATCATCACATTACATCCTAAATTTAAAAAAAACAAAAATCGTGAAGCTTATATGATGGTTGGTAGTTGAATAAAAACGATGTAAGGAGAATAGAGCATTTGGTTTCAATATAAATAGTCAGACTGAATGGTAATAAATTCTTAGCAGCCCTGCGCCACTTACTCAGTGTCTTTATATTATTTAACTATTTTCATTCCCTACTCCGCGGAACCTACCTCGCCATTAATATCCCATAAATAATGACACCGCTTACATAAAATAAATATTAGCCTAAATTCCTGACCATAAATCCCAGCTTAATAACAGTATTATACGGGCTACCACCTATAAATTTAGAGATATTGCTGCATTATAACACATAAATATTTATTCGAAATCTCTTCTACTAAACGATAATCCAAAATCAACTCTGGTGAGTATTTTTTATTTTATCAATATTTGTATTTTAATCATATATATGTATCATGGAACTTAGTTTTAATAAATAAAAAAATGTTTATTTATTGATAAAGAATATTTTATAGTTAGTTATATTTAATGTTCGCTAATATTTTTATAATTTAATCTTTTCTACGATCTTACATTTTTAAATATTACTTATTGGTTTAGCATTTATGATTTAAATATCTTATTATATTGATTTACAATAATTAGTTATGTAATTAACCTATTCCCTTCCTTATCACCATCGTTTTGATAGAATATTACTGATACTAAACGTAAATTTGAAAAAAAAAAATGATTTTGATCAATCAGAGATATTTGTGTTAGGAGCTTAAATTAAACTTAGAAAAAAAAGTTTATATCATCTTTTCTTATTTTAATTTAATCAAAACTTAAGACTTAATAAGTCCCTTAACCTTCAGTAATGAATACAGCTAAGAAATGTTTCCAAAATAAATCTTACTTTGTGGGAATCAATTCCAGATGGGATAATGATTTTTCTTTATAATTTTCTACATTCAAAATCTGAAAATTAAGTATGAAATAATATCATAAAAGTTACCAAATATAAATAATTTATGGAAGATAAATTAAGAAGTAAAAGGTTCATACTTAATTTTTATAGTCAAAGTGTCTAATAGAATGAAGGTTTGAATGAACGATTAATTGAGTTTGAGAGCACTCTTGTATTCAATTACTTCATTCCACTTCAGTTAAACAGATTTGTTCTCTAATATTGGGTATGAAATTCCTATTGACTGGCTGGTGTTATCTATTCTTCCATCAATATAGTAAGAGTGGTGTTGTAGCAGAGTATTTGAATATATGCAAACCTTAGATTGAAAAATTTGATAAATTAACTAACTTTAGGAAAGAATTTATCATAACGTATGTCACAGGTATATTTTTAACAAATAAAAAAACAGCTGGTAACATTTATCCAGCGCTATGTATACTTTTTATTATAAATGGTCACTACAGATGTTATGCATATTCATTGCTCTAACTGCACTTGAAAGTTCCGTCAAAAAGGAATACTTTAATGAAACTTAATGACAAAGGACTCCTTTCAGCCAACTTATTTTACTTACTCGATACTCACTCGATACGTTAACACGTTTTTTCGCCAAAAAGAAGAAACATCAAATTGGTTTTTCAATCAAATTGCCTGAAAGAAGTATTTTTTCATTAAATTTCATAAATGTATTCGTTTTTTACGGAACATTTAAGTGGAGTTAGGAGAATGTATATGTATGTATGCATAGCAGCTGTAGAGTTTTAAAAATTAAATCCACTTTTCAATAAAGGACCAATTGATCTAAATGAGTGTTTAGTTCTTTCTTGTTAGTTCTACTGGATTTATCTTAATTAACATTTGTAAAAAGTTGTTTCTATGGCTTCGAAACGAGTTATGAAACCCAAAGAAGTGCTATGATCTGCCGATTATTGAAAGAATAATTTTGGATGATAATTGAAATGCTACGACTCATTTCATACGACTCATTGACCAAAGGCAGTGAATTATTTGGACTTTTTCCCCATACCTTACATTTTCGGTTATGCGTTTTTTTTTTTTTTTTTCTGGGTACGCACAAATCTATTGTAGGAGGTGAAGAAAAATGGTAAGTAGTAAGCTAAATGATTATTGATTAAAATAAAAAGCAATATAGATGGAAAAGTAAATATTGAAACATGGGATATACGTGAATCGAAGTGCAGTCAAAACATTACAATTCAATGTCTTATATGCATACATTATTAGTGTAAAGTATTTAAAAAAAGAAGAAGAAAAATAAATTTTATTCTATAATACTTAGAACCCTAAGAATGTTAAAAATGAACAATAGCAATTACATTTAAATTTGTCTGGCACTTGATGACAGGCACATAATAATTAGATTAAAAACTTATGTAGTATTAAAATTGTAATTAAGAGACTAAGTAAACATTTGGAATCATAGGTAATCAGATGTCCGTGTGCTTACATAGTTGAACGGTAGGCAAAATAAAAAACCATGAAATAACAATAGAATAAAATTGGTAACAAATTTAATTCTTACTAATATTCGGAAGATTGATAACTGAGGAGATGGAAAAAAAATTTATATTTAAATGAAGATAAAGATGAGATTTTGCTTATTTAATATCTGAGCTTCATTCCATGATATCATTCCAATTTTCTCACAGCAGCAAAAGGACAGGCTCATGCCAACCCATAAGACGGTTGGGAATGAACATGCTTCGCAAATTTGTACAAGAACTACGTATATCTTTTAAAAAAAAAAAACACACAAGAAAAATTGGGTACTTATGTACAGGGGGCCGCTCCTGACTGCTATCTGCCAATGTTTATAACCTGAACATTGATAATTCCCATAACGCAGTGATAAGCCTTCTCCTACTTCATATCTTCCTATTATTGTATTAAATTCGTATTATTGAAAGTGTTAACAGATACAAAAACAAATGTAATAATAAAAAAAAAATACTTTTATTTGACGACACATATATTAATTAAATAATAAAAAAAAAACACTTTAAGAAGATATATACATATAAAACATCAAAATGAAATAATAAAAAAACACATTTAAAAGAACATATTTATATTGAAAAGAAAAAATATCAACACTATAAACAACATATTTACAACATTTAAATATTTCCAACAGTCCGAATAAATGGTCGTTCCCTCTTCTATATTTTCTTTAATGGCTTGTAATTAGGTTATTGAATTTCTGTCAATTATTTTGACGATAAAGCATTCATCTGTTTCTCGGCAAACTCCACCAAACATCCACTGCTGAGGTAAAACTCTCTCCACATGATTTTTTCGTATAGAAAAAAGACTTTCGTCTACTTCAACCACTTTGCCAGGTCCTCCAATTTTTTTCTTGGCCTGTATAACATGTCATGGGCACAAACCTCTCTTAAACATTTGTTCCACGTTACCATAGCTCCGTAGGATAAGTTTCAGCTGCTATGGGACCAACCATAAATCAATTTCAAAGCTGTTAAAAACGAAATCCTCGAGCCCTCCAACCATTTTCTTTTCCTTATTGAAAGTTTTGTGTCACAAGTGTTACGAAAGCATCTCCATTTGGCCTTCTTGGTTAATCTCATTTGATGACCTCGTTCACACAATTTCACGTCGGCAAGTACCCCAACATTTTGAAAATACAGAATTGCCTGTTCTTCTGAAGACGGTAAATCCCATATTCTAAGAAGATCCATAATATGACGAACATAAACGGGGAAAAAATGAAAAAAAAAAAACACAAACGGGCCGAAAGTAAACAATGTAATAAGTGAACGTAATAAGGGAATAACTGAAAACTAAACAACGCAATAACTCAAAAGTTTGGCGGGATAAGAAGAGGGAGGTTATGTGACTTGACGTTATATAAGAACTATGTATATCTTATAAAAAAAAAAACACAAGGAAAATTGTCATGTACTTGTAGTCTATCTCCTGGTCACGTCCATTTTGTTACAGTACTTTAATTATTATATCCCTTTATGGAGATAACAATTTGACAGTTAAGACCACATAACGTAGTCAGTATGATTCATTGAAATATCGCCAAATAAATTAAATAATCAATATCAAAATAGCAACGCAAGGACATAATTTGAAAGTTGGTAAAACGATCTTTTCCATACCTTATCGATTTCAACTTCTTAATTATGTTAAATTGTGCAAATCTTGAATTGCTGTATACTGGAGAATTGAATTGCATGTCCCTTATGGTTTCCGATTCTTCAAAACTACGTATTTATTCTCATGCATTAAAGTACATTGATGTTATTATTATCAACTGCGTTAATTCACAGGAAACACTTTTCCGAGAAACGCTATTATTCCTAAGATAGAGACAAGAACTGGCTTCCATTGGATCAAAAACCATTCGTTCCAAAGTTCTCCTCGACAATACATTTTCTCTCCCTCCCTTCGGAAGAAAAACTGCCTAAATGAGGTAAAGAAGTGTAGACAAAGGGACAGAGTATTAACGGTTTTGGCATCGACACCCCATTGATAGCGGCTAAGTGATATACTGGTCCCTGAAGATGTGGTTATAAAACAGCCGCTGGACCTCTTCCACGGCTGGTAATGAATACTGCCTCCCTCTGGCTCGGGGCCAACCCGCCCTGTACCTACCGCGATACAGCTAATCCCTTCCCTGTTCTCCTGTTTAGGATAACCTGTCTGATTCTTCGTCAAACTAGAAATCTAGGTGATAAGATGTATCGTCTGCTGCTATGATGAATTTCCCACTATAAGACGTTTTCTGTAGTGTCAATAAAGTTTCAGAGGTATTATCTAATATTAGATATTTTTTTCCAAACATCAAAGATCATATTAGCAGTTATTTGTTATAAAAAATGATATAATTTATGAATACACAATATTAAACGATTAAAAAAAAAAATAACGACTTAGTGCCGACTTAGTACATTTGGCAGTCCTGAGTAAGGTCTCCCCTAAAATTAAAACAAAACATTCGTATTTGATATGTATATTATATCAAATAAATTTTAGTAATTATTTATATAAATTGATTAAAACATCGACTATCAATAAAAGTTCAACTATGCATGGAAATAGTTCGTTCTAATAAGATGCTCTATTTTTTATGGGTAAGATCGTTTGTGGCAACACTCACGTTATCAAAACGATGCGCATTTTGATTGTAAAATCTCATGATGTCCAGTGAAATACTATACCAAGTTTAAATATTTGTGATAATATGATTCGTAAATATGATTTTCCTAACATTCCAACAAGTAATTTAACTAGATGTGGAAGAATATTCTCTTCAAACGGGTAGGATTACCTAATTTATGTAGTCAGCTTTTTTACTTTCCTACCTATACTAGGTAAGGAAAGTATTGCAAACGGGTCAAATTTCGGACATGCGGTTTTCGACGGATCTATACGTTCCAGAACCCCCTGAGTCCGAAAAACACAATTTTAGGCATTGGCCTGTCTGTGCCAAGATTTTCTCGGGAACTACTTAACCGATTTTGTTGCTTCTTTTTTTATTGTGTAGGGTTTTGACTATTGATAATTGTGACAGAAAGTCGGTGCTCCATTCGCAATAGCTTGCGCACAATAAATGAAAAACATGTTTTTTCTATAGACTATAGCGAAAAAACGGCTCTAACGATTTTAATGAAACTTTCCTATAATGTTCTAGTCATTGTTCTTTCAATTTTTGTATATAGAATAAATTCTCCAAAAAAATACAGGAAAAAAATTTATAAAGAATGAAAAATGTTATGGGGTCTAACTCCTTAAGTATATATTATACGGTAAAGTTCATAATAAAACTTTTGAAAGATAATTAATTTACCAACAAAAAAAATAAAAATCATCGGAATCGAACTAGTATTAGCGAAGATACAGCTTATTCTATTTTTTACACATTTTTTTAACTTATTACTTTCCTACCTTTACTAGGTAAGAAAAGTATTGCAATCGGGTCCAATTTCGGACATGCGGTTTTCGACGGATCTATACGTTTCAGAGCCCGAACACGCCGTCGTTTGAAAGGAAATGAAATTCACAACAAAGCCATATAAAAATCATTCATTTTGGACAACTATTAACGAAGTTACAGCTATTCAATTTCCAATGTAAAATTACGGTTTCATATCCTGGTGTTAGAAAGGGGTGAATGAGAGAATAAATATGACTAAGTGACAGTAAGAAAATCTGTTGCCCGCATCACACAATCTTTACTATTTCCTCTACTTTTAACAGAAATTACCTACCTTAAGCCGGTTTACATTGCTTTGGTTTATCAAATAAATCGTACTCAAATCGTATGTTTGATCAATTTTTAGTAAAATGTATCTAGTTCAAATCTTTTTTGTTTCTTCATGAACATATGTAAAGATGTAAAAACTTTTCTGAAATAGATAGGAAAGTCGTGTGAGTGGACACACCAGATATTTTTTAATTCTATTTCTTCAGCAACAGTGAAAAATGTGGCTGTAATGATGAAATTCAGCTGTTCCTCCGAAACTGTAGATCCTCTTAGCACCGCAGGAATATCAGAAAATAGCCGATTCTGTGTTTTTACCCCCAGCCGTGAGTAGCCCTTGGGAAATCCAGCCTTGCATCCCAGCTCCTCCCAGAGGGCCTGGAACAAGGACTTATCGTTCCTCCCTCCGCCTTCCTAATACCCAACGCCTTTCGATTCTTCATGAGGAAAGTGTAGAAGATCAGAATGTAGATTACGGTCTTCCAAAGATTATGTTTTGATGAATTTCTTCTTGTTTCTTTCTTGGAATTTATGTTTGGAAATAATAAAGGGCGAGTAGATCATCTAAAACCAATTCCAGAAATCTATTTTCAAATAAACGAATACAGAATTTCATTATCTTCTATGTAATCACCTTTTTTTAAAGGCAAATATAATTAGGACGTGAGGCATACTTAACATAAAGAAAAAAGAAAAGGAGAAAAACCGATATTTAAAAACAATCATTTTTCATAGGTATGATTTTTTTTATTTATTTCCGATTAACTCCTACCTCACCATTTATTCTATACGAGAGGAGAAGAGGAGGAGTGTTGTTCTAGAGATCCAACCAAGCTTGCAACGAGAGTGGGAAAGTCGAGATCCATTTCGTGGATTTGGTATAGTAAACTTCAACCTGCGATTCGAACTGGCATCAATGTTAACGGCATCAATGTCAATCAACGGCTAGACATGAGAATGTTGAAGTTTACAACATAACACGCTCGATCATCACGACCTCAACCATAGTTAGATCTTTTGTGCCATTCTTTTAATTTTGTGAATTCAATGAAAAATACTAAGCTATCAGTCTAGTCTACAAATCATCGTTCCTGGCCACCCTATCTTACTCCTCCGAATCATGAACTAATACCTGAAAGCACTAAGGGCGAATCCAGAAAATGGAGATAAAATATCTAAGAGAAGACTTGAAGGAAAGAACAAGAGAGATTGGATACTCAACACAACAATAACGTCAAACCTTGAGGTACAGCAGTTAGAAACTACTCTGGAAGAGAATAAACAAAAATGGCTTGGATACTTCCAAATTCATAGGCATGAAAAGAACGGCCAGGCTAACGTATGAGAAAAGAGATGGCGGAAGGAGGCAAAGAGGAAGACCACGGATCACCAGGGAGGAATGATTACGGAAAGCATTCAGGCAGCGAGGACTGGACTGGAGCAGGAGGAGAAAGCTGGTACGAGAGAGAGACACTTGTTCTAAGATTTATAGAAGGCATCCCCGCGCTGCCGAGAGGTAGAGGGGGATTCCATTATGATGATAACGATGAATGAAAAATACGTACAGTAGGAAGTAGAGTATAGTAGAGTATAGAATTTTACGAGTAACATAAAATATTAGTATGCTCAGCCACCTTTATCGATTAATACACTCAATATTTTTAGTCCGTGGTACAAACTCCTTTTTATCGAATTATTAACATCCGCCTGAAACTTCGAAAATAGTTTCATCTCATCGTAACTTTTCAAACATTTTATTCAGGGAGGAGGGCAAACTTTGTCTATTTAATTAGGTACTAAAAACTCGTAAATACTCATTTACTTTCTACGTGGATCGTAAGATAGTTTGATCACAAAATCGAGAAAGATGGTGGCCTTAGAAAAATATTGAGCCGTTTGGCGTGACCCCCAAATTTTCCAAATAACGAGGTTATATAGGCGGATGTTAATAATTCGATAAAAAAGGGTCTGTACCACGGACTATTCATGACAATGTTAATCTAAATTTTAATGTATATTTTGAAATGATATTCTGTTAAAAATGAATGAAGAATAAATTATTTAAAAAGAAAACAAATAAATGCTGTTCACATTATTAATCTTCAAACGACATTATTTATTCTCCACGAATACAGATCGATTTTCTACTTCCCTATAAAGTTATACTAACTTCACAACACTAGTAAGAAAAGCAAGTCAAGCCATTAAGAGAAAAGCTACAAAACAGAAAACTTCTACTTTTCTGAACTATAATTCACACTACCATGTCCTAGACCCTTATATAACTTCTCTATTTTATAACTATATTCTATAACTTCTCTCTTTCCTCTTATCCAAAATATTCATAAAGTTTTTTTTTTATATATAACAAATACTGATTTTTTTAAAAATCCCCAATGAAAAAAAAATAATATATATCAAACGGTTTTTCGAGTTAAGATTAGGAACATGTAATGTAAGCTGAATAGAATGTAATTATACTAAAATGGTATATATGCGATTTTTCGAGCGAACTATACCCAACAGCATTTAACACAATTTCTTTTATTTTTCCTTCCTTATTTTAATTCCCATGAAATAACCAACTCTAATCACAGAAAAGCTGAAAATACGACTCCCATCCCTCATCCCATCCAATGGTTAGAAAAGAGGAAAAGGAAAGCCAAGATGTGGCTTTGTATTGAAATATTTTAGGCGGTAGAAACATTTATATTGAATAGAGGCGGCTTTAGAGCTAGCTGGGTGTGAATAGGCCGGCTGAGTTGTTTATTGGCGGCGGTCAGTTGGTAACCCTAGCTCAGGATTTATCGCCGGTGAGGTTGGCAATTGTGTATTCAAGGGCTAGGGACCTGCCTTCATTTCGCAGCACAAATCTCCTTAGTACTCCTGATGGATGCTCTTCGTCTCTTCTTGTCTCCTGTCCAATAACTCCTTGTCCCCCCTAATCTCCTCCTCAATATACTTGTTTCCTTAACATAATAATCTACTCAGCTCTGTTATACTCATATAAACTGCTTATTTTGTTCTCAAACCATTTCGTTACATTAAAAAGATCAATAGCATCGCTTTACATAAGTCTTTCATTTTATATACTACATAACGTAGAACAGTAGCAGATCGAGGATTCAATTAAAGGGGAATTAGATTTATTGTCTAATAACGGTAATTTCTCTAAAAGAAAAAGAAAGGAACTATATATGTAAGTTTACAACAGTGTAATATAACAATGTTGCGACCTTCGGTGCGTTATCATTTGTGTTGTCTAATGACATAGGATTGAAATAGTAATATTAATTTGTACTAGTGAAAATACGTGAAATTTAATTCTTTATACAAAAGAATAAAATCTTGTTAAAACAATATTACTTATAAACCTAGTTCTGTAATAAATACTATTACAAAAGTTCAATGTTGTTTACATCTCTGGGTATTATTTAGATAATCCTTACCTCTATCAGGTTATTTTCTTTACATGTCATGATAATAATCACAATTAGTTTCTATTTTTCTTTCGCTCAGTTAACATGGAGTGGGATTATAAAGAAAACCGAATAGCTGTGATCGCCTTACACAAAGTTGCAAAATTTAGGTAAGATTTTCAACACTTTGAAACCTTTGGGTATCTGTATGTGACAGAACTCGACCGGGCCGGGCCGTCCCCGCACTGTGTGAACGGCAAATGCAGTGAGAGCAGTAGTTGCTCGAATCAAATGAAATCCTATTCGAAAACAACAAATCATGTCTCAGAAATGGGAATCAATGTCACGCATAATAAAAAGTGACCATAGGATAGGTCGAATTTCGAAGAATGACAGGACTAGGGCTAACCACTTACCTAAAACAATGTATTGCTAGATGCAAAGTGCTCCTTGACAATTACACCAATGGTTTGCTAAACAAAAGATTTTGTTTAGCAAATGAGAAAATTTTTACAATTGAAGAAATATTTAATCGCCAAATTATCGTGTGTACGAACATGACTCTAAAGAAGCCCAGGAAGTCATTGGATGTGTAGAAAGAGATTATCACCCTTTCTCAGTGATGGTTTGGTGGGGAGTTTGCTTTGATGGCACCACAAAACTCCATTTTGTGGGAAAAAAAGAGTTAAAACAGCTCCTTAAAAGCTATAGGGACAATAGTTTGAAACCTGCTGTCAAGCCTCTAAATGCCTAAGCCTCTGTTTTCTGGAAGTCATTGGGCTTTCCTGCAGGATTTTGCACCAGCTCACAAGGTCAGGTCATCTCAGCAATGGCTGCAAAGCTCTGATCTCAACCCACGGCATGCCAATTGGAAAGCCTCAAACAATCTGTGGTCCGAGCAGTTGAGCGCTTTCCACAAGAATTGCTGCGTGCTGCTACTGATGACTGGCCACGGAGATTAAATACCTGTGTCAAGGCAAAGGGGGCCATTTTGAGTGATTTCTTTTTTTTTTTTTACTCTGTATAGATATATATTTTATTTTCTAATAAAGTTTTTGAAAAAAATAATTGTCAGTTAAAATCTGTTTATATTTCCTTGTAAAAATATTTATGAGAGGACTAGGTAACAATGCCTTCAAGGCCTAAAAAAGAGGTCCTTTGGCATTTCCAATAGCATCAATTTGTTTTGACTGGTCCAGTTTTACTGACGTAGTGTGCTAGACAGTTTAATGTACATTTGATCGTGTAAGTTTTATATAATTGACTTGAAGAATTGTTCATTTTTATCATTATATTATAAATAATATAATATATGAGAAAAAAAGAAGGTATTTTAAATACCCAATGAGCCTTATTTATAATTAATATGGTTTCTTAATCAATTTAATATACATTTCTTTAAAAACTGTTTACAGGAACCATGGAGAATAATGCTTTTAGAGATAATGTTGCCCTTTGATTTAATAGCTGATGCAAAATGCATACGCTTTAATTTAAAAAGAGCACATATTTTGATACTTTAAGTATTTAGCTTAAAACACTCACAGAAAGAAGTATGGACCAATGAAAACGTTTTTTTTTCATCCCTCTGGGGATTCGCCATTATCGTTTAGCAACGAATTTTACTACCTAGTAGTTGTAGAAAATATTTTATTTTTTTTTTTATTTATTTATACATGATATTTACAACTGTATTAAAAAATTTTTTTTTTTTTTTTTTTCTTTATTGAGTATTATAACAATCTGTCTGTTCGACATTGGTTATAGTGAGGTAGGATGACATTCACACCATATGTACAAAAAAATAAAATAAATAGAACAAAATAATAATCAAAAGTATATACAATAGACAATAAAATAAAATAACCTAAAAAATAAGAAAATTAAAACTAAGGAAAAAAAAAAAAAAATAACATGCATACCTATATACAATCAGGCGAGGGAACTCCAGGAGAACCCTGCGCTACTCTTCCAACCGCGTCACTGGTACTAAAGCCAGCGGAGATTGGTCGAGAGCACTTTAGCCACATACACACATGTCTTGAGTGAAGAATCTGGCCATTGCCAGAACTCCAATTTATATAATTTACAAAAGGTCGCGAGGCCACTGCCGTTTCAACCTTCTTGGAGGATTATAGGGATGGGAGATGCTTGATAGGGATTGTGCAAGAGGATTTGGGTGGTAAGTAAGGTTCTGGTGAAATTTGGAGAACTTTTCTGGGATAAGGTCTAGGACAAATGGGATGTTAAGGTCATGATGTAGGGTTTTGTTGGATACATAGAAAGGAGCATCGACTATTGTTCGAAGGACTTTAGACTGGAAGGATTGGATGCGCTTGATGTTAGAAAATTTTGCTGATCCCCACAGTTCTAGTCCGTAAGTCCAAATAGGTTTCAGTATTGTCTTGTAGATCAGTAGCTTGTTTTCAATGGAAAGTTTAGATTTTCTGCTTAGTAGTCGGTATAGTTGGCCATATCGTCGGTTGAGTTCTTGTCTTTTGAGTCTAGTATGCGGGTTCCAAGTTAGTCTTCGGTCTAAATGAAAGCCAAGATACCGGACTGTGTCTGAATAAGGAAGCTGGATGGAATTAAAGAGTACTGGTGGACAGGAATTGCGTCGGAGTGTAAAAGTAATGTGTTGGCATTTAGATTCATTAACTTTAATGCGCCAGTTATTACACCAGTGCTCAATCAAGGTGAGATGACTTTGGAGATTTAAGGATGCTATTTCGGGATCAGAGTTGGATGATAAGATTGCGGTGTCGTCAGCGAATGTTGCAAGAAAAGTATCGGGATGAACAGGGATGTCAGCAGTAAAGAGGATGTAAAGCACGGGACCCAAGACGCTGCCTTGGGGAACACCGGCTTTAACGGAGTAGATATTGGAAAATTCTGTTCCACAGCGAACTCGAAAGGAGCGGTCAGAGAGGTAGGATCGGAGGACTAGGTACAAGGACTGAGGTAAATGGATTTTAAGCTTGGAGAGCAGTCCGGAGTGCCATACCCGGTCAAATGCCTGTGCAATGTCCAGGAAGGCACCCGAACAGTATTCCTTGTTTTCTAGGGCTGAGGAAATATGATCAACGACTCGGAGTCCTTGTTGAACAGTAGAATGTTGAGAGCGAAAACCAAACTGATGGGAAGGGATATTTTGGGATTCTATAATGGGTAGGATTCGTTTCAAAAGGATCTTTTCAAAAATTTTTGAAAGGATTGGGAGTAGGCTGATTGGTCTATAGGATGTTGAGCTATTGAGAGGTTTTCCTGGTTTTGGGAAAAGGATAATAGTGGAGTGTTTCCATAACAGAGGGAAGTGGGTGGTGCGTAGGATACAATTGTAGATATATGTAAGGAATATGACTGCTTTGGATGGAAGTTGTCGAAGGATTTGAGGTGTAAGGAGATCATGTCCAGGAGCTTTACGGAGGATTAGTTTTTTTAATTGAAATTTTACTTCGGAAGGATGAATAGCTTTTGGGGGCAAGGAAAGTGGGATTGGTGATGTAAGGAGTTCTTCTACTGTTACGGTGTGGGCAGGATGGGATTCCGGATGTGAAATAAATGTATTGGATAGGTGAATGGCGAACTCCTCAGCTTTATCTTCGTCAGATGCTGCCCAGGAGCCATCACCTCGTCGGAGAGGATGGGAAATGCGGTGAGGATTTAGGATTTTTGTTGTGGTTTTCCAAAGGGAATTGTCGCGAGAAGAGAGGGAGGATAGGTAGGAGTTGAAGGATTGTGATCTGAAGGTGGCTAATTCCAGTTTTAATTGTTTGCAGTAGTAATTATAGGAGCAGCGGTCGGTAGGATGTCGGGATCGTTGCCATAATAATCTGGCACGGCGTTTGGTGCGGATTAGGTTAAGGAGGTGTTGGGGTAGAATGGTCTTTATAGGAATTCTGGAGGAGTCTTTTGGAAAGGAGGCAGTCCAGGTGGCTTGTTGGATTGTGGTAGTAAAGGAATTTACGGCACTATCAAGGTCATCGGGAGTTTTGAGGGATATGTTGAGATCAATATTATCGGAGATTATTTGGCGGAAAAGGTCCCAGTTTACTGGGCCCCTAATGAATGACGGTGGAGAAGGTTTGGGAACAGGTTCAAGTGAAACATTAAGGATTAGAGGACTATGGTCAGAGGAAAGTTCATTTAGACGTGTAATGGAACAATTGAGGGGACTTAAGCCGCTGTGGATAAAGAAATCTAGAAGATCAGGATTACGGTAGGGATCTGTGGGCCAGTAGGTAGGAGAGTTGGGGGAAAGGAGGTGAAAACGTTGGGAATTGAGTGCAGACAGCAGGGTTCGGCCACGAGAATTCGTGGTTCTGGAACCCCATTGTTGGTGCTTGGCATTTAGGTCTGCACCCAAGATGAAGTGATGTCCTAAGGAGTCGAGGAGAGAACTGAATTGGGCATTGGATATGGATCGGTTAGGAGGGCAATACGCTGATGCAAGAGTGACCGGAAAGGAGAAGGTTTTTATCACGATAGCGGTGGACTGTAGGAAATCATGTATTGGTAATGTGAGTAGGTGATGGGAGAGGGATTGGTGTACAATTACAGCAGTACCGGCATGTGCTTTTCCGTCAGGGTGGTCAGTACGATATGTCAGGTATTGTGGTATATTGAAGTGCTGTTTAGTGGTTAGTCGAGTTTCAGTAATTAGTGCCACATCAATGTTCTTGTCAAGTAGTAAAGTAGATAGTTCGTCTGTATGATTTCTAACACCATTCGCATTCCAAAGGAGAATGGATATGGGTTTAGGGATGTGAGTCATTTAAGGATTTTTCAAAGGAGGGATGAGGTGAGATACGAGATTCGTGAGGAGTGATATGAGTGGAGTAACAAGGGATTTGAAATCGGTGAGGAAAGATGCTAACAAACTTGTGAGATCTGTTGCATTTGAAGGAGGAGGAATATGAGGAATTTGTTGTTGGTGGTTAGGTATATTAGGATGAAGAGGATTTTGAGGTTGGGTTTGAGGTTGTTGTTGTGGCAGGGCTTGACATTTATCGGTTAAAGTCTTACCTCTAAGTAGTTGGGAGAATGATACATCATTGTTTACAATTCTGGAAGGCTCTCTCTCTCTTCTTGTTCTTAGTGCTTCATCTTGAATCCGGTTTTTCTGGTGTCTGGTTTTGAGATTCTTGTAAATTTGGCAGCCTTTGTAGTTGGCCGGGTGTCCCTCCAAGCATAGGGCACATACTGCTGGATCTTGTATAGGTTTGGTGCACTCTACAGATTTGTGCTGTTCACCGCACTTCACGCAACGCGGCAGATGGTGGCAATATGTCTTCGTGTGGCCATAGGTCTGACAATTATGGCACTGCACGATGTCTCTCTTGGGATATGGCTTCTCAACTTTCACCATTGTATAGTATATTCTTGTGATATCATATATTTTTTCGATACCTGGTGATGGCTCCAAGTCCACGAAAAACAATGGTAGTGGGATCCTATTTCGTAATCCTGGCTGTTCCCTGTCCTCCTTCAAAACGTTTGTTACCTGGCGTACATTGAAACCAAGCGTCGTTAGTTCTTCTTTAATAACTTCAGTGGGGGTTGAGGAATGTAAATTTCTTATCACCACTCGTAAAGCTCTTTCCTGCCTCAGCTGGTAAGTGTGAAAATTCGCATTTGTTTCTGATAAGTACTTCACTATTTTTCGGTAGGCTTCTGCAGAATCAGGTGTTATCTTGGTGTCATTGGTCCTGTTAAGGCATGAATAACTGCCAGAGCAGATTTTATTTAGTTGGGTGCAGAACATCTGGAAATTTTTTATATTTTTCACAAATATCGGAGGAGGCTTTGGTTCTCTGGGTATTGCTGCAGACTCCATTACTTCTTTGTCATTTTGAAGCACTTGGTAGGGGTTTGGAGTAAAGAAAGGTGATTCTTCAATCGTTTCTTGTGCAGACGTACCTGGTTGGGGCTGAGGTTCTGGTTCTGAAGTGTTCATTTTGGTCACTGGAGGTATTTCTCGTAGGCAGCGACGAGTCCTTTGTTTGGCTGGTGAGCTAACTCCGTCTGACCGAGACCTCTTGGGCACCTTACTGGCCATCACTTGCTGATCATACCGCATATCATAAGAGAAAAATAAATAAATAAATAAAAAAAAAAGAAAAAAAAATTTTTTTTTTTTTTTTTTTTTTTTTTTCCTTAAAATAACAAAAAAAAAGATGCCAACAGTAAATATCAACTGCTCTGATATACACTTTAACTGTATCACGTGAATAATCAGAGAGATTCCGCTATAAAATTGGTAAAAACTGAGAGAGGAGTTGAGGAGACAACCTTCTCATCAGCTGATCCACTGCCTTCCCTATTAAAAAAAAATTAAATACATTAAGTAAATTTGATAACAGAAAATAAAAACATGAAATGACTTGTTGAGAAACTACCCACTGGTAGCACTCTAAAAACAAAATGTATTTACAATAAGAGATCTCGAGGCCATCTTCTTTTCAGACGCCTCGGAGGGTTACCAGGAATAGAAGAGGAAGCAAGGTTAGAGACGAGAGGATTCGGATGGTTCTGAAGTTTATTATGGAAGGATTGGTACCTGGATTGGGCCAAATAGGAAACATAAGGAACATTAAGGTCATTATGGATTATTTTATTGGTGACAAAGTAAGGAGCATTGAGGATTTTCCGAAGGATTTTGGATTGTAAGGATTGGATACGAGAGGAATTCGATGGCTTAGTGGAGCCCCAAAGCTCAACTCCGTAAGTCCAAATAGGTCTTATTGTAGTCATGTATATAAGTCTTTTGTAATTTACTGGAAGCTTAGAGCGTTTGTCTTGGTTATATTTTTGTCAGATTATATTTTTATTATCTTATAATTATTAATAAGTAGCGGGGTAGCTCAGTGGGTAAGGCGCTGACTTCCACAGCTCAAAGCCCCTACTTCTAATCCGGCATTTGGTAGGTTATTCTTAGACCGTGAGATCACTAAAAGCACTTCTATAACACCAAATTAATTCGCATGGAGATTTTTAATCCCCAATCGCTATTTTAAGTGGTTGGAAAGATGTGCGAAATCTTCAAAACGCGTGAAAAAAACAATTACAAAATGGCGGAAGCGGTTGAAAAAATTTAATTCCCAAAAGATACTTCTCCAACACAAAATCAAGTCAAAAACAAATTTTCAACTCACTAACTTAATTAACAGTTGATGTACAGGTACCTAAAACATTCAGAACCCGAAAAAAACCACGCACAAAAAAAAAACTCAATGTGCATAAAAAATGGGTTGGCTATAACTGTTTGCTAAAGTTTAAAAACGGAAAAACTCCTTGGACACACCTATATTTTAATGAAATTCGCCTTAATATTTCTGCTATTGGTCGGTCTTGGGAAGAAGAAAGAAAAAAACGTATATACAGCTCATTGGATCAACATGTGCGGAATGTATTTTTAATAATCTATTTATTGAATAATAATACAATCAGCCACTCCTGGAGGACTATAGGTATTAGGGCTAAAAGTTCTCATTCATGCAATATATACAAATAATAGAGAAATAAATATAAATATGAAAAGTAAATAAATAATACTGATGAAGAAAGTAAATGAGAAGAAAAAAAAATAAACAAATAAAATATAATAAAAACTCCTAAACACAATCATACCTATATATAATATATACCGAATGTATTATGAAAAAAAAATCTATATCAGAAATCACCAAAACCTTCCAAGTCGTATTCAGAGGAAATAGATTTAATTAATAATGTAATATAATGGCTTTAATAGTATTAAATGCATATCAACTACCTTCAATACAGTGCAAAAGCTATTACTTTTGTCGGAAATTATGAATAAATTAAAATAAATCCCTCAAAATATTACAGGATTACGTAATATATGATGAAAAATTCTTATCTATTAATATATATATATATATATATATATATATATATATATATATATATATATATATATATATTTGTACATAAGAATTTTTCATCACAATTTTCATCATATATTACGTGATGCTGTAATATTCTGAGGGATTTATTTTACTTTATTTGTTTTTATATACGTTATTAGTTATATGAATATAATATATGAATATAACTAATATATGAAAAAAGTTGCGAGAACTGCTGACTAACCAGCAGGCTAAAAGGAAGTATTGAAAGATATGAGAGAAAAATCCTCTGAGATATAACCAAAGGGATATGGGATCAGAATACTAACGGAAGAGAGGAGAAGGGCAAATAAAAAATTGCTTACACAAAGTGGTTAATTAATATCTCACGGTATAATAGGAGGTTAGGATAGGTGGGGCATGTAGCCCTGAGCAATCCATCAGGAAGCCTGTATTCCATGAGTACCTCAATAGTAGTCAAGAGACCCCGTGGAAAGGCGAAATTCAGATGGACCTAACAAAAATGCAACAGAGCTGCAAGCAGATAACTAGAAAGGAATGGCCATAGATAGGCAGATACAAAAGGCAGAGTTAGGCAAAAGATCTACAAGATTATGTAGTGCCAACAGAAATAAAAAATATTTGATTTCTAATAAAAATGAAATGATATAATAAACATTAAATCATTTATTTTAAATTAGACATAATATATATATATATATATATATATATATATATATATATGGTTAGTTGAAGGTAATATCGACGATGATAATTACGACTTTACTTCATTAAAAGGAAAAAAAGGATCGCATAGAAAAGATAGAGCCATTAACGTTTCTTCATGCTTCCACTTTTTTCAAAGTTGCTCAGGAGTAAATGAAAAAAAATCACAAAAGGCAGGAAATGTTTCAATTAAGCGCTATTACCGTGTTTATCCGAACAAAACGCAATACAATGCAACGAGGAACGAAAGAAACCAGAAAAAAAAATAAAATGAGAAGAAATCTGAAGGAAGACGAAATAAGGATGATCGCGGTGAGTTGATTGTACCTGAACTACCATTGAAAGATTTCTGTTCGGTTTCCTCTAAATTGAGTTGTGGAGGAAGCAGGATTTCATGCTCAGTGATTCCGTAATTTATTTTTGGTGAGTTCCGCTACATAGATTATCTATCAGCTATTGTTTAATCATCTTTTTAAAAATGAGTTCAGCGTTCCATTAAAATAAAACCCATTGATGTCTTTAGGTCATGCTAGTAGCACAGTGATTCCGCAAATTCTTTGTAGCTTCCATAATTTTCTTTGTTTAACTTTTAATTCCAATTCGTAATTGAGCTATGGCATGTTGTTTAATCATTTTAAACATATTTTCATAAAAAAGGAGATCATTCGTCCTTATTCTATGAAAATAAAATTTACTATTGATGGTTTTAATTTATCAAAATACAAGCTTCCTATCAAACTATGAATTCGATTTTTTTTTTCTGATCAATAATGGTTTTCAAGCTACATATTGGAACCTATATACTTGAATATTATATTATTAATTATTATTACAGAGTAGCAAACCATGATTGACGATATATCAACTTTTCGAATTAAATTAAACTATTTCCGAAAGGAAATCAATAGACTGAAAACATAGGGTAGGGAAAAAATATTAATCATGAATGTTGCTTTTGACATTCGAAGTAACGGAATGTAAATAGCGAAAAGTATTGTACATAGGTCTAATTCTGTTTTATTTATTTTGTTATTATTCGGCTAATTTGTTATTTTATTTATCTTGTAAATTACTATATATTTTAATTTATATAGATATATTTTTTTTTCCTTTCTTATGTACACATTGTGTGAATGAATACAATAGCCCTAGTAGCAATGTCGTTCATTGTGGCAGACTGTATTAATTCTCAATAAAATTTTTAAAAAAATTTAAAAAAAACTAGCGAAAATAAAAATTGTTATCAGCCGATCCTCTTAAGCATTAAGAATTTTAAAAGCGCTCTCGCCTAAATTGTCATTTTTTTTTCAATTGTTTCTCAAGATCATTATATTCACTGTGGACAAAAAAAAAACAAACAATCAATCATGACTCCTGTCTATTCTAATTATAATAATATAAGTTACATCTCAGATGTTTTAAGGAATTGTCGAAAAATCTCTTTTTATAGGATCATTATTTTTTAACGTATTTTCGCGTACGAAATTCATTTAGCACCAGTTAAAAATAAATCATACGTTAATGTATTTTACAATGAACATGTATAAATTAAATACTTTGAATGTATACTTCTTTTTAATTGAAAATCCAAATTAATCGTGTCGACTTTTTTTAATAATAAACAGTATTCTTTAACTTTGCGTTATTGCTAATTAACATTCACAATTGAGTATTACATCATGGAGTTGGATAATGCAGTTCAAAATCAACTGCTTTGAAATATCGTGAACATTGTTTATCGAGTACTGTTACTATTTGTTTAAATACACAACGTGTACTAAAAAATGATAAATAATCTCCATACGTACCGCATGAGTTGCATCAACACATACTAAACGTTAAAGATTACCCTGGACGCCGACACTTCATCCCGAAGACCCGGCCGACGTCCGGCTCAAGCGTCATGAAATATTTCCACGTTAGATAAATAAATTAGGATAGAGGAGATAAACTATCGAAGAGGAAATGGACGAGAGAGCAGACAGAAGACAAAGAGGTTCGTGGCTTGGCCGAGCTATTTGTACATCGGCAGCTATTTCTCATGAGTCGGCTGAGTGATGCTTTGGCTCAACATGAATATTCCCCTCATGGGCTATTAGTAAAAGCCTTCTATATCAAGCTAGCCAGGTATGGACGTTCATGGGACTGATGGAGTAGATCTTACAGTTGTTATCTTATCGTGAAGTTGTTTGATGGGAAACCCGGCGGATGTGCGGGCAATGGTAGAGAAATTAGCTATGATAGGATCCTGCCGGCTTAAAGTTAGAAGTGCAAACACCATGAAACATTTAATGTTCGTCTTTTGTACTACAAAAACTCGAAATTTATATTGTGTGAAAAAATGAATTTGATGTCTAAGGAACACGGAGATAGTTGCAGACATATAGCATAAACATTGAGAAATCATCAGGAGTCTTTTACATTATATCATTACTTAAGAAACAGTACATCTTTGGCTACAAGGGACAATTATTGTTTTATTTTATTTTAATTTATTGAATAATAATTTAACTATCGTATGAACAAGAAATCAGATTTCCCTCGTTTTTATGATTGGCTAGACGTTGCTAACATCATATTATCAATAATAATAACAAACAACAATAAAAACAAATTTAAAAATGGCTTTTGACATATTTTTTATAACGTTGTCAATTAATAAACGTTTAGTAGTAAAAAATGTAATCATTTTTTACTTTACTTCGATTAAGAAAATAATTTCCATCAAAAATGCAACGATTGTAGCAACATTTTTCAGTATATTTTTCACACATATTCAGTATATAAATACGTTAACAAATATTTTAAAATTAAAGAAATTATTTACAAAAATATGATTTTATGAAAACTATTCGTTTCGTGAACAATAATTATTACTGACAATCAAATATTATTTTTCTTTGCTCTTTAACAATAAAAATATCTAACCTTATTATTTTACGATAATGAATTTCATTAGATGGAATTTTCTATAATGCGATGGCGGAGTAAATATAATTTACATGAAATTCGCTCTTCCTAAAATCGGACTTAATTGTTCTATTTCATTAGACGGCTTGACAGCCCCATTCATTGAACTGTCAAGTCCAGAATAAATCACTGTCATTTAGGTATTTGATTAAAACCCATTGTTAATAGGTTATAGTGTTATGTTTGAACCGCTTTCTAACTATTCATATGAAGTACATAAACTGTTATAAATATTTCGTATATTGTTATTAGCATGTTATAAATTTCATTGTAATACATAGCATAATAAAAAAAATATCTTCTGTTTTATTTTTATTTCATTATCATTTATCATACTTTCCATATTGTAATCCTACGTTTCATTACTAAAAACTGCTTAACTTACTTTTTTTATTTTAGCTTTAATGCTTCAAATTCTTTAGCTAATTTAAAACTGTTTAAGTTAACAAAAAAAAAGTAAAATAAGGGATGAATAATCTTTAGAAAATAATTTTCAATAGATTTTTTTTAAATATTTCATAATATAGATATATTTGAGACAATGTAGATTTTTAGATATTATAGATTTGTACATTGGTAATTAATTGATTTTTCAAATATTTTTCGGATAAATTAGTTATAAAATGTGTTTTTCAAACAGACCTCTACTGTAGGAATCGATCCGAATGTTCCTGATCTTAATATTAACGTTTTAATTAAAACTAGTGTTCGCCCAGTGGTCGAAATTCGACCATAGCCATTACAAATTTGAAGAAAAGATATAATTAAATAAAAAATAAAGTGAATAAATAAAGAGTAAATCACGATTCAAAAATCCTCATTTATTAATACAAAAAAAAATTTAAATTTAAATTAAAAATCGAGCTTAAGTCTTTTAAAATTATTTATAAGTAATAAAAATTATACTCATTCAAAAATATTTAATTTTCATTTTAATTTATGTGTGTTATCATTACAATAAATTAATATTATGATTAAGCAAGTAAAAAATAAATTTAAATTCACTTTAAATCCATTTTTATTCAGAACTTCTATATAAATAATGTTCTTTTTGAATGCTCTATTATTGTTTAGTGCATAGCCATGCCCATTGCCATTGAAAATATAAATTTCAATATTTTAAATGAAGGTGCTCTAATTGCTGCCACATATAATTGTTCATGCGAAATTACTGTATGTATAGTGTCAGAAAATGTTAAATTAATTCTTGGTATTAAAATTGTTTAATTTAAACTAGTCCCCGTTAATACTTCAGTCTCATTCCTATTCCATTAACTAATGGTTGTGCAGTGTTTAAGATAACAATGAGTATAACTATAGAATATATTTCTAAATTTAATTTATTAGGTATCATTCCACTAACATTAGATGATATTATCTCTTCAAATAATAGACCGAATTACCTCAGTAAATGAAAAGTTTTCGATGTATCAAAGACAACTAAAAGAAATCGAATTTGGAAGGGAAAGAAAACGTACTAAATGTTTAAAATGATATATCTCTGCAACAAATAGTCCGATTTCGATGATTTTTTTTTTATTTTGTAGGGAATTCAGGAAGCTTTAAAATAAATATTATCTATAGGCAATAAATATCTATAGGTATTATCAGTAAAAAATGTGTACTTTTTGAGTTATTCGCAAATAAAATACTGAATTCATCATAAAAATGTATGCAGCTTGTTTTCGGAACAGTAATTTATATACATAAATTATAAAGGTTTCAAGAGGAAGACTTCAGCCAAGTTTCATTGAAATCGTTGAAGCCGTATTGGCGCTACATTCTAAAGCGAACCACGTTTTTCAGCCGCCATTTTGAAAGGAAAGGCCCGATGATAATGAAACCTAAATACGAAACAAAAAAAACTTCTAAATATTATTGCGACATTCGTTGTGTCAATATTTAAAAGAAATCGGTAAAGAACTTTCGGAGATAAGCCGTTTTGAACAAACTATCATTTATATTTTCATTCACATACTATTTAATATTTTTATTTATTGATAACACTAAAGCTCGTCAATATCAATTAAACAAAAAAAGAAGGAAAAAAATCGGTTGAATAATAGAGAAGTAAAAGCTGCGAAACCGATTTGTGTTTGACTATTTATATAATGATAATTGAAGCAGTCAGTAGGTTTTTTTCTGTTTTAGGACAAGAAACTTTTATTTTGTCACTCACAAGCACAGATCAATTCCTATAGTTCAGCTATGGATGAAAAACACAGTTTATAATCAATTTATCCGAAAAATGTTTTTAAAATCAGTATTTTTCAAATTAATCTTTTTTATTGAAGATAAGGATGGTTGCCGTGATCAGTCAAAATAAAAATAGTAAAAATAAATCATAATATTTATTTGTATATTTGCCGACGTTTCGGCCTGAAGTTCAGGCCTTTATCAGGGCTGTTCAATCCAAAAGCGTGGAAGTCTTGAAAGTTTTCCCACGCTTAATTTAGCCGCTCAAAAGTCCTCTTTAAATGTTTTTAACAATGATAAACTCTATGTTCATTTAAAATAAATTTCATCTTGTTTACAATGAAGCAATTATAAATTACTTAAATTAAATATTTCTTTAGTTATTGTTTTTCAATAAAAAACATGACACTTAAAAAAACACCAAACTCTGATTTGCTGCTTTTCTGTTGAAAATTGGCCCATTGTTTAAATAAACTTTTTTGTTCCTATAAAAATCACTCCTATAAACATTTCCCTTTACTTACGGAACACCATGTATATTCACTTTAGTGTGGTATATATTGTATAAATGGGCACCTCTAGACCTAATATTTATTGCCCTTGAGTTTGTTATTATCCAATAAAATTTAAAAAGTAACAGAGAAAAAAAACAGAAAATACACCAAAACAAAATTAAGCAAAAAACAAAACAATAAATGATAAATTTAAAATTGAAATTAGTTCATAATAATTTGAAATCATGTTTTTTAAATCAATATAATAAATTAAACGATAATATTAAAAAGATATAAAAATAAAAGTTATTCTAAATAAATTTCTTATATATATATATGTATATGTATATATATATATATATATATATATATATATATATATACATATATATATATATATATATATATATATATATCTTTTATTCATATCAGGATCCTTTAATCAAATTAAGAAATATTCAACAGAGAAAGGGGTTAGTCGACTAAACGCCCAAACGCCCTCTGTAAGTGACATATTCAATTTGTATGTTAAAAGGTCTCTCTGGAGCACTTGTCATGTTAATATAATCAAAGAATTCCTGACGGATTGATCGCATGTAAATCCCACACGAAATTTATTCGATTACGAAAAATTCTTAATAATCTATTTAATATTGATTAAAAAGTATGAGGCTGACTTGAAATACCAGTCATTTAAATATGAAACCTACTTAGAGTTTAATTTGAATTTTAAACAACTGATCGCCAAATTCTTTTTGGTTTATTTCAATAAGACCATTATCCAAGTTATTGTTTTCAGATATAACTACGGCATGTGTTCCAAATGCGAATTTCAACATAACAATATTCTCTTCGTTCTTCTAATTTATCTCTTACGCATTAAAATAGGAAATTTCAATAACGCCAAATCAACTTCATTTTATTAGTAATTAAGGAAAAGTACTTATATATTAAAAGCCCTGATGGAGAGGGTAGAGTGGGAGGAACGGGTGGTAAATTAATAAATTTAAAAACAAAAAATTAAATTCACTGCAAATAAATACGTACTGATTTCATTTCTAGAATCCATTGTTTACGAGATAATTATGAGCGTTTTGCACTTTTTTGAAGAGACTGAATTAGATTTAACTGTCAGATTCAGTGTATAACGCTGGGTGTAACCGATGTGTAACGCTTAGATAAAGTCGGCTGGAGTCGACTAATTAAAGTTATTTTGCATCTGATTTAAAATGTTTCAAAAACTAAAAATCGGACCTGCATATTGTGAGCTCAGATGGGGTTTATATACAATTAAAAATGGTTACTAACTGTAATTCCTTCAGTTAAATAAGACGGCCTATAACTAGCTATCCAGTTCGAATAATCCTCGATGGAATTCAGCTAAAAAAGGAACACATCCCCATCATTTTTCGGCAAACATAAAAAATTCTTTTTTTTAATATCCCTCTTACTAAGGACTACAAAAAATATGAGAAACATTATTTATTTATTTGTTTATCAGTAGTTACAATGTTATGAGGAGTGAGATAACTAAAATCAAGAAAATTTCGCTTTATTGAAGCCAAATAGATCAATTTACACCTCGTTTATCATTTCTTTGATAGGCGAACTTCGATGTAATCTAAAACATGCATTTTTCCCTATTACATTGGTACTTTTGGAATTCAAGGACGATGATTTTTGACGGAGATATGAGGAAAAACATAAAATAAGACAGAAAGTGCTAGGTGGCCATCATTAACCATCCATTTTTAATGGAAGCGGACATGGGATTTCATGGTTTGTTCTACATTTGAAAATGAACTAATTCCCACATTTACAGTCTATTATTATTATTATTAACCTCACCTCGTTGTTGTTTTCACTTCTATCAAATGGACTAGTTTTTTTTTTTGTTTCCAATAATGGATCGTTGGAATCGACCAAGAAAAAAAAATCATATCAAGGTACGTATAATACAAAAATTGAATAGAAACAAACCCGTAGGTTCGTAGTACTCCGTTTACGGTTTTTCTCCAATACAACAAGCCGATCACTAAATCACAAAGGTCGCTTTGATTGTTTAGCAATTACCATCCGTCATTTTGTTTCAAAATGGCGTCCGATTAGAGGTTTCATACGCCAATATCTCAACTATTTGTTAAGATCCAGATCAAAAGTAATCCTGACTGGGCTAGGAGCCAGACACGCGGTAAATAATAAAAGACCTTAAATTAAAAGTTCATTTAATTCATTCAAACCGCCATGAAATTACTCATGTGTAGTCTCTTCCAACGACAACAGTTGACCATGCGACTTCCTCTAAAAGTCGTTTGAAGAAACTTCATAGAAGTTTTTATACAGTTGAGGTTGTTGAGATGGTAGTTAACTTATTTTTCCGCTAGGTGTACCAGCAAAGTAACATCACCTTCCGACATTAGTCCGAACATTGTTTATTGTTCGTTTTAAAAAATGAACATTTCTATTGAATATGAATTACCATTACCATTAATTCAACTCCATATTTGGAAAATATTTAAAGAAGTCAAACTCCAAAATAAAAAAAAGTCTTACTTTGTTCCTTATCACTTCAATCAATTTTCAAACTTAGTCAGGGTTTCACCTCCAATGAGTCGTACTGATAATAATAAAATAGAAAAAGGAGAGATACCATAGCATGTTTTAACCATAGTTAGTTTTCTGAACATACTATTATAAAGAGCGGTCCAGTCTAAATAGTTTGGTCAAAAATTTCATCCAAGTTCATCCAAGAAACTGATCGAGAAACTTGACCGTTTAAAACTGCTTCAGCATTCGAGAAGATTTTTTTTTTATCAATTTAAAATCATGTTGAGCCTTTTTCAATCATGGCAGCTTAATATCAGCACATAGGTGATAAAAAAATTAAAATCACAAAGCACATTTTTAATCACAGACATGGTTTAACAGTCGTAATATAATTATTATAGTCCGTGATACAGACCCGTTTTTATCGAATTATTAACATCCGCCTGAAATTTCGTAAATTGTTTCATCTCATCGTAACCTACAACTATTTACGAACACTTTTGGAATTGGGGCGTATTCAATCTGGAGGGAGATGAAAAAGGTTGCCTACAAAAATATTGGGCTTTTGTCCTATATAACCTCGTTATTTTGAAATTTTGGAGGTGTAGGTCACGCCAAACGGCTAAATATGTTTGAAGGCTACCTTTTTTATCGATGTTGTGACCAAATTATCTTACGATCCAAGTAGAAATCAATTGGGAAATTACGAGTTTTTAATACGTAATGAAATAGACAAAGTTTGTCTCCCTCCAGATTGAAAACGCCCCAATTACGAGAATTTTCGTAAATAAAATATTCGAAAGTTACGATGACATGAAGCTATTTACGAAGTTTCGGGCTGATTTTAATAATTTGATAAAAAGGGGTCTGTACCACGAGCTATTAGTTTCTGACTTAGTTAGGTATAAGCGGATATTTTGAAAATTCTTCCTTCTTATCTCTACCATTCCGTTATGCGTTAAGTAATTTATTAATTAAAATGAAATAAAAATGAAAATATCCCATGTTTTTAGATTATTATTATTTTTTATTAGATATTGTGAGAAATCTCAATGAACTTAAAAAAATATCTATTTTGTTTTTTTTACATATTTTAGTTAATTAGCTAATGTAAATCTTATAAAAACCCAACTTGAAGTCAGCCTTTTCATAAATGCAATTCGCTGTGATTGCATCGTAAAATCATACCCAATTGGATTATTAATTACAGGAAACAACTTTTTTATGACAAGGGTACTCGTTATAAACATGATAAATTGTCATTAAAGAAACTTCCCCCTCTGGACATCACAGAACCTTTATCGTGTTCATAATAAAGTAGCCAATATCAGGTAATCATGGAACCCGACTGACCGTGCTACGGTAACTTGGGAAATGAACCATCACCCCCAGGTATAATGGCAGCGTTAATTAAGGACAGAAAGAGCCCTAACATAAAGGTGAAGCGATAGCAGTAAGGTTGATGATGATGAAGGTAACCACCAAAGGGCTGAGGGCAAAAACAAGGCTGCCCAGATAAGGGAGGGTCAGCGTATCCAATGTTTAATGTGTGTCTCCCTTAGTCTTGTTGCTCATCACAAGAGACATTACTTGGATAATTATAATATTTTAACTTCCAAGTTTTTATAATGTGTTTTGGTTTACTATTTTTATTAATGAACCTTTGTAAATTATCAATAAAAAAAATAACCCTTTTTCAACATCATTATTATACAATTAATGTAAAAATATTTAATTCAATCACAGGGACTTTAATAGAGACGCTGGAGGAATATTTACATACAATAAATATGCCCTTCAGTGTTTTAGCGTATATTTTAAAAACCGAAGCAATTTTTATTTATATAATTGTGAAATATAATTATTGTCATTATTACAACAATTTTTTTGTGAGTGCGTATAAATAGCTTTAAGGACACAGATGAAACATTTGTCTTTAATTACAAATGTGCAAATTTCTGACAGATGGAAATGTCTAGTTAATTTTTTAAACAGATATTTTAAAGCGATCAGTGATTTCGTGATATTTTACGGTTTTGAAAAAGAACAAACTATGACATCCTGGAATTATCTCCATAATTTTCTATATCTAACTACCTATTCAACAATAAATCAAACAAAAAATCTAAAATAATTAAAGACAATGAATGATGCAACTTAATTTAAATAATTTGTGAACTAATACGTAATTAATCAACAAGTTATCTCAGCAGGAGTACCACAAGGTTCAGTACTCGCTCCATTACGCTATATCACATACACCCATGACACACATTGTAGAACCAACATTTTAACAGCGACATATGCAGACGACACAGCAATTTTAGCAACACACAAAAGTCCAACAAATACGCCTCACAGACCCTACAACAGTATTTAACAAGATTACATGACTGGTTCAAACATTGGAAAATCCGACTAAATCAAGATAAATCACAGCACATCAAATTTACCTTCGACGTATAAAGTGCTCTTAAGCCGCAGAAAAGCGTTACTCCATCCAGGCATCCATCACACCATCGTAACACACTCATCAATGACATGGCCACTACGCAAATGCCAGGTAACGTCCATAGGAGGCTGAAGAGGAGCTGAATGAGGGACCTCCTCGCCTAATGTAGAAATCACGCCACGAATAGGTGCCGCTGGGTTCTGCTCTTTCTCAGTTTTTTCCACTATTGTCACATTCACTGGTTATCATTATCATTATGACAAGTGTGAAAAAAAAATGAATAAGTTAATGTAAATCAATAAACTTTTGTTCTTTACAAAACCAATTGCATTAACAACATTTGCTGATATGTGGTATGCAGTAAATATTTATATGTTTACGCATAAGCTTGTTTATCCTTCTATTGTTATCAATAGGAGGTTATAACAAGTTTTTATTAACTTAATGTGATTTGCGTAATTTAATCTTATTTCCAAATGAGTACCATTGTTATGAGTGTAGAGGGTGATTTTGTAAACTTCAATGAGGCAAGGTTGGGATCGTGGTTTATTGTTAAAATTGTATTTTAGGATGCAGTCAACATTCCGAAGTCAGAAGGAAGAACCGAATATTTGTGTATATAATATACATTAATAGAGATAGTATTGATCCTTGTAATATTCCTGCTAAGGCTGATCGAGCTGAAGAAAATTTCTGAAAAAAAAAAATTATCAAAGAAGAAGGATTGAAGAATAAGATAGTATCAGGAGGAATCCGTAGACCTATATTCTTAAAATCATTGTACACCGATAGGCCAAATTTTTAAAACTCGTTCAACTCAAAAGTAATAATAATTACTATATTTTAAAATTATTTTGTGGCGAGAATTTTATTAATGTATTGGAGCATAACCTATTTCATATATTAGTTTTATTTTAATTGGCATTGATGAAATTGTCATAAATGAATGCAAATCATTGATGGATCAACATGGAGGAGGTGTCCCTCGAACGCCTCCGAAATGGAAAAATATATTTTTTGTATTGGTCCATAATGGTTTTTATAAGTAATCTGGCAATGGATATAATTCTTAAATAATCATAATATATCTTCTTCTTTTTTTTTTTCAAGGACTACTTAAACATCATTTCATATATTTTTTTCTCATCCAGGGTAATTAACGTTATAAAAGATGGGAAAAGGAACCCTCAAAATCAAATCCAGAAGAATCTTCTACTGCAGACGGACTATTGTTATTTGTATAACCAAATTTAATTTCTTGCTCATTACTTCAAAGAATTTCAGAGGTTCCCTTGCAGTTAAAGAGACTTTTGTAGCGTTTATCTGACATTAAAAATTTATTTATTTGATGTTGTGTTGCCTCTACCCTTTACGGTTATTGACAACACCTTTAAATTACACTATGTTGTACAGTTTTATCACTTTTAAAAACCTTAAAGATTTTTTAACTACACTTTCACTGTCTTGTAGATTTTCTTTTAGACTCTGTGCCATGTCTAATTTTTTCCTTGTAGGTTCAAATGTAAAGCAGACTTGAATAATATGCTTTACTGTCCTTTGGACATTGCAGCTCTCACAGGTCGGAGGATCAAGTCCTCTCAGTAGGTAGGAGTGCGAGAACTCACAATGTCCAATTCCTAATCTGCAGAGAGCTGTCTCCTCTTTTCGAGAGGATCGGTGAGAGGTTTCACATTTTAAACAGTGAGTTTTAATTTCCTTTAATTTCGATTCTTTTTGTCCCCACTTGTTTTGCCACATGTTCCACACATTCACCTTAATTTTTTTAACGTAATCCTCTAAAGGGATTTTATTAATTGATTCCACGGATGTTGTGTCTGGCTTTCTTGCCATGTTGACTGCTTGATCGGCTTGTTCATTATGGGATTAAAAATATATGAAGAGTTACAGTGAGTTATGAGTTTCTGTTAGTGAAGCATTTCCCCGATCTTTTATAGCTACTTTGCTACTTCCAGCCCATATCATAGTTTTGTCACCACTACTTTTAGGAATACTTTTTCCGTTAATCGCATAAAAAAAAAAAATTAAATAAGGTAGTGTAATATTATAAGTTATCCTGGTTTAGTCCTGTAGTATTTATTTTTCCTTCCTCCCAATTGTATATTATGGTTGTTATTTCATTTAAAAACTAAATAAAATAAATAATTTGACATTTTATAACTAAAACATAAGTAGATGGTTTTAATATTTAGATTGCATGAAGATCCATGGGCTATTACCTTTGCTCGGCTACCTGTGTAGAAGCTACGGAGGCTTAATCGCTCAAGTTGAGCCCTGCCCATCCCACCGCCACTGATTAACTGCTACTATATTTTAGAGAACGGGCTACCCAAGTTACTCGCCTTCTCAGCTACCAGTTCTAAAGCCCTCGAGGAATTAGTTGGTGGTAACTAATCTACTTATTTATAAAAAAAAAATCTCAATTTTTCTTATACTGAATAGTGAATATAACCTCACTTTTATTCAATGTTAAAATTATATAAACCACATTTTCTTCCAATTAGTGGTTCTCATATTGAAAAAAAAATCTCGAGTACTCCTATTATCCTTAAAATACCCATATATCCGGGTTTTTCTTATTGTAAAAATTAATATTAAAACTGCTGCAAATTATTACACAATGGTTCCCAACTCCATCGGATTTCTTACCACATCCAGGCAGATTTAAATACAAAAATCGGCCCATTAAAAACTTTATTTTCATTCGTTGTTTAAAATATTTTGAAAATAAAATCATTTTGCAAAGTTAATCTCTGCACGAAAAATTCTTATTTCGGTCATAGAGAAATTTCTCTCCAAAGAATCAACTCAAAAATATATATCAGGATCCTAGAAAAGAGGCTTGGAGAAACTGTCGAGTCATTGTGAATGGAGTCGAGTGACTATAGACCCAACCGAGTACATAACATCTAATATTCACCCTAACACAAATATCAGAGAATGTTTCATTAATATTATTGCCGTTTCGGGGCTAGTCTATTGCGACACCGATTTTTAGGCTGCCATTTTGAAAAGAAAAGACAGGTGATATAGACCAATTAGAAGGATTATCCCCGGTGAACTCTCACTTTGACACCAAATATCAAAACAATCAGTTCAACTAACTCGTGGAAAAATGTGACGGGGAATGGACATTTTTTAAATTAGATTTTTAAATTTTAGGTGCCATGAAACCTAAATCCTCAAGTTTTGAGAGGGGTTAACTTTTTCGGTCTTGCTCGATTACAAAATTTAAAAGATGATTCCTTTTATTGACCTAAATATGTTTTTCTCATCATTTTGCTAAGAAAAATAGCCAGAATATTATAATATTAAAATAATGAAAAATATTATTGGCCTTCAGTTGATGTAACATTTTCAAAAACCAAAACAAAAGATATAAGCTTTGCAGAAGAACATATGAAAAGTATTTAAAACTTATTTTTTTATATTATATTTTTTTTTATTTATTTTTATTGAACTTTCCTGTTCTACGTATCCAGAAAAGTAAAAACTCAAATATTGAGGGGTAATAATTTTTTTAAATTTTCGCTCGATTACTAAAAATAATAAACAAAAAGTCAACCTTCTGAATAAATATTTTTTTAATCATTAAGCATAAGAAGGTCCCATATCTCTAGTTCTTTATCAGTACTTTGCCTGTATGTGTATCTTGTCCCTGAGCTAAAATCCTTCATTTTTGGTCAATTATTTGTTCTGAGCAATTTTGAAATTTTTCTTTAAGCAAACCTCAGAAAAACTCTGTTTAGTGAGTTATTTGTTTGCAGTTATACCATATAGTTTACAATAATGTCTTATTTGTTTTTTATGGCCAATTCATTCATCTCCAACAATTTTAAAATCTAAAATAAGATTTTTAAGTTTGATTTAAATTCTAATAAATCCCATCAAATCACCTTTACCCTTCGACGTAAACCTATGACCTCATGTCCCACAGTATCCTTTAATAATACCCCACTTATCCCTGTTGAATAAATCCGATACCTTGAACTTCACTTGGACAAACGTCTAATTTGGAATCCTCATACCAGACTGAAACGACAAGAAACCGCTCGACGTTTCCGACTACTCCAACACTTACTAGACAAACGCTCTAAGCTTCCAGTTAATTACAAAAGACTTATATACATGACTACAATAAGACCTATTTGGACTTAATTAGTTGAGCTTTGGGGCTCCACTAAGCCATCGAATTCCTCTCATATCCAATCCTTACAATCCAAAATCCTTCGGAAAATCCTCAATGATCCTTACTTTGTCACCAATAAAATAATCCATAATGACCTTAATTTTCTTTATTTTTCCGATTTGGCCCAATCCAGATACCAATCCTTCCATAATAAACTTCAGAACCATCCGAATCCTCTCGTCTCTAACCTTGCTTCCTCTTCTATTCCTGATAACCCTCCGAGGCGTCTGAAAAGAAGATGGCCTCGAGATCTCTTATTGTAAATACATTTTGTTTTTAGAGTGCTACCAGTGGGTAGTTTCTCAACAAGTCATTTCATGTTTTTATTTTCTGTTATCAAATTTACTTAATGTATTTAATTTTTTAATACAGTTGTAAATATCATGAATAAATAAATTAAAAAAAATATAAAAGTTTGATTTATTTTTTAATCATAGCCGTCAAAAATAACAGGCTACAATCTGTGATAGTGCATTTTCTGGCTAAGAACTGGTTATTTGTTATGGTATTCATGAGAGAGATTAACATCCAGTTGCACTTCTTCTAGTCTTGATTTCAAAAACGCTTACTCATCTCCTTTTCAGTCTTCGGGATATGAGTTGTGACAACGCCTATAATTATTGTCCATGTTCAAGAAATATGGCTTGGATAACGTGTGTTTGTTATTGTTCAAAACACTAAAAAGGGGATGGGGTAGTTTATACAAGCAACTAATAAGTTAAAAACCGTCTTGATAGCAGATTATTACCAGGCAGAGATATCGGGTGGGTAATGTACCTTCTCATTCCTGAAAACTGCAAATTCTGTAGCTGATGAGATGATGATGATGATGATGTTTCTGTTGGAACCAGTCGTAGGGGCTACCTTAGATTTTCTTACCAACTTGGAATTGCTTGAAAAAATTTCTTTACTAAAATAAACACATGATTAATTGAAAGTACCGCTAGAGGAAACAATCTTTCCTTTAACAATAGTGGTTGTGTTTGAATTGGAAATATCTGACCTGGAAATTAGGAACAGTGGTTTTGAAATATTTAAACTGATTTCCTTCCCTATTTTGTTTACGTAAATGTTTTTTGTGGTTTTTTAAAAAGTTGCATTTTCCTCTTTTTATTTCCTGATCATTTTCATAATTCTAAAAATATATCCCCACCACATGAGGTACGGTAGATATCAATCCTTCTCCTTACAAAGCATTTCTTGAAAATTTCCAAACTACTTATTTAATGATATATACTTTTTAAAAATTATATCTCTAATAAATTTATATTTCCTATTTTAAGAGAACTACTATTTTCCTGTAAATATGCAAATTACCAATAATATAATAACTTAAAAACTTACATAGAAATTATAATTTAATTGATTTCTTTGTTGCAAAATTTTATTTTATCACAGAAACGTCATGTAAAAGGATTTTGTTAAAGCTTGTGTCATAAGTTTTAAAATTATAACATTATAGGTGGATAGATTCTACGTCCCTCTATCCACTTTCTTAATACCAGATCCAACCTATTGATTTATATATCCCTCCCATAAAACTACTTCCATCTGCAAATCGTTTGTCATTCATGTTGCCACCATCTGGAAATATCCATAAGGCAATCCTCACTTATAAATCCCTTCAAACATCTCTTATTCCACCACGTACTCCATTTTCAAACCACCACAACTATGTAATATTTATTGGACTCTGGAATTACAGAATCTTAATGTCTTTAACGATTAATCGAAAGTACCATTTAAATTTTTTTTTAAATTTTGTCAACCATATAAAATTCACTTGTGTTACTTTATAAACTTATAAATATTTTTTTTTAATTTTAAATAATAATTAATTTTACAATAAGTTAAATAATTTATCTAAATTAACAGTTAAATTACAGGATATGATTATTTTTTCATTAATTCATTCATATTTTTATTTTTTATTTTTTTATGATTTAAATTCTTTTATAATATCCTGTTGACTTTAGAAATTCAAACAAATTATTGATTCTTTCTTCAGTATCTTGAAGTATTTCTCTTAATGTTTTAGCTAACCTTGCTTTTTGTCTGTAACTTTCAAATTGAGGACATTCTTCCAGTAAGTTTTTCACTGTTTGTGGAACATTACTACATTTTTCACACATGGGCGTTTCGAGTCCTCTCAGAAGATAGTCATGTGTAAACTGGCAGTGTCCTATCCTTAGTCTGCAAAGCATAACCTCTTCTCTCCTTGAACTTCTGTAGCTTGTGAGCCATTTGTCGCAATAGGTCTTATTTCCGCCATTTTGTATTCTTTCCTTTCATATTCTTTCTCCCATTCTGCTAGTTGTCTTTTTTTTTTTTTTTTTTTGCGTGGTGTAGCCAGTCTTCTAAGATAACTTTCTTTAATCTTATCCCCGCCTATTCTTCTTCACTTCTTGTTAAATAGGCTGCTTGCTTGGTCAGCTTTTTCATTTCCCGCAATGCCGCAGTGGGCTGGTACCCAAACGAACACCATTGACATGCCTTTATTTTTTACTTCCCACCATACATTTATTATTTCTTTAATAATAGAATTACTTGGGGATGGGTTGTCGATAGCGGCTAAGACACTCCATGAGTCAGTTACAACGACCCAGCACTTTTTCCTAGAATCTCTTATAAAATAAAGGCTTTTCATGATGGCAGTCGCCTCTCCTGTAAAAATGGAGCATTCACCTGGCAGTTTAAATATTAGTTGATTCTCCTTATTTGTTACAGCACTTCCTACATTGTTTCCTTCGTTTGATGCATCTGTGTATATGAATTAGAAACCTGTATAATTTTCAGTAATTTTTAAGAATGATTTCTGGATTTCAATCGGGTACGTTCTTAATATTTTGGCCATAGATCTATTTATCACTGGTCTGTCTTTCTTCCAATAAGGTATTCTTAATTCTGAGATGGGTCTAATAATGTTTGTAAAATAGACATTCATATTTACACTGCGTATTTAAAGGGAAATTATTTATAACATAACGTGGAAACTAGAGATATAGAAAGAATAGAATAACAACATGCATTTTATAATTTTAACTAAACAATTACTAACATCAAGTAGTTAACATCATAAAAAAATGTTTAATGGATGGTCAATGATTATTTATATTTTTTGGAATATTTAAAAATAGGTTGTAAAGTCGAAATGTTATGATAGGGAGACAGTAAAATGTCTTGTTAAAATGAATTTTTACCAATGAAATAATGTGGGATAATAGGTATTTTTGTAAAAACATTAATCTTGTATCTATTCATTGAGTATTGTAATTTTATTGAGAAGAATACAATTAATGGTTGATTATACCCATTATGATTTGAATACTTTCTTTGATTCAATATTTATGGTTGAAAAAAAAATCATTTATCCAGAAGGTTGACTTTTTGTTTATTATTTACAGTAATCGAACATAAATTTCAAAAATATCAACCTCCCGTCCTCTCAAAATACTTGGTTTTATGTATCAGGATACGTAGAACTCGAAAATAGAATACAATTTTTTTTAATGGTTCAAAAAAAAATCATTTAGCCAGAAGATTGACTTTTTGTTTATTATTTTCTATAATAGAGCAAAAATTTCGAAAAATATCATCAAAATCGGACCACCTTTAGCAAAGATGCTGTTGATTGTAATTTGTACTCATATATTGGTATATTATTTTTAAATAAAATTCATTCCAATGTGAAATAAAAACATTATATTTACTTGCTTCCATAATATATTTTCATTTGTTTACTGACCAATATTTTATGAGCATTATTCACACTGGCCAGCTAGTTGCATTTAAAACCTATTAAAAAAACAAAACAATAAATAAATAAAACTCCCATCAATTTACTTTTCAAATTCAATGTACTTTACACTTCTCCTTCTTATAACATTTATCGTTCCTACTAATTGTTCTAACTGTTCTCCAACATTTTATTAAATTATTAAACATAAAATTAAAAGCGAATCGGGTATTTTCTCCTTGATCGACTTGTTCTTAATGGTATTTAAGGGTGTTGGGACGAATAAACCAATTAGCTAATCCGAGATGGCTCATATTTTAGTCACTCTATGAATCCCTTCTCTCATCCTGAAGATGGGTATAGCGCTCCTTCTCCTCCCATCTCTGTGGGTAGCCACCACTCCAAGGAGAGATATGAAGACGACACGGTGGCCAGGAGGCGGGCTATCGTTTAAGCGGAACAAAGTAGCCGGGAGGTGGGCACAGATCTACGGCCGAGGCAACCTCACGACTCCGGCAGAGCCTATTTATTATTGGAAATTATCCCATAACTCAGGGGGCCTTTAATCCTCCGCCGCCGCTGCGCCGATGGATCTGGTACCATTGTTCATCCTCATCGGGGCGTTTTCTTCATCGTCCGATGGAAGTTTGGAGGTGTTAAAAAGCTTTGATTTTCATATTAATTTTAATGATATGTCGCATGCTATATCTATGTGTTCTAAGAGTAATATTGAAGAATCAAATTAACGCAAATCCCTTCAACAAGTTAACGAACTTCGAGCCAGAAATCAAACACAGCAAAAAAAAAAAAAAAAGATTGCTAAATATAACTGTAAATTTATATTGATTCTTAATAGACTCTTGTTATTTTATTATTATTTATGAAATTTACAACTGTACAAATTAATATACATATATAGCAAATGTGATACAAGGAAATATAATGACATGAGAAGGCTTGTACAGAATCTACCCATTGGTAGCACTCTAATGAAGTATCTAAATTAGGAGATCACGAGGCCATTTTCTTTTCAGACGCCTAGGAGTGTTATCAGGGATCGAGAAGGAAGCATGGTTAGAAACAAAAGGATCAGGATGGTTCTGAAGTTTATTATGGAAGGATAGATTTCTGGATTGGACCAAATCGGAAGCATATGGAACATTCCGGTCATTGTGGATTATTTTATTTGTTACAAAGTAGCATTAAGGATTATATGATTTTGGATTGTAAAAATGGGATACGATAGGATTTCAATGATTTCCCCTCCCATAAAACCACTTCCTTCAGTAAATTCTTCGTAATTTGTGGTACCCCCTTCTGGAACTCTTTACCCATCTCCATACGTCAAACCGTATCCATAAACTCCTTCAAACAACTCCTATTCCACCAGCTACCACAAATGTAAACTTCCGCAAGCTTGTAAAAATTTCTGGGTTGTATATTACGTTGGTCACCCGTTGATAGAATTCATTTTATTTTTATTTATTCACTTTTTTTATTCCTCAGTATTTACTTTATATATGTGTGTGTGTTTTTCCTTAGAATTTTCTTAGATATTTGTATTTTCCTTTTTATTTTATTTTTTATATATTTGTGTTTTTCTAAGTATCTTTATATATATATATATATATATATATATATATATATATATATATATATATATAGAATTCCCTAAGTATTTTTTAAATATATTTGTATGATATCTACATGCTAAACTAATGTACATATTTTTTTAACTCTGCTATTATTCTAAGGGGACTTCAGTCCCAGAATGAAATTATTTTTCAAAAAATGAATAGTCATATTGCTATTTTAGTATTTTTTTGATGAATCAGAAACATAAAATTCAATTATCTCAAATTGATTAAAATGTTACTTCATGGCTTTTTGCAATAAACCGACGATATGCACCTTGGGAGTTGACTGAGTAAACTATACTTCGAATTTAACTGAATAATATTCAGAATTTCTATTCAATCAAACAAGATTTCATTGGAAGGTTTTACGGACAATACATGTTCATAGAGAGTCTTGACAGCACAATTTGACATCTGTAGTAAATAAATACTGATTTCAAAGAAAGGGACAGGAACGGAAAAATGGTGGAGGAACTTGATCTCGGCCCAATCACCTCCCTGAACCGTAGAGCGTACTAAACTCTAGACACTTCATGGGTTAGTGTTGATAAAGGTTGTAAGGTTTTTTAATTTTATTTTTATTTATTGAGTATTACAATAATCTGCCACATGGACATTAGTTATAGTGAGGTAGGATAACATTTGTCTATATGTAAAAAAAATATAAAATAAATAGAAGCAAAATAACAATAAATATTAATCAAAAAGTATATACAACAAATAAAATAAAATAACCTAAAAATAAGAAAATTAAACTAAGCAAAAACACATGCATATCTATATACACTATTTAAAATCAGGCAAGGGAACTCTTAAAAAGGCTTGTCCCTCCAATTATGGAGGGCTTCATTTGTTAAAATCATTTACTGTCGTAGGTTTACATAAAAAATTACATTTATAAAGTGTAGGACTATACTACTTTTTTAATTAATATAAGTAAGCCTATTAAGAACAATACAGAAGGAAACAGACTTCATGAAAAATTAAAATTTTATGATAAACTGCCTTATTTAAGTTATTTATATTGTTTGTTAGATTTTTTCATAATCATTATATTTAATCTATATATGATTATTTATATATCAAAACCCTTTTTAATCTCAGTCTTTTATTTTACATTCAAATTTTTTATTTAACGTTTAGGCTCCAAAAGCCAGTTTGCAAAAAAAAAATTTCTTTCATAAAAAACAAAACATTGACAGTGTAAAAACATTATTTTTAAAAAAAGTCTTAAAATATATGTGTATAGAGGATATTATTCAATGGTATTAATAGTTTTATTGAATGTAAAATGTATTATTTTTATTTTTCTTCCAAAATTCCACAAAATATTTTTATTCCCCTCATTTTATCAAAAATTTCATCCTATAAGTTAAAACCTCCTTTTTAATGTAAAAATTTAAAGCAAAATTTTATAAATCCAAAACACTATTTAATTTTACAAATATTTTTTGGGACAAAATTTATTTAATTACTGGAAAAACACGACAAAAACCAAATCTAAATAAAAGAAATAAAAATCTGTTACCTAAATTTCTTTCCCTTTTAATCGCTTTTATCTTGACTGAGCTGTAGTTTAGACTGCCTCACTAACAATACCAAGTCGCCCTCTATTGTGTTTAATTTCAAATTATTTTGTTTATCACATTTTAAAATTAATTTTAACTATTTAACTTTTTTTAAAAATTCCACATATTTTTTTCTAATGTTTTTTAATTAGAATTAAAATTTACTGCATTTTTTAAATATTCCTCAATAGTTATTGCCTCTACAAAATTTCTTCTAAAATTATTTTTTTTCCTTATATATAAGCATTTATAGATTAAATATAATAATTAAAATTTTAGGATATCCTCCTGTGAAAATTCAAGGCGAGTAATAAAAAGATTCTGATATTAAGAAAGGTGCTAAGCAGGGAGACCCATATATTATATAATATGTTGTTGGAATTATTCATGAGATCAATCCGTAAAAGATCAGGAGATGTATGTATCACATATTAACATATATAATGTTTGCGGATGATTTAGGAATTACAATAAGAACATTCAATGTGTTCTAAAGAGCATTTAAGGAGTGCGGATAAACTACTGAAAAGGATGATAATTAATTAATACAGAAAAAACCAAATGTATGGTAACAACGAAGGAATAAAAACAGTATAAAAATATCGAGTGGCCTGGCCTTCCAGCGAATAATGCAATTTAAAAGTATCCAAATTAAATGTAATTTCATTTAATTGGACTTCAAGAACTAATTAACCATGTGGTTAGTTGCTACCATTTTTCCAAAGTAATTATCGTTATATTTATTTTTTAAAAAGTTTTCGTGGTGAAGCACCCCCAAAATTAAATCATGGTTTTGCTAGTGCTATATATGCAGAGCCTTCTAAATAAGGACCTATCTAATTATGTACTGTGCTTCTGCAAGCAGTAATTACATACAGAAATGATCCCTGGCCACTGAAACCTCTTGATAGAAGAGCGCTATCCATTTGGGAAAAATAAATTCTCCGAAACAATCTATGATCCAACCTAAGAAGGGAATATTTTATGGACGATGATGTCTTATATCAAACTCCAAATATTATGTCCACCATAAAAAGGGGCAGAGAAAGATGACTGGGACATGTACAAAGAATGGAACGTGATAGGCTCCTTAAAATTATGATGGAGAGATACTCGGGCGGAAGAAAAAAATAGAGGCAGGCGTAGACTTCATTGGTCGTTGGCTGCAGAATGTGGTATGTGGTATATATATATATATATATATATATATATATATATATATATATATGTATGTATGTTGCATATCTTCATATAAAATTTAACTTCAATTTCAGATTTACTTTTATTAACTAGGTTAATAGGTTAAGTATTAATTTTATTTTTTAAAAAAATAGAGAAGAAAATGTGGAAATTAAAATGAATTAACAAAAATATCTTCTAAAATAAAACAATTAATGAAAAGTTAAATAAAAAGCTAATAAAAGTTATCTTGCCAACTATAACTTACCTCAGTGTACGAACTTAGGTCTAAAGTAAGGAAGGATAAGTTGAAAGCAATTGAATTTATTATCGAGCCATCTATTCTCTCGTTGTTTAACACAGAAATGTACAACTTAGGCAACTAGAAAGATAAAAGTGAGATATTGCTTCAACTTTCTTGGAACAGTTGTATCTATGTAAAAAAATTCAAAGTACAACCAACTTTCACAAGTTTTACGAGTCCTCTTTGAAATGTTGAAGTTATACTTATTTATGATGCTCCTGTGTCGCTATTAGGTTATTGAGTTATTCCTTCCTTCCAATTGAAGAATTTCGCAATTTTTCTTCGTCCTTTCCTTCCCTAACAGAACAGAGAAGTAAGATAAAAAGGAAGCCGAACTTCGGACTAACTTTCTATGGGCTCTGAATATTTTAACACTACGGAAATGTTACTGGAATCCGTACTTTGTTCGAAACAAGAAACTTGGAAGATGCATTAAGCCTTTTCTTTTTTTTTTTTTCTTGGTTGTGAACTTCAAAGTATTACCGAGGCATCATTATAACATGGTTTGTAAGTATTTATAATTCCGCTAACGTACAGAACGTACAAAATATAAAAATAAAATACTGCGAGTAATAATTGAGTAAAAATGAAGTCCAGGAAATAAAAATAGGAATATTGAGAGAGGCTTAAAGGTTATATTTTTTTAGATATTAATGACCTTTTAATTCGCAGAAATATCCAGGGGTAGAAACATTCATGGGACATTTTTTAAAAGTCCCATTTTAACAGTTTCAGAGAAAATTTATTATAAAAAAACTTTAAATAATAACAGGTTATAAAATACGTTTTTTGTAAAAAGTTCTGATTTTGGTGTAAAAGTATAAATTCATTTATTTAAGTACTTGAAAAAAAGATAAATCAAAAGGGATATAACCGGTAATTTGGGTAAGAATACTTACAAATTCATAATTCTCATATTAAGAATCAACTGCACAATTATCATTTTTTTAAATTTAATTTTGAGCAAAATGAACTATGTTAAGTCAATGTTTTAAAAAATAAAATGTTCGTAAAACCTTAATTGAAAATTTCCATGATAAGAAGTTCTACTTCTGAAATAACACCAAACATTAAAAATTAAAGCAGCAGTCATATCGTAACGGTTTTAATTGATGTTAACTTTTGATTTAAGAACGTAATGGCCAAGCCGACGTGGGTAGTGGGTTCAATAATTTCCGATAATGAACGTTGCGGGTTCGATTCCCACTCAGATCGGTTAATACTTATTTCTCAGCGGGTTCGAGAAATGAATCTTGAAATCCTCACTCTGATAAGTATATGAGGGCAACCTCAAGGTTGCCTCAAGGCTTGGGAAAATGAACCATAAGACGGTTCTCTTGTCGAACTAGTCCTCACTAGGAGTGGGAGAGAAAACGCCAAACACTTGAAAATAACAGTTCTTGATCTCAAACGAATGAACTGTTCTTTTAAACGGATAACTACAGTTGTTTTTTTTATAGTTCACCCGTTCGCCACTAGTCGGGTTGCTGTTTGATCTGTTTTTCGTTTCGTTTTTTCCATACGAAACAGAAGCTCTTTCCGTTTTTCAACTAACCTATCAGTTCATCATGAAAATAACACAACAGTTTGTTTTATAAGACATGTTTCAACTGTTATGTTTAGGGATGTAATTTCTAGCTCCCATTATTAATGAAGGCTAAGAATAAATAAAAACTTTCATTATAGTTTATTAGGAAATTAACTTAAGCAAGTTTGTAGGCCAAATTAGATTATGTTTTTAGATGTATCTATCTATATTAGTGTATTGCAGACTGAAAATATTTTTTATGATTGTACAAATTCACATAAATAAATTTAAGTGCATAAATAAAAATAAATACTATTATTGAAGGAAAGAATGGTGGGGGTGATCAGTAAAAAAAAAAAAACATTGTTCTCATCGATTATTCACTGGAGTCAATCATTAATCCACAATTACAAACACTATATGTTCTATAAAAATTGAAAAAGGCAAACAGTTGAAAACATTTTTGAACTACAGTTAAAAGACTTATAATGACCAAGCAGCGTAATTTCAAACTGATAACAACACTTTATAAAGAAATATGGTAAAACATTTATAACAACTTTGTTTGAAAAAGAAAAAAATTCTAAGCTCAGCTCTGAGCTCATCGATAGCACCGGCCCCTCTTTAGGCTGGGCAAAAGGATGCCATCAATAAGCTCATCGTTGAGAGTTTAGAAACTTGTCCAAAATCACAACCACCAGATTAATACAAGAAAGTTAAAATATTATTAAAATAAAAAGTGTTCTATGCGTAAAAAATAATTTTCAGCTTTAATTAATTAAAAAGTAATTTTTAAGATTAAGCTAATACTAAAAATAAATTAAAAGGTTATTAATTTCAAGCGCGAACAATGCCAAACTTTATACATGAGACGTTTCATTCGTTTTCAGACTTGTCATTAAACGAATTGAATTCATTTTGAAACGAATGAAACTGGTATCAAATGAATAGGTCTTACACCATGAATCGTTGCGTTGTTCTATGAACTTTTTTTTTTTTTTCAACAGTTCTTAAGAGCTGTCGTTTTTTGTCAACGAACAGTTCATTTACGTTTTTGAAAAGTAGTAGAAACCCCCACCTCTAGTCCTCACTACCAGTATCAGTAACATTTTTTCATGTCCTGGATAATTAATTTCATTAATTTTATAAATTAGTTAATATCATATTTACTGGCAATAATTAAATTAAATTTTATCGAAATGAATAAAACTTGTTAGGACAAAAAAAAATCGAAAACATAAATACCCTCAAAGTAATAAAAAAAATACAGAGAAATAATTTTATATTTTATGCTATATGAAAATGGAAAAAAAAAAACACTTATGTTCTAGTTCTAGTTTACAAAGAACTTCCTTAAAAAGTTATTTTCACTTACAATGTCCCAGTTTAATAGCAATTTTTGGAGTGATTTTTATTATTCAAGGACCCCTTTTACGACAGAAGGCGATGAAAAATTCAATGCAGAGGATATTGGATGCTAAATCCTATACTAGTAAACAGTGAGTAACGCTAACCGGTCTGCTAACGCCTGCATAATGGATCGCTGAGTTCGGCCGCGCTAAAAAGGGCCTCTATTTTTCCATTAATTTAAATTAAAAGCCATTCTTCTCCGGCTCTCTATTTAATAAGGCCTTTCTAATTAACTTGATTGGAGCTCGACTTCAATGCAGTTCTGTTAATTAATTAAAAAGCTCTTCAAATAGTCAAGACACGCCTGGAGAAAGCGTCTGATTTCACTCAACATCTGTCCTTCCTCAGAGAGATAAGGACAGGTCTTTCAGAGACTTTGAATCCTTGAATACATGACTATAAATACAAGCCTAATTCGATAATCATTTTATTATTATTATTATTTATTTCATTTCATTTAAAATTGCAATCGGGACTATTAAATGAAATTAATTAAAACAGTTTTAAACTGATAAAGTAGAAAGACTAATTATTATATCATAATAGTTAAATAAAACAATTATTAAATTAATAAATAATGCGGTAAAAAATTTTGTGAGTACCTGTAAACGCAAACTCAAACAAAACTCAGTTGGTAATTAAATAATAAAAATCTAGTGCGCTCAACACACAACTTTCACATACCGCTCTACTTAAATATAAATTATTTTCTGGCAATGTTGGGCTATTATAAAAATTTTGAAGTGCATTTTTAAGCTAAAGCTTATAGCTTACAGTTAAAAAATCAGTTTTCAGAAATTATTATTTATATTTTTTCGTCACTCTCCGTTAACTTTTACAACTTTATTTATAAGATATTATTTTTTATGAAATTCTCCGCTTTCCAACGATATATTATGCGTATATCTTCTCACTATTATTTCAGAACATTCATTTTCGACCTGGATAAGCATTTTTCTTTTTTTCTTCTTTATTCAATAACAAACCTAACAAAAGTTATATTTAGCTATTTTTTATAGTTACTGTCAACAAGAGAGCTATTTTTTAAAAAATAAACTTATAAAATAAAAATAAATTAAAGGTACTTTAGGGGAAGACGTATATGAACATTGGCAATTTAAGCCCTGTATAGTGACATCAATGTGGATAGGACCAAGTTGATAATAAGAACTACTTAATAATACACTGATATACCGAGTTTAATCAAAATCCTTAGAGCGGTTTTCGAGAAAATCGTAAAAATGTCACCGTTGATATAAAGTGGCACTTCCGGATAGCCAATTTTAACGAAAAAGTTGCTGTCACATCGGAAACATAAATACGCTATTAAGATTCGTAAAACTTTTCGTTTTTGAGCTAGGCTGATCACACATACACACACAGATCATTTTGCGGGACTTGATTATTTCGACTCAGGGGACCTCAAAACATGTATTTCCGTTGATTCCAACTTAAATTCCAAAATTTTCACGATTGCAATACTTTCTCTTACTATATATTAAATATAAAGCTGAGTGAATTCTTATTGCCATTCACTCAGAAACAAAGGGAAGAAAGAGAAATTAGGTTTAAAAAACATAACTGGAAATTTACAAAATTGTACTATTCACTGGTGCCACAAACATTATATTATGAATATATAATTCATTCTTGTTTATATTATTTTTATTTTACAGTTAACATTCAAAGCAAAAATTTTAAAGCATGAAATAATTAATGTGTTACCAACAAATACAAAAATCGTAAATAATAAGTGCTTGCTATTAACATTATAAAAAAATATTATCACATAATTTAGTAAATTAATAAATAAATTCGGAACAAAAGTTTGACGAAATTTATCTCATAAATAATATACAATATTTAAAGAGGTATCAGTAGACTTCAATAAAAAAAAAAAAAAAATCTTATCATCAGTTTATTGCAAAAAATTCACAAAGTACATTTTTTATGAAGATATATTTTAAGGGACGTAATTATCAATTTCAAATTAAATTATCGATAAAAAACTAAATGACTGCATCATAATTACATAAACCGTTTTATATATTAAATATAGTAATAATAAGTACTCAATGTTCTTATTTCACGAACAGAAATTCAACAAAGTTGTTAGTATTTATGTTGAATTTAATTTTTGCTACAGTGTTCAAATTTTATGAAGAATATAATGCAAATTATAAATAGTTGAATAGTCTGTTTTGATCGTCACTATTATACAGTGCATTGAAATTAAATGTAACCTTTGTTCACCTGGAGTTATACATTAATACAAAAAAGAACATAGGGCACTATAGAACTTCAGTCGGAGTCTTGGGCCGACTGAAAAAAAGAACATGACATATTTTAATAAAATACGCTAAATCATAGAAATTATCAATTAGCCTTATATTATAATTCTAATTCTATATTCTAAAGGAATACGTACACGTTATAAACAGTTCAATAACATTTTTTTTTTTGTCTATAAAATATGTATTTGCGCCTGTTAACAATAAGTTAACAATCAGCAAATGTGATGGCGATAATGGTATAATGGCATGACAGGCATGGGGAAGGAAAGTATTCAGCAGTACCTCTTCCCTAACTTGTTCCAAATAGTTGGGCTGTTTAAGGAAGGAGATCTCTCATCCAATGCCTTTTTAGTCTCCTTCTCATGTTTTGAGGTATGTTAGCTGTGGCCATGTCTCTTATTAGTGTGTTATTATGTCTGTTTAAATTAGTGTAAAATCGCTGATAAAGGATCAACTGTTGGAAAGTGGAGGTCAGTATGTAGAGTTTTGTTAGTCACGTACCAAGGTGCTTTTGTTATGAGTCGCAATAATTTTGATTCGAACGTTTGAAGTTTTTGTAGGTGGGTCTTTTTAGCGATGCCGTATATTTGTGATGAGTATGTCCATATGGGCTTAAGTATGTATATGTATTCAGTTTCTATTTTAGTTTAAGTTTTGATTGTCAAAATGAGAGTAAAGTAGTGTGAGTCGTTTGTTAAGTGTCATACGTTTTATTTTAACATATGGGCTCCATGTCATCCTTCTGTCGAAGGTGAGTCCAAGGTAAAGTACCGTGTCCGTTTGAGGAATTTGATTGTTGTCAATATATACTGGAGGGCAGGTGTTTTTTCGAAGAGTAAATGTTATATGTTTGGATTTGTCATGATTAAGTCGAATTTTCCATAGTGTGAACCAATCTTGTAGTTTAAGCAAGTGATGTTGTAGAGTTAGTGAGGCCTGTATAGGGTCTTGATGTTTTGTGAGGATTGTTGTATCGTCTACATATGTAGCTGTCAAGATCTTATCGTCAATAGGTATATCGTAAGTGTATATAACGTAAAGTAGAGGGGCTAGTATTGAACCTTGAGAAACTCCTGCCAAGATTGGACGGACTGAAGACACTTCCGAGCCCTGCCGAACTGAAAAAAATCTGTCGAAGAGGAAAGATTGAAGGATAAGATAGTACGTGTATGGAAGTATAGTCTTAAGTTTAAAGAGAAGACCCTGGTGCCAGACCCTATCAAACGCCTGAGGAACATCCAAAAATACTCCAGTTGCATATAGTTTTTGTTCTAAAGCTCCAGCAATGTAGTCTGTAACTCTGTGCAATTGATGTGTCGTCGAATGGAATGTGCGAAAGCCGTATTGGTGGTCAGGTATTACCTGTTGGTCAGTCAATATGTCAACAAGTCTTTTGTATATTAATTTTTCAAAAACTTTAGAGCATATAGGAAGGAGGCTAATGGGTCTGTAGGATGAAGGACTGTATATGTCTTTACCGGGTTTGTGAATCATCTTAATAAGTGAGTATTTCCATTGTAAAGGGAATTTTGACGTCCTTAGTATACAGTTGTAAATTGTTGTCAGAAATAATAGAGATTTCTTGGGCATTTGTTGGAGTACTTCGGCTGTTATCAAGTCATAACCAGGAGATTTTCTTTTTGGTAATTGTTGATTTGAAGTGCAACCTGAGATGGAGTAAAAGAAAGAGGTGGTAGTGTCAGCTGAAGTGGGATATCTAATGTGTTAAGTGCTAGAATCTCATGATCTGTGTTAGTGAAGTCTGTAGGTTTTATGCGAATCAAAATGTGGAAATTGAAAAATATATGCGTTCCTTAGGGCTTCTCTAATGGTAACTTGTAACAAAAGGTATTTCCAATTCCATAAAATTATTAAAAAATAACTTTAAATTCATGAAAACCATCATACATTTAGAAATCATTAATGAATATTTCTTTTCTGTTTATAACCCAACATATACCTATCCACATTTTAGTAATTGGAAACAATATAAAATTAAGAGTTGGTATTAATCGTCATTTACAACAGTTTAAAGTGTAAATTATTTAGTATATCTTAATTAATAAAATAGAATCGAATCCCGGCCCTACTTCCCAATACGGCTGGTCCCCGCGGGAAGTTAGACCATTACCCTCTTTATTGAGGAGGCCTAAAAGTGTAATACTTGTAAAAATAGGCTATACGAAAAAAAATTATTAAAACAAGATGGAGATAACCTCAAATTAGAATGAGTGATCTTGTGGAATGTTTATATATTTATATTATCAATAGGATCTTGATATTTTTAAACTCTTATCTGTGAAAACCATACTTTTTTTTAAAAATATATTAATCAAATCCGTCCCGGAGGACCAAAACATGTTTAAACATGCCTTCCATTTGCATGGATATAGCACACTTAAGTTTGGATATTAACTTAAATTTGACTAGTGGAAATTGGACTGGATATTTAATCAAAGAAATTAAAATTTGAATTATTTATTTCTTAATAAATTACATTTGCTTAACTACCTGATGGGTCATGACTACGAGTATAAGGTAAGTGATTGACTCGGCGGATGAAATTTTCTTATGGTGATTGAAGGTATGTATTGGTTCTGTTTTCTCGTCTCCTTGTTCCTCCCTCGCAGCTATAAAACGTTAGTTGACATATCATCATGCTTCTTTTCGCATGATGATAAGTCAAGTTCTGAATTGAATGCACGCAACGTAAGGGCGAACGTGGAAGAGGTCCAGTATTACATGCCGTTTCCAGAGAGATATCTGTCATAGAGCTACTTATGGAGATATTAGAGAGAGCAATACTCGAAGTGATGTATTTGATGTGCCGTGAACAATTTAAGGTTATTAAATTTCACTTAATAACCTTTTTACAATGAATTGACGATATATATTATAGTCCGATTCCTTACAGAAAAACAGGAAATTATAAAACTAGAATTATTGAAACTTGAGTTGAAAATAATAATTAAGAGCTTATCCAGACTTATTCATTTAAAGTAAATGGTGTTTGAATCTTTGTTATTTACATGATAACAAGGTGCTAAGTAACACATGCTTTTTTTGATTTTCGTTAAATTTGTACATGAAAACGTTATTTATGATTTTCTATCAACTTGGATTGAAAATTAAAATTAGTTTTGCTCTGAAAATATTCTTGCATAACGTGTTACTCATATGCAAATAATATATACGATAGTTAAAAGGGGATAAAATATTGTTTTAAGATCTAAAGATGATATTGCACATCTAACTTCTTTATTTATTTTTATAGTAAAGTTTCTACACTAGCAATACATCAGATTTTAAGCCGATTTAGCTAACCATGCTTATAACAAGTATATCTTTAGTGACTACTAGATAGCAAAGATGTTAGAATTTGATACTTCATTACAACAGTTCATAAGTCTTAATGCCTTGAATTATATCTTAGCGCTCATGTCGTCCTTTCGCATCTTTGGCCAAAATTATTTATTGTATCTGTCAAAGAAAATGACATGCTGTCACAACATAAGGGGGTGTTACGTGCCTGGTTGTAACTTGATAGCATCAGAAATCCAATTGATGTATTTCAGACTCTCTTCCATTATTATTTATTTAATAGTGAACATAATAAGTACATAAACTAAAAAATTAAAGATTTTTTTAATAAGATGATCAATCAATTAAAATTCTTACAAATTTCAAACATTTTTGTTAATATGTTTGCACCATAGTTATTTAATTGATTACTTATGATAACTGGGTTTGAAAAAAAATTCCTGAACAACTATTGAAACAAAATTATAGATAATAAATATCAGATTTACATTTTAAATTGCTTGTTATTGTTTTTATATGTCTCTATTAGCATTATGGACTTCCACCACTTAGATATAAAAATTGACATATTTGTTTTTTACTCCTTATTATTAGGTATAGATATATTATTGGGTATAGAGCCTAATCCTTAACTAATTAATCTCCAAGTTCTTTGAAAATATCTGAACAAAAAGTCTAACGGAGATGTAATTGTTGTTTAATAAGTTTATTTCAAACATGCTCAGAAGAATTCATGTCAGGTGTTTCTTCATAACCATGAGTTTTTGTTTCCCTAAATATCGCTCAACCAAACCACCCTTGTTTTGTGAGGCCAAGCATAGTCATCACAAGAATTAAGGAATAATTAGCGAACGTTGTCCATGTTTGTGCGCTTAAGTGCTCATTCCTCAACGGAGGAGAGGTATGAGGTAGGTTCTAGGTAACGGAGGTAGGTTCTGGAGAGGTGTCTGGCGAATTTCTCAGCTTTGTCTTCATCAGGCGCTGCACAGGAGCCATCCCATCGACGGAGGGTATGGGAAATATGATGGGATTTAAGGATTTTGTTGGAGATCTTTCTTAGAGAATTGTCATGAACAGAGATGGAAGTACGGTAGGAGTTGAAGGATTGGGATTTGAAGGTGACCAATTCCTGCTTTAATAGTTTACTGTAATAATTTAAGAGCTGCAATCGGTGGGGTGTTTTGAAAATTGTCATAATATTCTGGCACGGCGCTTGGTGTGAATTAGGTCTAATAGGTATTGAGGTAAATTATTTTTCTTATGATTTTTTGAGGAGTGGAATAAATAACGTCAAATAAACACAACATTTGAAATAGTCTGCTTTGCAGGCACCTTCTGCATTAAAATTATTCAACAGATGCATTTCTAATTTTTCAAGAGTAAAACATAACCTTTTATCATTTAAAATTGATATTTTTTTAATAATTTCTTTATAAGATATGATTACATTTTACCGTTTTGGGGAGGCGAGCTTCAGCCCCGTAGATCCAGTCCTTTTCCTTAGGCCACTGGTTTTCCATCAGTTATAAAAAATGTTTCATGTATGTTGCTGTAATGTTCAATCAGATTTCAACTTTTATTAAAATGAAGATAAAATAAATGAATGAAGAAATCAACAGAAATATGATCTCATGCAAAGACCTTATTGTTATTACTTATTAGTACTACAGTTGTATTAACTAGTAAAAATAATAAAAATTCAATAATAAATTTTAAAATAAAGAAAGAAATTTCACCTTACTATTATCCACATATTATTTTCGATAACAATAACGTCTGAATTATGAAAATGTGGTACCACAGAGTTGTCAGTCACTCTTTTCTTGATCCAGGAACACAAAACACAGAGTTCTTCTTGTTGATAAATAATTCCACTTTCACTAACGTGGCCGCTTGGTCTAGGGGTATGATTCCTGCTTTGGGTGCAGGAGGTCCCGGGTTCAAATCCCGGAGCGGCCCATTAATTTTGTCAATGCAGTATTGAATATTGATTTGGTTTATTTTTAATTCATACTAAATCTGGGAGAAACAACGGAATCTAGTGCCAATATTAGGAATCTAGTGCCAATATATAGGAATATTCTCTTATATATATATATATATTCTTTATCATTATTTTTTAATTCTTTGTTATTGTTTTTTTTATTAATACGTTTACAACATCCAATATTAACAACCCTGTCTCTGTTTAACAGATTCATTAGTACACATCCATTCACATTTTTTAATAATTATTTTGTCTCATCTCTTCATTTTTTTTTATCATAGTGGTCAAGAATTCTGTCTCTGGAAAAATAAACAAATCAATGCTTCTATTTAATCACCTGAACCATCAATAAAAATTTCCCCTGACTTTTAATTGTCAAATAAAAGTTACCATTAATACAAATATTAAATTTGACATTACTATTGTATAAATCAAATGTTAATATAAATCTTTGGATATCCCTAGTCTATGTGTTCCTATATCGAACAGCAACCATGCAAAGAAATAAAAACCACTGTTGTAATCATATCTATAATACTATAACATGTTTTCATTCCAAATAGTCAAGTTTTTTTGATGATCTAATCTTTTAGTTTAATTGTATTTGACGGGGTTGAGCTATGGGGCTCCACCAAGCCTTCAAATTCCTCTCGCATACAGTCCTTGCAATCCAAAATCCTTCGTAAAATCCTCAATGCTCCTTACTTTGTTACAAATAAAATTATCCATAATGACCTTAATGTTCCTTATGTATCAGATTTGGCCCAATCCAGATATCTGTCCTTCCATAATAAACTTCATAACCATCCCAACCCTCTTGTCTCTAACCTTGCTTCCTATTCGATTCCTGATAACCCTCCGAGGCGTCTGAAAAGAAGATGGCCACGTGATCTTCTAATATAGACATATTATTAGAGTGCTACCAATGGGTAGTTTCTCAACATGTGTTCCATGTCTTTATACCAATGTGCAAATTTACTAGATGTATTTTTTTGTATACAGTTGTAAATATCATTTAAAATAAATAAAATAAAATAAAAATAAAAAATTGTATTTGAAAAAGTTAGCGATTTAAGGTAATAAAAGTAATTGAATAAAAATTAGTCGAATAATTAATGTTTTTCTATAGATATATATAAATACATTAATTATTCTTTAGCGCTCGACAATGGAGAAGTGAGTAGGATATACAGGATAAACTCTCAAGGACCAACCACTGGGGTGGAATCTTGACATTGAGGAACGATCCAAGAGTGGAAGAAGAAGGTTACATCCTGATTTAGCTCCGAAGCGTGAGGATATAAAGGTGACGCAGAGCTAGATAAAGGATTCGCGGGACAAATATCCAGCCTCTGGGGACACTTTAAAGGCCTCATCTTTGTGGAGATTATCAACTGCCTCGGGGGAGTGTTATCATATAAATGGGAGGAGAGGCACCCCACCTGTCAGTGACCATGCTCTCGTGGTCCGTATTTTTTCCTTTTCTTTATTTTTTCTTTTTATATTTGCTGATCATCAGGACTAGAAGTAGTTTTCCATTATTCTGCTATGATATACATTCATTATTGTAAACAGTCGCTTCTTGACCAAATCATCATTAAAGGAGCAGGGATCTTTCACATTAGAAGCTGAACAACACTAAAAATGAAATATGTTTCATTAATCGGGCTTTTACAACAATCCAGGAGGATATCACACTTAAAATAACATTTCAATCGTAATATTGTTTTAACGTTTCTTTATTGAGTAATATAACATTTTTGAAATGAGAGATTGAGGTTTCCAAAGAAAAATAACAGTTTATTATTACTTGTTGGTTGACTAGTAAATTCTCAAAGAAATGTTAATGTTTAAAAAAAAAATTAATTCCAATTTCTTTTAGTGCCTATAAAAATTAATTAACGAGCGCTTGTCGGTTTTGATGACAATTAGCAAATGTGATGGAGATACAGAAAATAATGGCATGACAGGCATGGGGAACGAAAGTACTCCACAGCACCTCTTCCCTGACTTGTTTCAATTACTTAGGTTGTTTAAGGAAGAAGCTCTCCCATCCAACGCCTTTTTAATCTCCTCCTCATGTTCTGGGTATGTCAGCTGTGGCCATGTCTCTTATTAGTCTGTTATTATGTCCGTTTAAATTAGTGTAAAATGGTTGATAAAGTATCGTTATATGTTGGTCAACTGATGAAAAGCTGGAGATCAGTTTGTAGAGTTTTGTTAGTCACAGACCATGGTGCTTTTTTATAAGTCACAATAATTTTGATTCCAAGCTTTGAAAATGTTGTAGATCTTTTTAGCGATACCATATATATGAGTATGTCAATATAGGTTTAAGTAAGTATGTATATATATTCAGTTTCTGTCTCAGTTTCAGTTTTGAAGATTTAGAAAAAAAGGGGGTATAGTATTTTTAGTCATTTGTTAAGTAAAAAAAATTGAACACTTACTATAACCAGTTATTTTCAGTTAATCAGGGGAAATGGAATATTGCAATAGCAATAAAACTTTTGTTAACAAAATTACTAAAAAACCAAAAATCGAAAAGTAACACTAGCATTAGCCGCATGCAAAAATAAATATTTTTAGGTGGACTTTTATTTACGAGGCCATAAACATCACATATGAAAAACATTGCAGTGCTTAAATTTTAATAAGCGCTATTCCAGATTTATCCGGGCATTAATATTATATTCAGATTATGGTACAAGTGAGAGGAAAAGAGTTAATGCATTCAGTTCCTTTTTGGTCATCAAAAATAGTTTAGCCGATTATTGAATGGCCATAAAAGCAACATTGCCTATTTCCGTTTAGGACCAGACATCTTTCGATCAAATCAAAATGATAGCATAATTTTCGTTGTGACGCCAAGTCCGTTTGTTACAGAAATGTCAGATTTTTTTTATTAGTTAAAAATAAAATTCATTGAAATGTTAACGTTTCAGGGATCCTCAAAACATTCAGTAAAATTTATTTCACATTATGTCTAATTTATATCGACATAAATTTAGAACGATAATGGAGTACTATTCCACATATGTTATATTAATTTCTCTTGTTCATTAAGATGCTAATAACGAAATGAACAATAAAAAGAAATAAATTAATATTTCTGCAGTTGAAGTTAATTTACATTCACTGCCGTTCGCCCGAAATATACTATCCCGCACATTGCAACTGTCTGGCAGGTTAGTATGAAGCTGAGATGTAGTTTTTTGTGAAATAACGGATAATAATAATTATCAAAAGTGATCAGAAGAAATTAATTTTCTTAGGAATATATTAAAAATAGAGTGAAATTTAATTAAAAATTAAATAAAAAAGGTTTTAGTTTTAAACCTTTTTTAATTAAATAAAAAAGGTTTTAGTTTTAAACCTTTTTTAATTAAATAAAAAAGGTTTTAGTTTTAAACCTTTTTTAATTAAATAAAATAGGTTTAAGACTATTTATTAAAAATAAGAGCTAACAAACAATATAATATTTGCTATTTTTTTTTAGAATGTTATCTAAAAATTCAGCCGAATTCTATTTTATCCAAAAAAATCTGATTTCAAAAAATCAAATGTAACATTCTTCATAACTCTCTAAAATAATTTTTTTAAATTTTTATTATTGAAATTTACAACTGTATTAAATGATAAATACAACAAGTTGCCAGCAATAAGTTGCCCGGCAACCTGATAAACCAGAGTTTAAATCCTGATGCAGGAAGGCTTTTTAAATTTGACAATAATACTCCACCCTCTCTCCTGACCCGAGAAAAATCCCGTAAAGCCGAAAAAAACAAGGAAGGAAAACTTTGACCAAGAATCTCATACTTCATTTCATAAGTTTCTATGAACTTTTATTTAAAAAATATATATTTTCTACAGAAACCATTAAAATAGAACTTCAAAAAGTTTTAGCTTCGAGAAAATAGGGCAATTATGATGTTTTACAGTTTGATACCCCATAATGTCCAATATCCAACTGAAGATTTCTGTGTAGGAATCCCGAAAAGATACCTATTGGATCATACAATTTTAGATCAATTATTTGCTCGAACATTTTCTATAAAATTCTTGTGTCAATTAAAGATAAGAAAACATAAGATCGTATTAACAAAGTTATGGTCTTGGCAGATGACTAGATGGAATGTAATACTGATTCCAAGGAATGTGAGGAACTCTTAATAATTGACTCTTTCATAGGTGCGCAGTTATCTAAGGAAAAAAAATCTCACTGTTACTTGAATCGATTTTCAAAAAGCTTTACAATCTGTCTCGTATAACTGGCTGGCTAACATTCCTAAATTATATAAGATTAATGCAGACATCTATTTGATAAAGAGGCCGATGGAGGACTGGAAGATATGTATTGGCGAAATGCATCGGTACCGGGGAGACAAACAAAATGGACAATCGATAGCCTAGTAGCAATCAGGAGGTACAATGAGGCTTATGTATCATAGAATAAAACATAGGATTCTTTGAGTTAACTATTAACTGAGTCTGGTAAAAGTTATTTTCTAAAATATGAAGAACAAGTCACTCAAAATTTTTTACACGAATGATATAAAGTAACAAGTCGTGTTAATTAGCATTCAGGCGATATATATAAATATGACACTTGGAAAAATGCTGAAGGATGGACTTGAGGGAATTAAATTTATTAATTTACCAGAAGTATTTAGTATTAATAACGGTAGAATGACAAAATAAAAAAAAAATAAAATGTAATAATGTTTAAAACTATAAGTAAAATTTAAAGTTCTTTTTCAGTCTCTTGAAAAATAGCTATATTCCCATTCGTCACTCAAACGTGTTCGTCACGACATGGTGATTACTAATAAGTATTGATAAAAAATATAATAAATAAAATGACATTTTTAAAAAACAAATTTTCTGAAACAAAAATTAGGACCGATAAAATAACATTTAGATTAACTAACAGTTAACTATTAGTTATAAACCAAGGCTAAACTAAGAATTCCTCCTATTTAAATATTTAACCGTTACAAAAATGAAGGGCCGCTCCGGGATTTGAACCCGGGACCTCCTGCACCCAAAGCAGGAATCATACCCCTAGACCAAGCGGCCACGTTGGTAGTGAAAGTATAATTATTTATTATTAAGAAGAAGTTTTTTTGAAGTTCCAGATTCCAGGAACAAGAGACAGACTTCTGAATTTTCGATATAACAAGTTTTCATATTAATATCCACATTTATTTTTATTATTATATTTATTTTTATTATTATTAGTTTCTGTATTATTTATGTTTACGTATTGTAAATAGAGTGTGAGTGTGCTCTCTGAACACTATTATAAATATCCTTGATGGGACAGAATGTAATATTTCTAAATAAACAAAAAAAAAAATATCCATTATTACACTAATATAATGGTCATCAGTTGTCAATATATCAATACATAATATAATTGGTCAGGAAGGGCAAGTTCCTAAAATCAGCTCTTAAATCACTGATATGGGCATCAAAAATACATCAGACCGTTAGTAAACGTAGATATGTAACATTGGTCAAGCTCATAAATTCAGTGCTAAGATCATAGGAAATCAATCAATGGATTAGCGCTGAGTTTACGTGCGTACGTGTATTTCCGTTGAAAACTCATATTAAAAAATTATCATATTCGCAATACTACCTTACTATATATTACTATTAATATACCTTACTATATATTACATATATTTGTACGTAAATGAAAGTAAAAAATGGGAGAGAATTGTTTAGCATTTCATTCACATTGTAATGTGTTATTATTTATAATTTATATTTCATATTAATAATCTCAACTTATTGATGTTTTAACTTCTGTTGTGTGGTCTAAAGCACACACCTAACTTTTTTTTTATCTTTTACATCGTTTTTAGAAAATATTTTAGTGAGAAACTCACTTCAGACAATTTTCATACTGATAATCCTCAATTAACACTGCAGAGTGCAAAAGCATTGTTAACTATTATGAGAACAAAAGTGTCAGGAATATCTTCAACTCTTTAAGGAATTTTAACTACTGTAGGCAATAAAAATGGAAACAAAACGAAGCTTGTATACAGTAAACCATATTTTTTATCGGATAGGAATGAAAGCCGGTTAAGGTTCCAATGTTGAACCTAAATATCTCTGAATTATCTAAGTCCGAAACATCCTCGTTCCAAATACAAGTATTTCTTTTACTTTTATGTTGATAGCTAATGTGCCTTAACCAAGTATCCGAATATTACTTTTTCGTATTATAAAATTATTTAAAAAAAAAAAAAAAATATATATATATATATATATATATATATATATATATATATATATATATATATATATATATATATATATATTATTTTTGAGAGGAGAGAGAGGAATTTTAGGGTGTAGCCATGAAATTCATTGGCCCATTTAATAATTAATTTAATTCATACCATGATTTTTTTTTTGTTGAAGGAGAAATACTTTGGGCAAAACTTGTGAACTCAGCGCTAATCCATTGATTGATTTCCTATGATCTTAGCACTGAATTTATGAGCTTGGCCAATGTTACATATCTACGTTTAGGAACGGTCTGATGTATTTCTGATGACCATATCAGTGATTTAAGAGCTGCTTTTAGGAACTTTCTGAACCTGACCATATGCTTTTTAAAACAATTGATATGTTGACAACTAATCATATTATGTATTGATATATTGACAACTGACGACCAATATATTAGTTTAGTAATGGATATTAATATGAAAACTTGTTATATCGAAAATATAGAAGTCTGTCGCTCCTGGAATCTGGAACTCAAAAAAAACTTCTTCCTAATAATAAATAATTATACATTCACTACTAACGTGGCCGCTTGGTCTAGGGGTATGATTCCTGCTTTGGGTGCAGGAGGTCCCGGGTTCAAATCCCGGAGCGGCCCTTCATTTTTGTAGCAATTAAATATTTAAATAGGAGAAATTCTTAGTCTAGCCTTGGTTATATAACTAACTAATAGTTATCTAATAGTTATTTTATCAGTCCTAATTTTTGTTTAATTAACAAACAAACACGGTATTTTACCTGGGGGCCTGACCTTCGACAGAAAGATGACATGGTTCCGCATGTTAAAATGAAACACCTTTACTCACTTTTTTCTGATTCTTCAAAACTAAAACTAAAACATAAACTGAATACATACACATACTTACATAACCCAGACGGGCGTACTCATTACAAATATACGGTATCGCTAAAAAGACCCACCTACAAAAACTTCAAACGTTCCAATCAAAATTATTGTGACTCATAACAAAAGCATCTTGGTACGTGATTAACAACACTCTACATACTGACCTCCACTTTCCAACAGTTGACTCTTTATCAAAGATTTTACACTAATTTAAACAGACATAATAACAGATTAATAAGAAACAAGGCCACAGCAGACATACCTCAAAATATGAGGAGACTAAAAAGGCGTTGGATGAGAGATCTCCTTCCTTAAACAGCCTAAGTAATTGAAATAAGTTAGGGAAGAGGTACTGCTGAGTACTTTCATGTATCGCCATCACATTTGCTGATTGTCAACAATAAGTTGACAGGGGGGCGGGGTTGCCGAATGGGCTGAAGCGTGTGCACTGCTCCGCGAGTTGCCTGGCAACCGGACAAGAGATTTGAGAAGATTTAAAAAGTATGAGTTCGCATTCCGGTGCCGGAAGGGATTTTAAATTCCTCGCCCTCACCCTCCGGCCCAGGAAAATCCCGTATAGCCTAAAAGGCGAGGTAGGGAAGAACAAAAAAAAAAAAAAGTTGGCAGGGGCAAATATATTTTTATAGATAAAAAAAAATTAATACACTATTGCTTCTCAATCATTATCTTCGGTATGACACTGGATAATTACTGAGGATAATTGTTCAGAAATATTTAAAGAAAAATAAATAAAAGATATTGAAACATATAATATATTACTTGTTTAATTCCATAACTTTCCAAATGTTAGTTTGTGTTCATCAGTTTTCTAATTACGTATATTACCTCTATCAATTATGGTATACATAGATGGCAGAACTTTTCCTTTTATTTCTTATTCCTCTTGGACACGGGCGGATCTACGAGGGGCTTTCGAGCTGAAACCCCCCAAAATGGTAAAATATAACTATGTTTTATGAAACAAAATATCTTTAAAAGTATTATTGTTAGTCTAATTACAGTTAATAGTTCTTCAACAATCACTTCTATATCAATATCAAATATCAAACATATCAAAAATATTTCATATAGGTAGTTAGTTTCTTTTTGTCTTCCGAAGCCATTATCCTAATATATTTATACAAAAAAATTCGGGCTGGAGCCCTCCCCCAAAATTAAATTTTGGATCCGTTAGTGCTCTTGGCTTCGACCTTTCGCCATGAGACTTCTCGCGTTCGCTTCTCTTCTTCAAGATATCAAGGAAGCACGTGATTTACTAACCGAGCGCGATCACAATTCATTCCCTCTTCATCAGGCACTTTCCTGGAGGATGGTTAGCAACATTTTGTAGTAATCTCCATCGGATGCGAAAATCGAACCTGCCCCATATTGGTCCAAGCAATAGAGTATGGCCTACACTTATTCATTTTAATGTATTATTAATTATTTTTACTTTTTTTTATCCATTTAAAACAAAGCGGGCTCTTCAACCACTTACGGATCAACCAATCCTTACTTAATATTTATATTTTAACTATTATACAATATTTGAAATCAATATAGGAAATTCAATGAACATTTTTTCTAATTCCTTGTTGCAAGGAAGCACCCACAAATTTTATTATCTTTAAAATGTTAGATTTTCACTAGAATACTTATCGCCCTTGATAGCCTGTGATATTTACTAACTAAACTAAGTTTTTTTTTTTTATTTCTATTATTGCAATTCTTAGATCAGTATTCATGTTTTTAAAAAAAATGTATCTACCATTTTATCCCTCCTCTCATCAATACCATACTTGACTCCAGGCGAGGTAAGACCGGATAAGATTACAGGTGTAATAGAGGGAGCTAAACCCTCACGTCACACCACCGCTCCCAAACTAACCCACGCTGTTGGTAATTATAATGTAAGCCTCAAATCCTATTAGAATCTCATTCCCTCGAGATGGGTCTGGGTTAAGATCTACTTAACTCTAATATCGTAAACCTGTTCAATAGTTTAGCCTACGTAAGTGATGGATAAGTATAATCCACCGGTACATGATTCTCAAATCAAAACGTTGGCATAAGGGAAAGGTTAATGTATGTATACATATCTATATCATGGAATTATTCTAAAGTGAATATATACCGAAAATTTACAATTAACTGATATCGTCATTAGAAAAATGTAAATAGTTTGTTTTTAATTAATATTTGTACATTGGTTGATAGTAGGAAATGATCCTAACATTATAATAGAATTGATGAAAGTGAAACTGGTAAATAAAAAATTCAAACTATCGATGTTTCCAGTTCGATCCAACTCACTAAAAAAAACTATCTAAGCTTACAATTAATTACAATAGACTCATATATACGATTATCATAAGGTTTATATGAACATAGAGAGTTGAGCGCTCAAAACCATTGAATTCCACTCGTATTCTATCCTTACAATCCAAAATCCTTCATCAAATCCCCAATGTCCCATCTTTCGTAAATAAAATCATTCATAAAGATCTAAATGTTTCGTATGCCCCTGATTTTGCCCGATTCAGATATCTATCATTTCACGATAAACTACAAAACCTGACTTGTTTTCTTGAATCTGAAAATAAGATGGCCTCTGGATCTTTTCACTTAGAACTATTTAGAGAGTGCTACTATTGGGTAGTATCTTGACAATTATTTTCTTACCGTTATTCTTGTTCTGTTCACATTTATTGCTTGCATTTTATTTAATAAAGTTGTAAATTTCGATAAACAAATGAAAAGTTTAAAAAAAATTATAATGACAAAGATAATAAAAATGAGGTACTAGGATTTTAAATTAATGTTTTGAGGCAAAATAAAACAGATAACTTATCCTTAATAGGCAAAAGACTGTTGGTACAATTTTATATGAAACTGCGGTTTTATTCATTCTTATCCATCTTGGCTTCCCAAATATACATAAAAAAACGTGTTTTAATTTAATGTTTGTTATTTCATTTCATTAAGTATTCAGTAAAAATTTAACAGAAAATATGATTCATTAAACAGAAAATTGTTAAAACCACTCAAAGAAGACTTTTGAGCGGCTAAACTATGCCAAATTCTGTTTAAGGAAAATCATAAATTATTCTGCATTTTTTTAATCATCATCCAATTATACTACAGTTTCTCCACTTTTTCGTTGAATAAGATTCGAGCTTGTATTAATTAAGTTGAATTTTATTAGGAAAAAAATTGAGATTTAGCTCTAGTTTTGAAAAAAAAATTATGATATATTTAAACTGTCAAGTAAAAATAAAATTTACTTTTCCCCTTTAAAACTGTTTTCAGCAGCAAACAGCAGGTTTTTTTTTTATTTTAACAAAAATTTTAGGAACAGAAACTTTTATTTTAACACTCAGAAATACAGATTTGGCACCTCTATGGTTTGAAATTAAATTAAGTTCTTATTAATTAAGTTTATCACCAAAAAAAAGATGAACCTAACCTTCTAATAAGAAATTCGAAATAATGGAAATTAACATAAAGTATTAAGACATTATAAACCTCCTTAAAAATCAAATATGCAGAAATGTAGAATTTCGAAACATTAAAACACGTTAAAAAAGTAAATAAGGGGCTATGAAATAAATAATAATATTAATATTAGATTGCTATATACCTGTTATTTTTTTAATAAGTAGAATATTGCTAAGCACTGAAATAAAAACAAAACAGTTTTTTCTGTAAAATTTTTTTTCAACAAATGTTAAGCTAGGAAATCAATGCTGCATTACAATTGTATTCAAGCGTATAATTATTGTGCTATATAGCAGTGAATTATGGACGTACTCTTATGCAGTATAAAGTGATTCTCAGCTTCAATCATTTGCATTACATTTTTTTCTCTATTTTATCAATACTAATTACGATTTTCAAACAGATTTGTAAAACTAAATCGACTTTTAAATTTTATTTAAAAATTAAGGTTCCAAAAAAAAGAATCCAAAATTATAATTAATGTTTTCAACCTATACAATAGTTTGAATTAACAAGTTACTGGTGATATATGGTAAGTTGCAGACATTTATTTGATTTTCGAAATAGGATAATTAATTTATTTCTTTTATGAGCAAAGTATTTTAAACATTGGACGAGAAATATAAGGTGAAAAAATAATAATCAGAAACAAAATTCAATAAATATAAAATATTATAATAATAATTTTATATAATTGATATTAGTTATTTTAAACTATAGAAACGTATTAATCTACCAAAAATCCTCTGCAACACAAGGAATGCTACTAGGATGTTCAAAAATCAGATCAAATCTGTAAAGATGCAATATGCAGACAGCTGGCAAACAATAGCCCAAGATAAGCAGAATTGGAGAAAGCTGGTTTACTCTGCAAAAGGTCTATAATGTCTACAGAAAAATAAACTACGAAACACAGTGTTGTGTACTACTCACTTACTATTATTAATCATTATTACTAACCATTCGTAACAATAAAAAACATATTGCCTCTGCACTAATGACCAAATTTATTCTACTAACTGTTAAGTTAAAATCAAGTGATATAAAAGACTGACAGTAAATCAGACTCACATAAAATCTAACTCTTGTAGCGCGAGTCTCTTGGTAGAGTGACCCGAGAGATAGACAATTTATGGTGGCAATGGAGTTCAAAATAACATGCGAATATAACACTGAAATAGACACTTTAAATATCGAGGTTAATTGAACTGACTATTTGCCGACGAGAGGTACAATTTCTATCAACGATGTGGTCGTTTACCTCATGTTTATTCTGCTATCTAGGTTGCTAGTTCAACAGTATTTTGCAAGCCAATGTTAAACAAAGTGAAAGATAGAGTCTGTCAATAGGTCCCAGATTGCAAAAAAAAAAAAAAGATGACTGATTCAATATGAGTATAAAGTTAATTACATCAACATAATTAATTACTTTTTAATAAGAAAGATGATCTCTTTGATTCATATAAAATCTGATTTAGATACTAACACATTCAGTTACACATATACACAAAATTTTGCTTACCACCAACATATGAGTTAATTGAATAGCTGAATCATTTTTGGTCATGTTTATTTTTATAATCAAAATATTTTTGAAGAAGAGAAACCAAATATTTTTATTTATTTCTTTTAAGAAGCTTTTTTGAAGTTTTAAATATAGCCAAATACTTTACCCATATCCAACTTATGATGTAAATGAGTGTGTACAAATACCACTATTGCGTTATGTCATCCAATGTGGCAGATTATTATATTTTAGAAATAACTGATTGTTTTTATTTAAAAAATAAATCATTTTACTTTATAGTTTTAGTTTCCCAATGAAATAAACAAAGAGTGGCAGTCTTAAAATAACACTAGTAGAACTTATATATTAAATGCCGACCTTCATCTGGACTACAAGATACAATGCAACAAAAATTTAAAAATAGTGGAGGCCATAAAATATGTTATTGAAACTAAATTAATTAAATAGAAATGAGGAATAAATGGGGAATCTAGCAGCAAGGTGACCGATTGTAACATTATTTTTCTTTTTTTTTCAGTTTATATTGAGAAATAATAAGAAATATCATACTCAAGAGCAATAGGTTTTAGATCTCTAAATTTTCTTTCAAACCATATAATCAAAGCACAAACAAATTTAAATAACGAAGACAATTAAGGTTAAGACAGAATTTTGCAACAAATATAGAAATATAGTTATAGTTAAAAAGAGATAAAACAAAATAAACCATTTTGAACACATTTATAGATTAACGTTTGAATTAAAAATATACTTACTGAGATCATCGACAATATAAAATTATCTAGTAAATAACGTAATATAAGCCTATCAGCTGACAGAATGACGAACTCCAATTTCAACATTTTTGAGTAAAGTAATTTCAGTGATATTTCTAGTTGAAAAATTCTGTTCATATCTATACAGAGAGTGAGGAAGTTGATTCCAGAGCAAGCGATTGCAGTTTTGAAATATAGAACTGTGATTAAAGGCATTTTACCACTAGAAATACCACTAAAGTAATAATCAAAAATTTTGAAATCGGAATTAGTCATTCCGTCAGCTGAAAGGCTCATATCCTAATTAGTACAATTTTTACAGGTGAACGTACAATCGGTTACGTATACCGTATAATTTTCATACTTTTTATGTTTTCAAAAGAACGAAATCATTTTTAAACATTAATACGAAATCCCTTAAAAGAGTTCTTTAGGTACTCAAGGAGAGTGAGTCAAAGGGGACCCTTGCCTCTGATTCCAGAATCTAGAAGGGACACACTGGATTGAGCTAACGCTACGGTCCGACATAGGGTTTGGGTGAATAAACAAAAGTTACAATTTGGAAGTTTTACTACATTAGTGACAAACTAATATCGTTTCCCCTTCATGTCCAGTAACTTTAAACTTAATTATTGCATTGATAATGCCCTGATGTGAGACAATAAGAGAAGAAATGAAAACCATCTTTTTTTATATTTAGAGAGAAATTAGGTACTTCCAGTGAACCCTAAGACAGCTGAAACATCAGTTTTTAAATATATGCATAGCTGTTAAGACATTTCAAACAATTTTAACCAATTTTAGTCCATTTAGCGAATCGCCCAAGATATACTCTATTGTTAACAAAGGTTTGAACTTCTAAAAAAAGTTTTTTTTAGACCTTGCTCCAACATATCATCTCGGAAGTTGAGGATTTGACACGCGGGAACATTGAATTTAGAGTGACTCCACCATTACTTTTTATTTATTTAATTTTTTTTACTAGCGTGTTCGAGTTACTGTCAACCCAAGTTTTGATTAAATAATATATAATTGTCTATACTGACCCAATTACAAACATATAATGAGGTTAATAGCTAATCAAAAAAAATTAAATATTTTTTATTATTACATACATGAAACTTTATATAATTATATTACTTTTTTATAATTCATTACCTATTTTATAACGTCTTAATATAGTACAATTTAAATATATAAAGTTACATGTATGTAATAATATTTTTACTTTTGTTTATATGTAATATATAGTAAGGGTATTGCGATACACGTTTTGGGGTACCCTGAGTCCACATTACCAAATCCCGAAAAATGGTCTGTTTGTCTGTGTGTCTATGAACACTCTAGCTCGAAAACGATAAGTCCTACGAATTATCGTACGAATCGTCCTACGTATTTAAGATAGGTATATGCCTTAGATGTGACAGCAACTTTTCCCTTAAAATCGGCTAACCAGAAATGCCACTTTTTTTTTAAAATTAGTTATTAATTACACTTTTTATATGTTTGTAATTTGGTAAGTATACAAACTTAGATATAATTTAGTCAAAATCTGGGTAGATAGAAACTCGAATACGCTAGTGAAAAAAATAAATAAATAAATAAGCTCTAAATTCGACGCTACCACGAATTAAATCCTCAATAACTTCCGAACTGATAAGTTGGGGCAAGATCTGAAAGCTGTTTTTAGAAGTTCAAACTGTTAACAATGGTGTATATGTGATTTTTTGGACTATTTCGGGCGATTTCCGAAATAGTCCAAAATTACTTGCAATTGTTTGAAATGTCGTAACAACCATGCATTTATTTAAAAACCAATATTTCTGCTGTATTAGGATTCACTAGGTGCGCCTAATTCTGCCCAGCACATACCGTTAAGTTTGAAAGAAAAATACCGGCAAACCAGCTATAAATATAAAAAAGATGGTTTTCGTTTCCACTCCTATTATTTCACATCAAGGCATTATTAAATGAATAATTAAGTAAGAAACTATTGGACATTGAAGGGGAAACAATATTAGTTTATCACTTTAAGTAAACCTTCCAAATTGTAACTTATGTTTATTCTCCAAAACTCAATGTCCAACCGTAGCGTTAGCCCGCCCCAATGTGAGGCGAAAAATTTAGAGTAAATTTTGTTTTTAAGTTAAAAGTATTTGTTTCATAAATGATTGTATAAATATTTGGATTAATTTTAAAAGCCATGTTGAATTATTGCGTTCGATAAATTCTTGTTTTACTGTACTTATATACAATCAGTTGAATCTTGTCAATGACTGTTTATTAACTTCTTATAAAAAAAGCAGAAACGCCTACATGTAAAGATAATTACAACTTCTAATGTTAATATATATTAGTTATAGTTAAATATACGTATATAATATATAGCTATATTATACAGTTAGACAACAGTTTATATAGATAACAAAAAATAATTAATCAAAAGAAATATTTCACCTTGGTTTTCAAAATTTACAATAAACTTCAAATCGTAAATGAATACTTCGTTGAGTAATGGATGCTTAAGAACTCTCTAGCTACACCGTCTGACAACAGTTTTGGTCTCCCCCTTCAACTAGACTCAGTTTTAGAGATCTTATACACGGTAGTCCAAACCCCCTATCGTGCATCCTTCCCCCTCCACTTTCCTATAAATTGCATATCGTTGTGTTCCTTGTAACTATTTATTAAAAAAAAGTCAATGTTCCCACAAAAAAAAAAAGCGAACGAACTGCCCCAAAATAGCGTCCAAACATGGCAGACTGACGACTTATTGAATGATTTCGCGTTTTCCCTTATTTTGAGACCAAATACAATCAGTTCCGGTTTAATTTCTTTGGAAAATTAAATTATTGCATTAATATTTATCCGTTAATACAATCACTATAATGTACCAAAAGCGTTATTATAGCACTATCATTAAGCCATTTATGAGTACTGAATAGTGTGGTAGAGGCCTGTAGGCAGCTACGCCAGTACCGCTTTCCTGCCGCTTAAGTGCATTTTCTACGGAACTGCTTCAAATATTTTAAAAAGTAAACAGTGTTTTAAAAAGAAAAATATATTCCCCACATGTTTTATTTCAGCACTTTTGCATTGTGCATCAGCACTTGTTGGCCGTTTAATTACAAACGACACTTGATTTTCAACTTGAAAATTGTTTTGTTGAAAAAATTGACTTTACTGGTGTTTTTTATTGCGTAAGTCAATTATTTTTTAATACATTTTAGTTTTTTATTATTTTCTGACTATCCAGCTTTAATAAAAGACCAACTATGACGAAATTAAGCCAAATGTTGATTCTCAGTGACAAAAAATTAACTAAAGTCAAAGTCGTCAGTCAGCCATGTTTGGACGCCATTTTAAGGCAATTCATTCACTTTTTTTGTGGGAATATTGGATTTTGTTTAATGCATAGTTACAGGGAACACTATAATATGCAATTTATAGGAAAGTGGAGGAGGGAGGATGCACGATAGAAGGAGTCTGATCAACAGACTTAGAGATTGCTTTGTTCATATGCCCAGCCCATCTCAGTCTTCCAAGCTTAACATTCTCAGAATGACATCCTCTTCATTAAAAATTAAGTAGATTTCGATGTTTCAACGACTTTTCCATTTTCCATCGATATAAAGTACTCCGAAAATCCCAAGAATATTCCCTCCGGTAATTCCTTTTGTATAAAATTGTTTATAACTTTTGAACACTTACTTTAGCTCAATATTTAAAGGAGGTAGGTGTAAGTAAATTATATTAAAATTTCCGAATGAAAACTAAATTTTTAGAAGTAAGTAAAATTTTAAGAGGGCACGATACTTCTGTGGTGTTTGGTTATATCCCAAAAAAATCTGACAACTATAATTTTTTTTCCTTATGCCTTCCTTTTTATATTCTCTCCTGGAATCATTTTAGACAAAATTTATTAATTCATCGTATTATTTTCAGAAGCTTTTTATGTATTTAACCTTTATCACTTTTAATTTTAATTTTACAATAAATAATTCGTGGTACAGACCCATTTTTATCAAATTATTAACATCCACCAGAAACTTCGTTAATAGCTTCTTCCCATCGTAACCTACAACTATTTTATTTAGGAAAATTTTCAATCTGGAGAGCAGCAAACTTTGTCTATTTAATTAGGCACTAAAAACTCGTACATACCTATTTGCTTTCCACTTGAATCGTAAGATAGTTTGAGCACAAAGACGAGAAAAAAGGTAGCCTTCAAAAATATTGGACCGTATGGCGTGACCCACATTCCCAAAATAACGAGGTTATATAGACCAAACAACCCAATATTTGTATACGTCACCTTTTTTATCGATTTTGCGATCAAATTATCTAACGTTCCAAGTGGAAAGTCAATGTTAATTTACGAATTTTTAGTGCCTAATTAAACAGACAAAGTATGTAGACCTCCACATTGAAAACGCCCCAATGCCAAGAGTTTTCGTAAATAAAACATATGTAGGTTACGATGATAAGGTATTCACGAAGTTTCAAGCGGACGTTGATAATTTGATAAAAAGGGATCTGTATCACGGACTAAAACCTATTAATTTGGTTTATTATTTTCAATAATCAACAATGGTTCAATGATCGATCAAAAAATTCAAAAACTTAACGCCTTCTCAAAATTTGAGGTTTCACGTTTCAGGGTGCGTAGAATTCGAAAAACGGAGAAAATTGTTTTTGTCCGTCCGCCGTCCGCCGTCCGCGCATTTTCTTCAAATCGATCGGTATGGATTTTTTTTCAAATTTCTACATAAAATCAGATGATCCTCCTTCGTCGACATTACTATCCGCTTTTACTTTCAAAATGGCGGCCGAAAAGTACTGTAGCTCCTAAACGAATCTACCGATTTCAATGAAACTTTGCTAAAGTAATTTTCTCAACGCCCTTTAAATTTATCTATATAACATAATTCAACGAAAAGAAGATGTAAAAAAAGTTACGAGGGGTGAAAAAATGTAATTCCGAATAACTCAAAAAGTATACACTTTTTTTATCAATATTGTATATTGTATGGTTTTTTAAAAGTTTGCGGAATTCCCTAAAAAAATCGAACAATCAGGAGTAAGATATGGTCTCCAGATTTTTTTTTATATGTTCTACTCCAAATGTTATATCCTTTGTTTGGTTTTTAAATTTTGACTGTGTTACTGAAGTAATATTATTTTTGTTTAGCATTTTACTAATGATTAAAAAAAATGTTTAGTCCAATAATTGGAATTACCTTTTATTTAATTATTTTTTTGTAACTAGGAAGGTAATGTTACTTTAGATGTATAGTTGTTTGGAAATAATAAACCATTGTGAAATAATTTGCAGCGTTTTTTATGTAGTCAACTTCTGGTCGAAATTGTTTAGTCTGACTGAGAAATATTATAGAGAAGAAATGAGCTGTTTTTCAGAATCTACATAAGCCATTTCTAAATACAGAGTTGATGCTATTTGAGAAGAAATTCCAATCTAATCCCTAAAAAAAAAAAACAAGGGGATGCAAAGAATAACCTTTGTAGAACGTTTTGTGTTTTACTTGAAGTTGGCAAAATACATGTGTAAGCCAAAATATATTAAGCAGACTTATATTTCAATCTAAAGCCCATCTCTACCTAATCCTGAGAACATTATATGGAAATATTTTTGTTTCGCGTGTGAGCTTGGTAGTGAAGATAAACCATGAGAGAAATATATTAAACCCTTCGGAGAGATATGTATGAGAGAGCAGGTGAGGAAGTTCCCAGTGGTGGTTTCTTGCGATTGGATGTTCCCTCTGATGGTAACCCCCACCTCTGTGTTTTTCTTCTCCTTTTTTTTCTATTTTTTTTTTTTTTATTTCGTGAGATTCAAGAAGGCGAGAAGTGGAGGAATAGCGGACCGTAATATATATTCATGAGGTGGCTATATTCCTGCGCAAGGTGATCTCGGCCAAGGATCACCGCTCTCCGCCTAGTCTTCTTTATCATTATTGTTTATTTCCATGTTCCAACCGTAGCTGGTAATAGAATTTCCCCGCCTTTTTAGGTATTACAGTAATAGTTGTACCTTTTAACAGTAACTTTACAAATAGCTACGCTTTATTATAAAAATTCTCTTAAATATTTTGTAATTTTACTACATGACATAAACTGAAGATTGAGTGAAGGAGATTTTAGGAAAATATGGCAAATTAATATTCAGTACCAATTAATTTCTTTCCTACCGCTAGATAAGGGAGGTATTTTAATAGGGTCAAATTTTTGAAGTGCAATTTTTCTACTTATCATTAGAAACGAACTTTTTCGTTTTTTTTTTTTATCTACAAATTTATTTATCTGTTTCATTAGCTGTGGGGTGACCCTGGAGCACACCCAGCCTCTACAAAGTAGGTGCTCATAATTAAATAATTAATTAAGGGGGAAATCCTGTCGATTGAGAGTGATCTCGGTCAAATCACCTCCTTGCACACCGTAAACACTACAAATCTTTCCGAAAAAACTGATATTACTATTAAAAATTTTAGCTTTGGCAAAGTTACAGCATATTGAATTTTATATCACTTGAACTCTACCTACTTTTTTCGAATCCGTCGATGGTTCAGGTTTCCCGTTTATTTATTTCAATGATCATCATTAACGGCAAATACTACAGTATTAACGATTTTTTAAATATTAATAAAATCGTACGACTAAGATCGGCATAGTTGTTAAATTATTTTTGTACATGACTTTTCATTCAAAACTAGAACTGACTGAGCAGTACACAAATTTATTTGCTTTCCTTTCAGTTTTTTTTAAAGCCTAAAATTTTGATGTAGTTCACTCTAACCAGTGCTGGCGTTAGTGCCGGGCAACCCAGACAATGGCCCGTGAACGCTGACGCTGGAGGGAGCACTCGCCACTTGTTGGGAATAAAATAATTACAAAGCCTTTGAGAAAATTAAATTTTAATATAAATAAAAAAGAACAGAAAAGAAGAAATAATTTTAACTCGGCTTAGAATTGGACATGCAGCCTTTACCTATGGCTACCTAATGAGAGGCCTGGAACCACCATTTTGTAAAACATGCAACACATCACTTACATTGAAACACATTGTAACAACTTGCAGACTATACTCTGACACCAGAACAAAACATAATATACCTTCCAACATATCAGAAGCACTTTCAGATGACGAAGAAAAGATACAAAAAGTATTTGAATTTATAAAAGACATTAAATTTGTACACCTAATTTGATTACATCGAAAGCCGTTAATGACCCGAGCGGGTAGACGCGGAATGTAACAGTAAATAAATAATTTTAATATATTAATACCCTCCGAGGCGTCTGATAAGAAGATGGCCTCGAGATCTCCTTTTGTAAATACATTTTTAGAGTGCTAGCAGTGGGTAGTTTCTCAACAAGTGATTTCATGCTATTATATTATTTTTTTCACATTTACTGAATGTATTTTTACTTGTAATACAGTTGTAAATATCATCAATAAAAAAAAAAAAATATATATATATATATATATATATATATATATATATATATATATATATATGTATGTATGTATATATATTAATAAAGCAACAGAAATGGAGACATATTTAATCAAATGAAATTCAAGAATTAGTTAATATAAAACAGATTTAAACATATATTAAATTTTATGGGGGGAGATGGCATCGTTGCCATTTACATTCAGGTTACGAATAAAATGATGGTTGTGGATTCTACTACATCCTAATTTTGAGAAGTAAAGATGATTGCAAGGATCATTATTGCCATGGATCGATCGGACGATTTTGCAATTCCTCAATATCTAAAAATGATCTAAAAACTATATATCCAACGAAGGACATGTGATATCTAAATATTTTTGATGGTGTAACACTGGGTATAAGTGTGTCATTAGAAAGTAATACGAATCCAATATATATTTTTTTAATGGATATATTTAAAGCTGTTTGAATTTCATTAAAATCGGTAGAAAAGAAACAAGTCGAATATTTTAAAAATATAATTATAACAGTCATAATCGTAAATGGCTGAGGAAATATTTTAGACAATGGCCACATTTGACAGACCAAATTAGTAATGTATTTACTTTGCTGATTTTTCAAAGAAAGGGTAAATTCAATGGTCCCTCTACTTTTTCGACAAAATATTCGAACCAAAACTGATTATGTATTACCCTTCTCTAAGATGCATTAATTTTCAAACCAAAAACTTGAAAAAATATATTTATTATATTATTAACAGTATCCTTAAGGTATAATGGACTACAGTAGAACGAGAAAAACTCGTAAGCATAATTCACCTCATTATTTCTGAAGATACTAACAACTAGGAAACTTATAGGGATGGTTATGAAGTTGTAGAAGATAGTTCCACGGCTACTAGAAGAAAAGCGAGAGGAACTAATAATGCATAATAGATAAATAGAGATTCATTGGAATTCGCTTTCACTATCAATATTTTACAGAGTTTTTCCCATTCCACTTACATCCGCCACATTGCATTAAATTAATAGGCTAACGTCCCCTATGAACAGTTACTAAAGTAAACATGACGAGAGGTTCAAACATCCTATACTGAATCACTCTAGTTCGAATCTAACTAAAATATAAAATTTTCTGTTGAAACATAATTGATGGGTTCTTGTAGTGAGAACTATGGCAATGTCTAATAATAAGTCACTTCCTATTCACTTTATAACACCTAATATATAACCTTACCTTAGGATTGAGACATAGAATATTTTTTTTTTTAATTCCACATCTAAAAATATCACATACTATTTCTGATGTTACCTCTAATAGCCGTTTAGACACTTATCATTATTTAATCTACCAAAATTGTAATTTTAATGTTTTAAAACACAAACACTTGAATACTGATAACATCGTATTAATTTGGAGACCGTTCATCAAGATATTAAATGTCTATTTAAAATTACCGAGATACCTGAGGTAAAATGAAAGCCGGTGTGTTTCTTACAGAGCATATAAAAAATCATGGGCCGCTCCGGGATTTGAACCCGGGACCTCCTGCACCCAAAGCAGGAATCATACCCCTAGACCAAGCGGCCACCTGTTGAAGATTTATTAAATAATAATTAAAAATATTTACCAGCCATCACGAAGGCCTGAACTTCTGGCCGAAACGTCGACAAATATAAAAATAAATATAATTATTTGTTTATACTATTTTTTTATTTTGACTTATCATCCCGACCATCCTTCTCTTTGATTAAAAATATTATTTGAGAACTGTATAAGGAAGTTGAAATTTCAATTAACTGATTAAGGAAAAAACAACACGCGCAATTTATTATTTGCTTTTCTTTAATGACGCTTCAGATGTCATGGCCATTAGCAATGACTAGTCTCGTCTTTATATTGTTATCTTGAGCGTTTTTTTTTCTATTCCACAGTTCTTTCTTTGTAGAACTGTAAATTATTTTTACGTTAATTTTTAAGCTGTTTCCGTTACTTTAAAATTTTCGACATTGTAATAGTTATATTATAGATTTTAGTTATACCCCAATTACAGTTATAGTTAGTTGATACATTTCAGGCTCCGAAGAAGTAAAGGCGTCTGGACTAAGGACTATTTGGAAAAATACAGCAGCGGAACTTTTTCCATTTAATAGAAAAGTGGTTAGAACGTAGGATACCATTCTAGATGTATGTAAGTGGAAGAATCTGAGGGGTGAGATCACATTCAGGAGATTATTTAAGTAAAAAAAAAAAAGTGTGTATGCTTTAGACCACACGATAGAAGTAAAAAGATCAAAATGGTGACATTAGTAATATGAAATATAAATTATATATAATACCTCATTATAAAGAGGATGAAATGTTGAGCATTTCCCTCGCTTACACAAATTCGATTTTTAGTTTCTGTGATATTTTAATCCATACGTTCCATAAACTCGTTATCATTTGGTTTTCGGCATTATTAAAATAATTATAAATAATGATTAAAATCTTCCTCCCTCCATAACATTGCGTTGCGTTAAGATACAATTCTGAATAATAGCACGTTACAGAGAGTATAAAATTCTGAATAATTCCCTCGCTTACAATATGGAGGTCCGACGTTTAGTTTCTGAGATATTTTAATTCATATAAAAAAACATTTCGATTATTCGAATCCAGCAGACTTTACTCGAGCGTTACATATCGAAAATCTGACGGCTCAATCTAATTTCTATATAAAGTGCAAAACGTGCATATAATAGTTTTCACTTCAAAAACTGCAGCTGAGTAAGCATTTGCCAGGAATATGAGTTTACCTACAGGTTGAACTTATAAATAAGTTGAACAATTAGTATTGCTGTGAATATTAACACGGCATTCATCCATAAACAGTACTAAAATATCGGATTTGTTAAGCTGGCAAAAAAAAGATATTAAAGGTGTAATAAAAATTCAACAAAATTATTGGAAAATATACAAATATAATATTGAATATTTAAAAATAAATGTATTTATATATTTGTATAGTTGTAAGGTCTTATTTTTTTAAATTCAACTTTTTTTTTAGTGTATGGATATACTTAAAAATATTTCAACAAAACAATTGAGGGAGACCAATTGGAGGAAGACAGCCTCCATAATATTGGTATATTTCTGGAACTGTTTCAGCTAAAAATTAATAATGGTAAAAAAAAAATTTGATTTCTTGGTTTGTACAGGCTCAAAGTGACACCGTTTTCACGGTGAAATGAAAAGTACACTGTTTTCACAACCTGACTAGTAATGTAAAAATCTAGTGTGCGCAACACACAACTTTCACTTACCGTTAAACTTTGAATTCAAATTATTTTGTGGCCATGTTGGGCTATTATAAAAATTTTTAATTGCATTTTTAACTGAGCTAAAGCTAAAAGATTGCAGCTAACAAATCATAAATACTATTAAAAATAGCAAAAGTCCTATTTATCATATCACCGGTTGATTATGTATTGTACGATTCGTTGATTATAGACTGTACGTTCCGTTGATTATAGATTGTACGGCTATTAGTTATTAAACTGTTATTTTCTTGTCCAAACTTTACTAAAAAGGAATAGAGATATTTGCATTGTCTGACATAGACAGGTCAAAAGTTGTCACACTGATTGTAAGTGGATTTTGTTGGAATAACGCAAAGGAAAAATTTATCAAATTATTCACTAATTAAATTTTCTAAAAGGTGACTTAATGATTTTTCGGAATAAAGGGACGATAGATACCAAAATATTTAAATATAATATCAGATCTGGAATTATTAAACTACAGTAAATATATTTAAGGTTATAAACGTATCCATAAAATATTTTTATATTTTACTTCTTCTTTCACACGAGTACAATGAAATAGTATCTTAAACAATGGCCAGGTACATGAAAATAAAAATTATTTCAGAAAAACTTAGTCAGAGGTGCGGTCAAAACATACTATATTGTATAATAATATATTTATTGTATTAATGAAAATAAATATACTATTATATGATATGGTATTTTTTTACAGCACTCTCTTATTTCTTTTGAAATTATAATTTACCATCAACCGTCAACCATCTTCATACCATTCAAAATAAAATTATGTTATATATCAGTGAAGAAAACAACTTATTTTCAACTTATTAATGAAAAGGTCTAGAATTTACCTTCAATAATTTTCTGTACAATAGAATATTCCTCTATAACCGTTGAGATACGGTGGAGCTACAGCAAACCCCCCACAAACAAGAGCCCCTGACAGAAGATGTAGTTCGTTATACCTACATCCGGATCGACAAGGGTCTCGTTTGGGGCCGAATGAAGAGATAATCCTTACCATCATTATATGCCTCTTTCAGGTCAAGTAGGCATGCCTCTTGTATTGTTAAGGGCAATGTATTTTGGATTAACAGAAGGAATATGGAGAGATGGGTATTTTGTTAATACTATATTTCATAATTACTCTCTCTCCAATAACTAAATCAAACCGTATGTAATAAAATATCGAATGTTCTTGGAATTATTAAAATAGAATTACAATTTATTATAGCCAGAAATTAATTTCGGAATTCGAATAATGCCGTGGAAAAAAAAATTTAATTTTCACGATGATGTGATTGCGTTACCTCACTATTAAATGTTGTCCGTGTGAAAGAATTTTATATTATTAAATAAAAAAATAAATTGTATCGTATTGTATTGCTTTTATCGTATTGTGTTGTAGCATCTGAAAGTGTTTGGATGTCCATGTCTTTGTGTAGCAAGTCGTTTGTCACATAAAAAAGTCAATAAAAATAAAATTTTGAGGATGTTTGAAGTTTCGCAGTGCCCCATAGCTCTATCCCTTAAGTCCATAAAGGTTGTATAAGTAATTTTTAGATGTAGGTTTTTTAATTAAGGTTAATTTGGATCTTTTGTCAAGTAACCTGAACAATAATCAGTATCGTCTCTTGTCCAAGTGAAATCCCAAATAACGCACTTATCCAAATATGGGAACAGCAATTTTGTTGTAGTAAATCTGTCTGGTTCAGTGTGAAGATAATTAAAACAATTTTGGACTCGTTTATTTTTACCTTCATGTAGAAAGGTGCGGCTGCAATTTTTCGCAGTACTTTGATTGAAAAGTTCGAATGGATTTTGTGGATATTAGACTTTTTCGCTGTGTTCCATAGATCTAACTGTAAATCCATACAGGTTTTATAATTGATTTGTAGGCAGTAAGTTTCTTAGTAATTGATAATTTTTAATATGTCGGTTAAGTAGCCTGAATGAGAAACCTGATCGTTTGTTCAGTTGTCGTTGTTTTAGTCGTTTTGTTCAGAATTCTCCACGGCAGTCTCTTGTCCAATAATCACAAATAACTCACTTCTTCTGAAGTAGGGATAGGGACATTGCCGAAGAAATACTTTGTGCAATTATAATGACGTAGTGTAAAAACAATAAATAAGCTTTTCGTCTCATTCAATGTTACTTTCCACCTGGTAGCTTAATTGAAAATATCATCGAGATGGTCGTGTATGAAAAGATTAGGTATATAATTCTATATAATGAAATTGGTTTGTTAAGCTTGTGGAAATGGAGGAATTTAAATATCATTAAATATGTTTCGAAAAGCTAAGGAAAAAATGCTATCAATCTAATCCTCCTCTGTCGAAATATAATTGGTGTGCTCAGCTGAAAGTATTGTTGGATACTATTGGTGAAGCAAATATAGTTTATGAAACCAACTCAGCCATAACTATAGCAAATATCGACAGGATATTAAATAAATATAAACGGCATTTGCAGGAGGATGACAAGAAAACATTGCAAGGCTCAGCTTATATTGAACATTTGAATCTTTTTTTTAATAATGTCCTGATCTCCCGGTATTTGTTGTTGTCGACTAACTCCGAATATACCAGATTATTAATGCTGATTCGTCTCTCGGTAAAATACGTGGTCAAGATCTCAGTTGACAATAATATTGTAAAATTCACATCACAACTTGAGTGCAAATTGTGTAATACTATAGACAAAGAGAAACTTTATCACGTATTATTTAAATTCCCAGTATACAATAGTTTAAGAGTACGAATTTACGAGGGTATGGATATTCTTAATGGGATAGAAATATTTGAGCCAACTACTATTAATATATATGAGAATAACATATTTTTTCATATCTTAAATATAAAATTATAGAGAATTAGGGTGGTAATCAGGAATGTTGTCCTTTGAATATTATTTGTTTATTTTCTTTGTCCATGCGAATAATCTTTTAATTGAATTTCAAAACATATTTTATTATTTATATATAAAACATAAAATTTACATATTGTATATATTGATATTGTGTATGTGTTTTGACAGAATTTTAGATTTTGATTTTATATGATTGTTAATAATTATTTTAACTGTCGGACTTTTTACCGAATATGTTTTTCAAGGTAGTAATATTCTTGTAGTAATATTGTTGCAATATTTGTTATTTAGTATATGAATGAAAAAAATATATATATTTTTCAAGGTAGTAATATTCTTGTATTAATATTGTTGCAATATTTGTTATTTAGTATATGAATGAAAAAAATATATATATATATTTCTAATACCATAAGAATAATAATCTTTGTTATACAAAGATATACTCTATTTGTATGCGGTTCTTCCTTGGTAACAAGTAAATATATAATGAGATTCCACCACAAAACGTGACATAATTACATATTAATTTTGTTCAAATTAATGGACTATTGTCCCAACAAAAATTCAGAAGACTGCTAAAATTTGGTCTGTTATGTGATCATTGACAAGAAGCATGCATTGAAACATACTGATCAAATATTTCATCTTTCTATTAAATTAAAAAGTTTTTAGTGGCCGTGTGATATTTTATTTTAAATATATAAATCGAGGAGGGCCGTAACGAAGTCACCACACTTCGTTTTCCTAGAATTATTTCACCCTTATTATGGTTTCAAATTGGCAATAAGAATAATTATAATAATATAAAACTACAAAATAAATATAAATAACAGTTATACAATTTGAATAACGAGTAGTACAATTAAATTAACAGTTGTAAAATTTATAAAATGGAGTTCGTCCGCAGCTAGGCGGACAGGGGGTACCCTCCTTGTTTTATTTTATTTTTTTTAATATATTAATCTTATAAGTATTGAATGAAAATTATTCGATTTCATTAAACTACTAAACAGGAGCAACAGGTAAATTGAGAGTAATTTCTATATAAATACTTGAATTGTCAAAAAAAAAATAAACATCAGGAAATTTTACTTTCACTTCATGATGACCATGAACCAAGTATTTTGTCATGAACATTATAGATACTTTTTTTTTCTATACCTTTGTAATATATAAATTATAAGATTTATAATAGATATCCTGGCTCGGTGGTCTAGGGGTATGATTTTCGCTTAGGGTGCGAGAGGTCCCGGGTTCAAATCCCGGCCGAGCCCCATTATTTTTACTTTCACGTACCTACATAGGTAACATATAGTATTTTTTATTGTAAATAACAAGTTAATAGCCATGTAACTAGTAGTCCCGGTAACAATAAACACAACAAGAAAAAAGAAATTAAAATCTGCTCTTTATTGACGATTCTAAACGGTTAGCTAGTGATATTGTCACTAATGATTTCTATTGGTCACATACTTGTGTATATTTCAAAGTCTACAATTTGTCATGAAATTGGTAGGAGCCGTTTCAAAGTATAGTCTGGTCAATGGAAGATGCCTTAGCGAAAGATGTGGATGAAATTTGATAACAAAGATATTGACTGTACAGATTGTCCCATAAGTAGAGGAAACGTTTAAAACGTTGATAGTAGACATCAAGATCTACAAAAAAGTACACATAAACAATTGCCCAATTTCCAGCTGAAAAGTAGGATATTTAAGATTTGTGGTCTCTTATGCTTCACTTTTTTTTGTTGAATAGGAAGCAATAATTTACAAAATATTTAATTAAAGTAATTAAACATTGCTCTATCGTAAACTAGATAAAATATATTTTAAATGGAAGTAGAGCATATCATTATTCATTGTTCATATATTTAGCTGCAGAAAGACATGCATACAGCTTAAAAGTTAAATACCCCCTATATGTTTGGTATAATAATTGTCGTGGATATAATAGAATAATTATTAGATGTACCAACCCGTACAATCTCTACAAATTTAATTTTTTTTCATAGTAGACACGGAACCAATTTTGTTTCTTAATATATATTCTGCTTAATAATATTAAAATATTAATATAATACATGGTAAATATAATAAGACGTGAGTTGAAATTTCGATTCTGAAACATAAAATTTGTGAACCTTCCGTACGGATATAAAACTTCTATATCTCCAATAGTTAGGATGAAATAATAAGTTATGGAGAAAAAAATTCTAGCACACTTATTTCAAATTCGTTCAAGAAAAATTTAGATAAAATATAGATAGATAAAATGAAGAAAATTGAACAAAGGATTTAGTCATAAACAAATTATTTTATCATACAACGCCTTTTTGTATTTAATGCCTAGGATCAGAATTTAAAAATAAAGATCCCTATATACACCTCGTTCTCCTTGACTTGGAACCGTTATGTAAAATAATACAAAAAATAAAATATAAAAAATGCTTTGCAAAAAGACACACGAAATGTCGAACAGTGGAGTTAAAACAGGACCATCACATCTCGCTCAAATATAAAAAATACATAATTATGTACATGGTTCATTTAATTTGTATCTAAGTTTTTCTTCAAGTTAGACTTGATTTAAATTCAACTGCCTTCTATATTTAATATCAATGGTCTTTAATAAAGTTACGCGGTGAAAGAAAAGTACTTGGATTCCTGGTCATTTTTTTCAATATGTGAGGGGAAAATCTGATTCGGAGTTTCCTTGGCTGGTTTTTTGATGTTTAAAATGTATTTCTTTTTTTTTTTTAATGTGTATACTGTGAATGAACCCTGCATAGTGGTATTTTATAAGGAAGGTCTCATTATATCACTGAAAATCAACGTATTTTATATTTATTGGCTTAGTCGTAATTTAATGCTAAATGTTACTGCAAATCAGATTTCAAGATGAGTATTCCAAATTCTTCGTTATAATAACTTTAATACCTTTCGATTTTTCAAAATTAATAAATATCTTTTTTTCCCAAATATAAAATATCTGACTGTATACGAGATAAATAAAAAATAAAAATATATATATGGCTGTATACGAGATACATTTTACACTTTTCTTTACGAAAAAAAATTAAGTGGGCTCGGCCGGGATTTGAACCCGGGACATCTCGCACCCTAAGCGAAAATCATACCCCTAGACCACCGAGCCAGTACACTAAGGAAGCTAAACAATGTGTTGTCTAATATATTATTATGCTAAACAATGTGTTTTTCCAATGTTTTCTAATATATTTTTAATATTTTATGCGTTTACACTATCAATAATTGAAAATATATTTGTTGTATGATAAAATCAACAGGGACCAATGATTCGTAGTTTCGTAAAACACTAGAACAATAAAGTTGAGTTAAATATCGAATTTATGAATCTAATCTGGTTTCTATATAAGTTTGATGTAATTTTTAGATTATGTAAAAAATTTACTCGAATAAAAACCAGATAATATGTAATGGAAAATCCGTATAAAGTATACAAATAAAACATAAACTAAAATGTATAATAAGACAGGTTTTACTAATTCGTCTCCAAATAAATCCCTAATTAAGGAACTGTAAGAATGATTTCAAATTAAACTAAAATTTACTTTAAATTGTTTCGATTTATTTTTTTTCATGAACCTAAATAAGAAAACAATTATTTAACTTAATACAAAATAAAAGGAAACTGAAAAGAAAGATACTAAAAACTACCTGTAGATTCCGATTATTACAACACTTACTTGACAAACAAAATTAACTTACAATGTACTACAAAAATCTCTTATACTACCGCACAGGCGGATCTACGGGGGCTTTCGGGCTGAAGCCCCTCCCAAAATGGTAAAATATAACCATGTTTTACAGAAAAAAAATATTAAAAACTATCTCTTAAAATATTCTTGTTCGTGTAATTATATTTAATAGGACTTCAAGAACCACTTAAACACCATTTCATATAAGTAATTAATTTCTTTATTTTTTTGTCAAATTAATTATCGTTAAAAAAAATCATTCGGGCTGAAGCCCCCTCCAAAATTAAATCCTGGATCCGCTAGTGTACTACCAACAACGCGATTAAATTCTGGGGCTTCCTAAAAACATGGAGCTCTTTCTATATCCAAAATTTTCGTTGGAACCCTCAGTGCCTCGTCTTATATCACAAATTAAATTATCCCTGAAGTTCTTATATTCCATTTATAATAGATTTAATCAGAACTTGTTTAATTGACTTCTTTAGTTCATAATTTTTCATTCCAAACTATTTCATCTAAGGCGTTTGAAAGATCACCAAGGGATTATCTAAATTAAAATAATCATTTTAGTGGTTAGAATGTGAAGTTTCTTCACAAACTACTATTATATTTTATTTGAGTTCTACCAATGGGTAGTTTCTCTTCATGTTGTACATGTCGTTACCAATTTCTCATTTACTTATTGTATTTTCTATGTAATACAGTTGTAAATTCCATTAAAATAATATAAATATTTTATATTCTTATACCAGATTATTATATTTTATTTATACAATTATAAACTCCAACATCTGGGTGTCCATCCTCCCTCGAGTCGACCCCATGATCGATGAAGGTCGATGGCACATGATCTCCCCACTCCTCCTCCAAAGAAATTTTATTTCCCTTCTCTTTTTAAAAACAGTGCAAGTTAAGGTAACATTTTAAAATCATAGGTCTTTTACAATTACAGTTTCAGTGGTCTGTACTATGCTTTTCCCTTGTCCACTAGTTTGAAACTTTTCAATCTGAAAGTTCATAACCCCTTTGAAATGTGAACCCCTCTAAAATTCAAAATCCCATCCAAATGTAACCCCCTCAAACATTTTTATGGCGCAACTTGCGCCAGAAATCCCCCTTTTGGCACACCTCCTTCAATACATAAATAAGAAAGAATCACGCACTTTGTAGTTACAGTGATAATATCATCGATTTTATAAATTTTCGTGGAAATGCCTATAATAATTTTTAAAAATACTTTTTTTTTTCTTTTTTTAAGAAAAAAAAATACGTTATTTCGATGTAAAATTAAATATTTAATACGTGTTTGTTCTTATCTTCATTTAAATAGTCTGACGGAGCTTAAATGGCGAATTTTCAAAATTCCTTCAACTAAAAAACATTTAATTGTTTTTTTTTATAGAAAATAATAAAAGGTTTCTTCTCTTTTAATAATAATGCAATTTAGATAGATATGAACTATTAAAGAATTTTATAATTAAAATGACAGCAATGCTTTTATTGAAAAAAAATTCTGCATAAAAGAATAGTAATATAGATCAATTATAAACTACTGGAAAGCTGGAGATAAGAAATAAAAAAGAATATCAAATAGATAAGGTCGTAGAAAAGCTGATGACTTTCAATTGTTGTAGTTAATAATGTCTACTTTTATATAATTGAATGAGAAATAACCTTCTCTTAAACTTAAATGCTTGTTTTTTTTTTCAGCTTGAAAAACCAAAATTATATACTGCACAGAGCTGGCATGATTTATGTTATTGTCTTAATTTTGTAAGAATAAAGTAATATTCCTAAAGTTTATTAACTTTAAAAAAAATAATTTATACTAGAAGTTTGGTAAGTGAAGTTTATGCGATTTATCAGAATAGTTTTTTAGGTTTAATACCTAAACTGCTTTCCTTATTTCAAGATGGAATGCCATCTTTGCTAAGACTTTTTTTTATATTAATACCAGGGTTCGAAATCGACAATAATTTTTTCACAAAATCATGTAATAATTATTATGTTTAATTTTAATTTAAAAACCATGCTTAATTTATAAATAACAATTTAAATCTATCCTTAATCATTTTTGAATCGATTCAAAATAATAATCACTCACTGAGTGGTACGGTTTCGCATAAATAATGAGAGAAGAAGAGATAAATTTGTGTTTAAAACAAATTTCATCAGAAAATAATAATCACTGTTTACATACAAATTAAATAAAATATTAATATGTATGTATACGATACGCATTTATATTTCTGAATTCGCTTTAAGTGTGTACCTGTATATATTTTTTATAAGGCAAAATTTCTAATTATTTTCGGAAATCTGTATTAAAGATGTTCTCTTGCTAATAGTTGATAACAATATTCTCCACCTACTACTCCAGACTCAAATTATATCACATAAATTAAAAAACAAATTTTGTTTCTGATTTTAAGAAGTATTACTCAAGAATTATTATTAATGTAATTTTCTCCAAAAATAATAATTAGGAATTTATTTCTAACGCATATAATAAAAACATCTCTCAATAAAAATCATCATAAATGGTTTATAAAAATTCCAAATAAAATTTTTTATCAGATTCGATTTTTGTTTTTTTAAATACTTATACTATAATGACATGTCTGAGCTGTCCATTTAATTATTTAACTGTGAACCATTTAGATATAACTAAGTCATTGATAAAAGCAGTAAATATCCAATAATTCGTTCTCCAGGAAGCCGTCACTGGCAATTTAGCTAATGCGGACTTGTTTGAGAGGAAAAACAGAAAACAGGCTCAGAGTAAAGTTAGCCATCCATAAGGTAAGTTAATCGGAGATAAAATCAGAATTTTATCCAAACCACCGGAACCACTATCTCAAAAAGTTTTCGGCTAAATTTGATCCGGGGCGCATTGGCCCTTATTGTACCTGGCAGCTGGAGAAAAAAGTTTGTATTAATCGCTGAGCTGCTCGTCATCAATCGCTTCTCTCTGGAAAATATCCAGACAATTCCTCTGTTATGAATAGAGAATTTTTGGAACCCTTCACGCCTCGTGGGGTATGAGAAGTGAGGCAGACAATTAACATTACTTAATTATAAAATTCATAAAATATTTTTTACAATGACCCACAAGGCTTATTTTATACACCAAACTTTTTAATTGAATTAGTAAAAATAGATTTTAATTTAACAATTCATAAATAAAAAACGTGAAACCTCACATTTTGAGAGGGGGTTAAGTTTTTGAATTTTTTGGTCGATCACAATGGTTGATTATTGAAAATGATAAACCAAAAATATTTAAAAATCGCGATATCACTACTAATAGTGCTTTAATTTCGATGAAATTTCCTTCATTCTGTAAAAATTTCAAATACCTTTGAAACATCTTATCACAATATCGACAAAAAAGTGTATATTTTTTAAATTATTCGGAATTACAGTTTACCATCCCACTTAACTTTTTTTCCAGCTTCTTTTCGTTGAAGTATGTTATATAGATAAATTTAAAGGGCGTCAAGAAAATGACTTTAGCGAAGCTTAATTGAAATTGGTACATTCGTTTAGAAGCCACAGTCTATAGCAACGCAGGTTTTTCGGCCGCCATTTTGAAAGTAAAAGGCAGATAGTAATGTCGATGAAGGAGGATCATCCTCGGGTGACCTCTAATTGTATACCCAAAATTGAAAAAAATCGGTCCAGTAGTTTCGGAGAAAATGCGAGGACGGCGGACGGACAAAAAAAATTTTATTCGTTTTTCGAATTCTACACATCCTGAAACGTGAAACCTCAAATTTTGAGAGGGGGTTAAGTTTTTGAATTTTTTGGTTGATCACAATGGTTGATTATTGAAAATAATAAACCAAAAAATAATTCGATCAAAATGAAAATTAAAATAAATCTATTTATTATTTACAATTTCATATTTATGACTACTGTACGAAGTGTTTTATTGTAACAGAATGTGTCCACTAAGTAATGTGTGGTATGATTGATTATATATTTTTCAGAAATAAGTTCTGATGATGGGATCAAATCTGAACATCAAATAACCGAGAAAATAAACGAATATTATGGAATTTATTGGTTACTCTATGCCTTAATAATCGAAGAATAGATTGTTCATTTCATATTAACTAGAATAAATAATTTAGAATCACCATTCTCTGGACAACAGAATAATATAATATAAAGGGAGTAAACTTAGTTAATATAATATGAACTCTCGGCATGTTTCTTAAAACAAATTCTCTTTAAAAAAATAATTTTTTTTTTTTTTTTTTTTTTTTTTATTGAGTATTATAACAATCTGTCTGTTGGACATTGGTTATAGTGAGGTAGGATGACATTCACACCATATGTACAAAAAAATAAAATAAATAGAACAAAATAATAATCAAAAGTATATACAATACACAATAAAATAAAATAACCTAAAAAATAAGAAAATTAAAACTAAAAAAAAAAAAAAAAACACATGCATACCTATATACAATCAGGCGAGGGAACTCCAGGAGAACCCTGCGCTACTCTCCCAACCGCGTCACTGGTACTAAAGCCAGCGGAGATTGGTCGAGAGCACTTTAGCCACATACACACATGTCTTGAGTGAAGAATCTGGCCATTGCCAGAACTCCAATTTATATAATCTACAAAAGGTCGCGAGGCCACTGCCGTTTCAACCTTCTTGGAGGATTATAGGGATGGGAGATGCTTGATAGGGATTGTGCAAGAGGATTTGGGTGGTAAGTAAGGTTCTGGTGAAATTTGGAGAATTTTTCTGGGATAAGGTCTAGGACAAATGGGATGTTAAGGTCATGATGTAGGGTTTTGTTGGATACATAGAAAGGAGCATCGACTATTGTTCGAAGGACTTTAGACTGGAAGGATTGGATGCGCTTGATGTTAGAAAATTTTGCTGATCCCCACAGTTCCAGTCCGTAATTCCAAATAGGTTTCAGTATTGTCTTGTAGATCAGTAGCTTGTTTTCAATGGAAAGTTTAGATTTTCTGCTTAGTAGTCGGTATAGTTGGCCGTATCGTCGGTTGAGTTCTTGTCTTTTGAGTCTAGTATGCGGGTTCCAAGTTAGTCTTCGGTCTAAAAAAAAAAAAAAAATAATTAATAAAATAATAATACAACATGAGAATATTATGATTCTGTTTCAACCTTGAAAAAAAATTTCTCCAGTTGATAATTATCAGCAGAGCCGAAATTTTATAGATTAAAACTACAAATAATATGCTATATAATTTGCAATAAAAAAACGTCAAATATACAGTAATAAAATATAAAATATGCAACGGAAAAAATTTTCAAATATACAAAATATTAAATTACACTAAAGTGCCAATATGAAGTTTTGAACACGGGAATTGAAAAAAAAATATTTATTTTTTTTAAAAACCCAAAATAATTACAACTTAGTGTGAAAATTAATATGGGTTAAAACATAATATGAAATGATTTTTGACAAACACAAACTTCTTATTAGCAACAAATAAAACCAGATATGGGTAATTGTAAATACAAATGATAACTAATTGGCAATAGCTAGAAGAAGAAAAATTAAAAAACGCTGATGAACATAAAATTATTCAAAACAAAAAATAACATATAATTAAAAACAGAATGAGAGATAGTTATTACAAATTAAAATCGTATAAATTTACAATTAGTAGTAAAAGAATATTGGCTATGGGTTTTAACTAAAAAAATAGCTGCCAACATGGACAAAATAAATAAAATTGAATTTTAAAAATTGTTTCCTGTTTAGAATCCTAATAGTCGATCAAAGCAGGTTTCTTTATTTTAAATGTAAATTTTAGAACTAGAAACATTTAGTTTGTCACTTATAATTACTTATAAACACAGTTTTCTTTACCAATTTATATAAACAAAATAATTGAATACCATTATTTAAAAAACAATCATAAATAAACAGTATATTTCGGCAATCCTATATATTATTTCTAAAATGTGCTTTATTTTTTGTTCGTTACTCCATAACTTCGTCAATTCTTCATCAAATCCAATGATTGACCACCCATTTTGAAGATATTCTTCTTTTTTACATGCGAAAAATAGTCTTAACCCCCTGAAATTTCTGTAAAAAAAAAAAAGTTATGAAGAAAAAGAAGCTTTATTTGCGAATAAGTCAAAAAAATTACTAAATTGCCTACAAAAAAAAAAAAAAAAATCGTAAAAATCAGACAATTCTTAACAAAGATACAGTCCCTTCGTTTTGTTATACTTAATAATGTCTTCCCCTTTAAAGATATTGCATTTAGAAGTAGAATAGTCTACTACACTTCCTGGCTGATATATTATTTCTTAAAGGCATTTGTTTGCTCTTACATTCTATTTTTTTTTATAATTTAGAAAATCCCATGATCAGGGCATTATTTTATCTTTATTACTTTTATTATCTTTCCAGTCAGTGTTTAAAAATAGACCCTAGCAAAGCGATTTTTACAAATATTTTAGTCTATTATGTTAAATGGACTATTGTAATCGACCAAGGAAAAGATATTAATTCCTTCCTATAGGAACTACTTATTTCCATATTGTTTTGCTATTTCGTCATTAAACAAAATTTTCTGCAAGTTATTCGCACGGGCCAACTAGTTATGTTTATTATAATACATCCTGGAAAAAGAAAAAGAAAAGCTTTGCAACGATTAATTGTAGTCATTTTTGCTCAAAACACTGGTACTTTAAGGTGACAGGATAAAAATCATTTTTACACAACCTGAGGTGAATCTCAATTTTTCCCAAATAAACCTCATTTTAATTAATATCAACTTAAACCTTATTAAACAAGGTAGTTTTTTCAAAAGTCTGGTGACTGCAGTATAATTGGATGATGGGGAAAAAATAAATCTCGAATAATTTATGGACTTTTTTATATACAACTTAGCTTTGTTTAGCCGCTCAGAAATTCCTGCTTAACTAGTTTTAATAACCACAAACTCCAATTTCATTTGAAATTAATTTTGTCGTCTACAGTAAAGCAATTGTTAATTACTTAAATGTTTCTGTAGTTACCGCTTCTTATTCAACGAAAAACATGACCTATATTAAAAAATCACAAAACTTGGATTTACTACTTTTCTACTGAAAATAGACCAATTATTTATAGCAGCTTTGTTTGTAGCCTTGTGATCTGCTATCAATCCAATGAAAATTTTCCTCTACATACTGTAGCACACTATATATTTCATATATAAGTAAATGAAATTCAACAATGTTTGTAAAAATAGCATATCGCGCTATTACCGAAGAATAAGACAAAAAAAAACGCCTATTTGCGTTGTTAAAGACTTCTCATAATTTAAAAAACGTCTTGAAAACATATATTTAATATATGCATGGTTACGACTCGATCGGATCTGAATTCAAATTAATTCAGTTGGCACTTAATTTATTTTAGCCAAACATTGATTAAGGTATGTTAAAATTTACATGTCGATATAAAAAAATGTGCAAATATCTGTTGACATAAACATTTATGTATACAGTATAAATGTTTCAAATTATATAAACTACTTTAATTCATTCTACAATTTGGGTGTCTTAAACTATGTTGTTGTTAAGCAATCTGCCATTAGATCATCAATAATCGTCTGTATTTTAAAATATCACGAAGTTTATAACTGAGGCCTAAAGTCTTATTTAGAAAAATGAAAGGAATCCTTTAATACCTTTTTTGTCCATATTGTTGTTCATTTATTTTAATAAGAATAGAACCGTTGATCATTAAAAAATATCTACTATAAAAAGTTTACAGGGAGAGACCAGTCTAATAAAGATGAATATTGGTGATCTAATACCTATTGCTTAAACATAACCTACGTTTTTTTTATTAATTACAATTCTAATCTCTTTATCAGGTGGCCGCTTGGTCTAGGGGTATGATTCCTGCTTTGGGTGCAGGAGGTCCCGGGTTCAAATCCCGGAGCGGCCCGCGGATTTTTTGCTTATTGGCAACAGCCTCAACTTCAGATTTAACATCGGAAATGCATAATGAAATAATAGTGATATCTGAAGTGTTTTTCAAAATGCTATTAATTAATTAATATATAAATAATTTATATTTTATAAAAATAGTATTTCATTAACAAATATATAATTTAATTGTTTTTTAGGTTGTGAATATTGCTCTTCATTTTCTTTCTTGTTTGTTTCGTGGCTCTTTCCCGTCATCAGAAAAAATTTATTTTTGCTCCTAATAGTTTCATGAAAATGTATAATGTATTATCTAGATATATTTTAATACACAATCAACATTTGCTAAAATTATTACCATAAGGAACTTACCTTTAGATCCTCTCACTGTTACTTTAAAAATCTTACAGGACTCTAATGAATTTTAAAGACTATGAAAATATAAACTGGTGAAATATAGTTGATTTTATTTCTGATATTAACGTAACCTTGTTGATCATATTTTTTTCTTTTTTCGTGGGCTTTAAGTGTTACATATTGTATCTAATGAAGACACATACTGACGTTTGAAGGTGAATGTATCAGTAATTTTTGAGCTCTTACAGTGTTAATTTGCTTTATGCGCCCAAAAGAGAGTGCATATATGGGTAGGTTTTGCACTGATAACACTTAAGACGTAGGTTAATCAGCCTCAAGTGCCACCATAGCCGATTGGTGGTTAATGTTTTAATGTTTCTTTCAGACAGGTTTCCATGTCCCTTTTCTTTACGAGATAGTTTTGAAATTGTGATCTATAGTTAGCCATTTCATAGTTTAAAACTGTGCAGAATTTATTTTGGAGTTTTTTAATTATATCAAAAACCTGTTGACTCCAAAAACCTGTCATGTGCAATATACACTTTTAGAATTGTCGAAGTTTTTAATGAATAATTAATTAATTGACTGTATAAAAAAAATCAAATGAAGACTTAATTTGCTGTAAATTAAACATATTTGCAAAGATCCACCGTCAGAACTAAAGCTATAGGTTACATTAGCGTTTGGTTATAATTGGAAAAATGCCAACTACGCAGCCTTATGTCCCCAAAATGTAGATAAGAATAAAAAAAAAACCGTTTCGCTAATTCAGCCATCTCCTGGACAGAAAAGAAAACCACATCGAAGATCACATCATTCCGGGACATCCAATACTGGAAGGAAGGTAAGGTAACACAGTTGAATTAGGTTATAATCAAACAGCTGATCAGGAAAACTTCACAGAACAAAATTCCATTTATGTTGAAAATTTGTCTTAAAGTGTCTGTTACCGGTATATTTATCTGATAGATATAACATTTGAGTTTTATATATTTCGTTAATAATTGAAATTGTATGTATACTTTTATTTTTATTGAGATATTTCGTCATTATTAGGAATTCATGATCCAAGTTATTTTATTAGTGTTGATTCAATTAGTAGAATAAATATACAATTCTGTTTTTCAAGAAAAATTATAAGTGTTATTTAATATTATTTTATTCTTTTTTACCCGATTAACCAACGAGGCCACGAGGAGGTTTATATAAGCCTTTCAGTTGACAAAATGACTAACTCCAATTTCAACATATTTTATTATTAATTTTAGCGATATTTCTAGAGCAAAAATTTAAATTTTTGTTCACAGTTATATATTCCAACATCACCTATCACCACCTACTCAGGAATTACCTTACTGTTCGTACAGACATTATAAATTTTCCGACTAAAAATATCTCTAAAATAACTCTAATATTTTGAAATTAGTTTGTCATTCAGTCAACTGAAAGGTTAATTGTCACAAAGAATGAACGAATGTTAGCTGGACCCATTTTTAAGCTCCATGATTAAAATTATTATATGAGATCCCGTGTGAGTTTTAAAACAATCAGGGCTCAAACCACGAATAAATTATTGTTTAAAATGTATTTTAATCAATCCGCTAAAAGGTTTGTAACAATTCTTACAGTTAACGGCCTATTTAGAAGTTTGGTGGTGTATTTATTTTCGCAATATGTACCATTTTGCAATGAAGGTCTTCCATCCTTGAAGCCACTGAAAATTTGTAATTAATTCAAGGTAACCAAAATGATAATCCGTTGAAAAACAAATAGTTTTGACATCAATAATTCTTATTCGACTAGATAATGAATTTCTTTAAGTGTTCAGCTCTTATTAACGCAGTTTAACAGAACAAAAAGGTTCTAGCAGCTCTGAGAACCAACAAAGTGTAAAAAGAGAAACGATTCTCAAGTAATTGTAATTCAGGCTGACCCGGAGGGTGGGTTATAATTGAGGTGGCTGTAAAAGAGATACGACAAAGGCTAGCCCGGGGCACCCCTTGCCATTAGCCCCCGTAGTCCAATTGGTCCACGGGCCCTCGGATTCACTGGGTCCTCTGGGGTCTTCTGCGGTTGGAGGGTGGGCGCCAATTTGTATAGTTTGGGATGTAACGAGGCGGTCTGGATAATTAATGTTTAAGAGAACATTAAAGGAAGTACGATTGGCAAGATTAAACTTTTAACATGATCAATGTCGGAGAGAGAGAGAGATATACTTAAAAAAAAAAGAATTTACTAATGGATACTAAAGTTTGGGTGGAACTGATAACTTAGAAAAAAAACATTGTGGGAATGTGAAAAATTAAAATTCTATGAATCAGAACTTGGGAGCTCTGTGTAAGCTACATACATTCCATACGTTTCCAACTATACAGAGTGTCACAAGCTGATGACAATCTTCAAATATTGAATACCATAAATAAATAATAATTACCATGTCCTGAAATGCTTTTTATTTGGAAGAAAATCACACTTTCTCAACAACAACGATATACCGTTTTTCTTTTGGGATATATACATTCTGCGTTCAGTTTTATGTTTAACGTAGAAAATCTAAATTATGGGAAATGGGAGACAATTTTAATAAAAACAATAATGATATCTTACTAATGTTGGGAATTTTTACTTTCTTTGAACTTTTTACCAACATTTGTTATAAAGCTCCAACTTTACTAATATTTGTTCCAATTAAGAGAGAGAAATACTTTATTGAAATGCATGCTGCTCTACTACATGGGGTTGCTTCATACGCAGCATACTTATCAATCCATATGGACATAAATGTTACATTAGATTTTCTATTTATATATATATATATACATAGACACATATCTTTCTTTTCTTTTTATCCTTTTTCACAACACCAGTCCTATAAAGTATCAACAATAAACCATATCAAGCTATTAACATTTATATTTTCTTTTAAAAAAGTTATAATAAATAAATTCACATGCCAGGAATACAACACTAAACCGCATACACGCAAACACACGGGATTCTACGAATATAGATAAAAAGGTAAGACGATACTATTTTTTTTAATTGAATAAATAATTAATAAAAGACATCGTCAATTACTATATAAATGATAATGGACGATCCCCATGGAGTCCAAAATAATATTCTCGGCCAATATCTTAAGCTCTTCAACATCAACACAAGGAAGCTCCTTGTTCTTTTTGGAATCTTTCCGCGAGAACCAAACCAGAGGCCTGCCACGATGAACTCTATCTTTCCAAAGGTCTTGCTCAAAACTCTTTAGAAATTTTACTTCTTGGCAATCATAGTTCCTCGAGGAAGCTCCTTGTTCTTTTTGGAATCTTTCCGCGAGAACCAAACCAGAGGCCTGCCACGGTGAACTCTCTCTTTCCAAAGGTCTTGCTCAAAACTCTTTAGAAATTATACTTCTTGACAATCATAGTTCCTCGAGGAAGCTCCTTGTTCTTTTTGGAATCTTTCCGCGAGAACTAAACCAGAGGCCTGCCACGGTGAACTCTCTCTTTCCAAAGGTCTTGCTCAAAACTCTTTAGAAATTATACTTCTTGACAATCATAGTTCCTCGAGGAAGCTCCTTGTTCTTTTTGGAATCTTTCCGCGAGAACCAAACCAGAGGCCTGCCACGGTGAACTCTCTCTTTCCAAAGGTCTTGCTCAAAACTCTTTAGAAATTATACTTCTTGACAATCATAGTTCCTCGAGGAAGCTCCTTGTTCTTTTTGGAATCTTTCCGCGAGAACCAAACCAGAGGCCTGCCACGGTGAACTCTCTCTTTCCAAAGGTCTTGCTCAAAACTCTTTAGAAATTATACTTTTTGACAATCATAGTTCCTCGAGGAAGCTCCTTGTTCTTTTTGGAATCTTTCCGCGAGAACCAAACCAGAGGCCTGCCACGGTGAACTCTCTCTTTCCAAAGGTCTTGCTCAAAACTCATTAGAAATTATACTTTTTGACAATCATAGTTCCTCGAGGAAGCTCCTTGTTCTTTTTGGAATCTTTCCGCGAGAACCAAACCAGAGGCCTGCCACGGTGAACTCTCTCTTTCCAAAGGTCTTGCTCAAAACTCTTTAGAAATTATACTTTTTGACAATCATAGTTCCTCGAGGAAGCTCCTTGTTCTTTTTGGAATCTTTCCGCGAGAACCAAACCAGAGGCCTGCCACGGTGAACTCTCTCTTTCCAAAGGTCTTGCTCAAAACTCTTTAGAAATTATACTTTTTGACAATCATAGTTCCTCGAGGAAGCTCCTTGTTCTTTTTGGAATCTTTCCGCGAGAACCAAACCAGAGGCCTGCCACGGTGAACTCTCTCTTTCCAAAGGTCTTGCTCAAAACTCTTTAGAAATTATACTTCTTGACAATCATAGTTCCTCGTGGAAGCTCCTTGTTCTTTTTGGAATCTTTCCGCGAGAACCAAACCAGAGGCCTGCCACGGTGAACTCTCTCTTTCCAAAGGTCTTGCTCAAAACTCTTTAGAAATTATACTTCTTGACAATCATAGTTCCTCGTGGAAGCTCCTTGTTCTTTTTGGAATCTTTCCGCGAGAACCAAACCAGAGGCCTGCCACGGTGAACTCTCTCTTTCCAAAGGTCTTGCTCAAAACTCATTAGAAATTATACTTCGTGACATTTATAGTTTAACTGCAATGGAATAATGACACCAATTACGAAAAACATTGATTAATGTCAGAATCATTGATTTAGAATACTCGAGTGACATTTGAAAATGTAACTGAATACTCCTTTTATTTTGCATATATTTAACTATGACTATGTTGGATGGAAATAGAAATTTATGAAAAAAATGGAGTCTGTTACTGTATAAGGTGGAACTCTTTCCATGAAATTAACATTTAATAATGTATTTAGGTTTTTGAATAACAACACAAAACGATCAAGTATTTTTACTTGGTAGTCGGTACACAGGGCAGCATTTGCCCATCTCTGATTTCTACTCAAACAAGTGATAAGTGGAAGAGGTGCATGCATGCATCAGAAGTATATAAATTAATATTATTAGCTCAAAATAAAAAATAATCATTTTGGTTTATTATTTGCAGTAATGATCCTTTATGTCCATGAATAAAACAATAAAAAAAATCAAGTATAAGATGTTTCTAATTTAATTTGATAGAAAATGAATTAAAAAAAAAACATTGGTACTAAAGAAATGTTTCTGTTATCTGACGATATTTCCTATTGATAGAGTTATATTAATGTAGTATAAAAAAGCTTAATTCAACATTTTTTTTTTTTTTTTTTTTATGTATCCTATAGCAACTCAACACAGTTGTGCAGCCGTGCAATTTTGTTGCATTTCCCTCCTTTTGCTTTTTTTTAAACAGGGAATTAAGAATGAAGAGTTTTAACATCTTTTCTCATTATTCATAAAATAGAAACCTACAGATACTCAGTAAAATGTAAATTCTTAAAATGAAATATAAACATTTTTACTCTTCATTTCATGATTCAATATTATTAATTTATATTTAAATTGTTCATTATTTCTTAAACTTTTTCTTTCTTTTCTTTTGAGTCATAAATGCATTTTAAAATACAATAAAATGAAAACGTTTAAAATTTCGAATTAAAATTTAGAATTTTTTTTTTCATAGCCCCTTTCTACTTATTTTTGTCTTGAATCCTTGGATTGTCTTAATAATACTCCTTTTACTGCTTAAAAGCATTGTAAGGCTTATTTTTTAGATTTTTGTCGTTCTTCATCTGTAATATAAAAGGTGATGGGGCACACCCCAAAACTTTAGAAACGTTTAGGACCATTTATTGTACGATGAATGAGAATTGTTATATTGGGATTTAAGTTATCTCTTGTGGATAATTGGTAATAACCCCATTTTCATTGAAAGAAGGTACTCCAACTGGGGCCGGAAGCATAACTATCTTAATGGTCGCCAACCTATTCTCGCCAAAGTGGTAATAAGTTATATAATTGAAAGTAAAAAGTACATTTTAATATTTAATTGGAGTGCTACCAATGAGTAGTATCTCTTCATGTAGTATATGTCATGTCACTTGTTTCATATTTACTTGTTGTATTTATCATTTAATACAGTTGTAAATTTCAATAATAAAGAAATACATATATACTAAAATTAATTGAAAAAAATCTAAAATATTTCCAAATTTTCTTTTCAATCCTTAAAGTTCTTCATGATCAGCAATAGATAAGTTTAATATATTATTCAAGATGCCAAATAAGGAACTTGTACAACACACTACCCCTGCTCATTCATCGGCCGTGGATTCATCCATTCATGGCTGGAGGTTGTCAATGATTTAGTGGGCCATCAATCTGATCTTCTCAGCCCCTCCCCGCTTCAGTGTGATTCACAATCCTCACGACTAATATTTCACTTTATAACAAAATATTTCTCTCTATTCACGTTCATCGGATTTTTTTTTTTTTTTTTTGATAAATGTAAAATACATGTTTCATTTTGTTTTTTTATCCTGTATTTCTATGACAGCAAACAGTTCTGTTTCTCTGATGAATGAGTTCGTTAGACACTAGAATGAACGCCTTTTGTGCACAACGCTGATCATAGCTTTGTATTTCTCTGTACTACATTTTGAATCCGATTGTTTACTGCATTGTTTCTCCGACAAAGTGCGCCATTGTCGAACTCTAAATTAAATATTCCAAGAACTGTAAATATGTTCCATATCGACTTTATTCATCTTCAAATTTTATTCATTTAAATATATTTTTACATTCAATCATTATTTGTTTGACGCATAAAGGGAATATCAAACATATTATAGAATATATAAATACAGAAATTCAGGTATAAACGAGTTTAATGTAATCAGTCTAATTAAAATTTAATCTACGCTGAATATCTACAATATTTTCTAGAAATCAGTTAAAAGCAAAGATCAAAGATGTTAATGTTTCTTCGAAAAATCATGATTAAGTACTATTTTATACTTTAATATTTTATATTTTATAATGATATAAGTACTATTAAGTAAATATGTAGGTCATTAAAAAAAAGTACAGAAAAATCCAACCTCAAAATGAAACCACGTATCAGAAAAAAAATTAAAACTCCTTAATAATATATTCAATCTTTATTTGTTTTTAGGGGAAGAACCCTATACAAATGGAGTCTATCACAAAATAGCAAACATTATTATCTTTATGGAAATACAAGTTCCTTTTTATAATACATAACAGATATTACAACACTCTTAAGCATAAATTAAAAATCATATTCGGTAAAGATCAGACAGTTAAAATAGTTCCAATTATAAAACTATATATTGTTAACAAAATACATAACTAAATACACATTTTTTTAAAAATATTAATATTAAACTATGTTTTAAAATTAAATTAAAAGAGTATCGATATACCTAAGAAAACAAACAAGAAACATACCCGGGCAGATTACATACCGATGTACAATATGGAATTTTTTACGTAATATGCAGAGAAGAATATTCCAGATTTCCCTACCAATTCTCTATAATTTGATATAATGGAGATAAAAAAGTATAATTTTCTCAAACCTTCTCCACTGGTTGGCTTAAATATTTCAATCCCATCAAGTATATTTCCATACCGTGGTAAATTCTTAACCTTAAACTACTGTAAATTGGACATTTAAATACTATGTGATGAAGTGTTTCGTTTTCTTTAGTGTTGCACATTTTGCACTCAAGTTTTGGAGTAATTTTCATAATTTTATTATTAACAGAAACCTTGATCATGTGTTTTCCCGAGCGTCGGATCTGCATTAATAATTTCGTATATTTAAAATTAGTTAGTATCAAAAAATACTGGGGCATCTGATCATTATTAAGAAAAAGGTTTGAATGTTCACGATCCTCTCTCCGTCCTGCAAATGTTGTTTATATTTATTAAATATCCTGTTAATATTTGTTCTAATTATGGCTGATTTGGTTTCATAAACTAAATTTCCTTCCCTACTATAATATACTTCCTAACATATAATTCAAATTAGGAACTTGTAAAAAAAGAACAATAAGAAAATAATTTTTTTTTGTTTATATTAATATTGAAATTAACGCTGTTCTGTTAGTATCAATAATCAATAACAGTTGAACTACCGACTATTTTTATTTTTTTATATTCGATCTGTTCTTGTCAATTCCCTTCTTAATTAAGACTTCAACCTTACTCTTATCTCTTATCACTCTGCTGTATTTCCCTGGTCATATTTATTATTAACAAAAAATGATCGGGCCGCTCCGGGATTTGAACCCGGGACCTCCTGCACCCAAAGCAGGAATCATACCCCTAGACCAAGCGGCCACCTGATATAGAGATTAGAATTGTAATTAATAAAAAAAACTTATGTTATGTTTACGCAATAGATATTAGATCACTAATATTCATCTTTATTAGACTGGTCTCTCCCTGTAAACTTTTTATAGTAGATATTTTTTAATGATCAACGGTTCTATTCTTATTAAAATAAATGAACAAGAATATTAACAAAAAAGGTATTAAAGGATTCCTTTCATTTTTCTAAATAAGACTTTAGGCCTCAGTTATAAACTTCGTGATATTTTAAAATACAGACGATTATTGGTGATCTAATCGCAGGTTGCTTAACAAGAACAAAGTTTGAGACACCCAAATTGTAGTATGAATTCAAATAGTTTATATAATTTGAAACACTTATACTGTATAGATAAATGTTTATCTCAACAGATATTTACACAATTTTTTATATCGTCATGTAAATTCTAACACACCTTACTCAATGTTTGACTAAAACGAGTTAAGTAGCTAACTGGAGTAATTCGAATTCAGACCCGATCGAGTGGTTACCATGCACATATTAAATATATATTTTCAAGACTTTTTTTAAGTCATGAGAAGTCTTTAACAAACTCAACAACATTTTATAAGTTATTATTTCAAAGGATAGATTGTGTTTTCATCAGTTCGATAATGTTAAGATTAAAAATAAAACATTTTCACAATGAATTCGGTAATTACTATCTCTGTTATCACTATATTTACTTATGCTTTGGATCTGTTTTCTTTCCTATTTTTTAACATAATAGAAGTAGAATAAACAAATACAAATTATTTGTCGCATTTCATTACAGTGAACAAAATCCTCCTTAGGAATTTTCATTATAATAAAAGGGAAAGTAATAAAAAGTAACAATTAACGGACAAAGAGAATCTTATCCGAGCAACAAATATGAGTAACGTTTATAAATTTTTGATTTTCTAAACTGTTGATTCTCGTTTCTTTTTCGTATGTGAAGTCTTTTCTGTAATGAAAAATTTATAATGGTCTTTAGAGGTGTGTATTTTTAAATATAATTGTATTTTATTATTTCTTATGTTGAAATATACATTATTCGTGCTAATATATTAACTATGTTTGCGTCTTGTTCTTAATTAATTAAATATACGGTTTCTGACGAGCCTAACAGTGAGTGAAAGGATCTGATACTTTCACAGCCCCAAATTCGTGTATTCTATAAAAGCAGTGGGTTTACATAACCCAGATTTTGAATAGCTTTTGCTTCCTCACTACCGAAGGTAGGGAAGCATTGTGTTCGTGCGAGAGATTAAAAAAAATTTTTTGCTCAGAATCGAAAATTTTCACTAGCGTTTTACGTTTCAGACATCAAGGACCAAATTTGATTCGGTGTCTGTCTGTCTGTCTGTCTGTAGTCAAATCGATGTGACGGGCATATCACATAGTACCGTTCATCCTATCTTCATGAAATTTTGAGGGATTATGCTGATTGGTGCCTAGATGGTCCCATATCAATTTTATCAAATTCCATCCAGCACTTCCGCTTACGCACGCGTATATTTTTAGATATGCCAATATTTCAGAAAGAGCTCGTTCGATTTGGCTCAAAGTTAGATAAAAGGTAGGCTTTGGTGAAAAAATAACGTAGTGTCAATTTTATTGAATTCTGTCCACCACTTTCTCTTATTTATGAACTACAGGTCCACTGTCCGCCGTCCGCGTAATTTTTCAGAAACTACTGGACCGATTTTTTTCGAATTTGGATATAAAATCAGAGGTCACCAGAGGGTGATACTCCTTCAACGACATTACTATTCGCCTTCTTGTTTCAACATGGCGGCCGAAAAACCTGCGTTGCTATAGACCGTAGCGCCTAAACGAATGTACCGATTTTAATGAAACTTCGCTAAAGTCATTTTCTCTACGCCCTTTAAATTTATCTATATAACATACTTCAACGAAAAGAAGCTCAAAAAAAGTTACGAGGGATGGTAAAATTAAATTCCGAATAACTCAAGAAGTATACACATTTTTGTCATTATTGTACATGCTTTTTAAAAGTTTACGGAATTTCCTAAAAAAAAAAAAAAAAAAAAAAAAAAAAAAAAAAAAAAAAAAAAAAAAAAATCGTTAAAATCGGACAATTAGGAGCAGAGATATGGTCTCTAGTTTTTTTTTAGATGTGCTATTGCAAAGGTTTTTATCTTTTTCCTTGATTATTTAATGTGTTACTAAAATATTGTTTTTTTAGCATATTACTATTATTATTTTTTTCGTTTAAAAATTATTATTTGAATTTATTATTTATTAGTTGTACATGTTTGTGGCTCACAATAAATTTGCCATCTACCTCGGTATTCAGCAAATATGATATCAAGGAGAAGAAAAAAAAAAAAAAAAAAAAAAAAAAGACCTTTGTAAAATAACACATACATTATAACATAATAACAAATACACACACAAAAAAGAAAATGCAGCAAGTAGCTCAATGCAATAAGTCTCTTGGCCACCGCCTCAGCAGTCTTCTGGGCGGATTATTTGGATCTGTGGCAGTAGATAGAGCTTGAGTAAGTGGATTGGAATTTAGAGTCAGTCTGTCATGAAAATTATTAAAGCGGTCAGTGGCAGTTGCTGCGTTGAAAGGAGTGTTAAGGTCAGTGTGTAACGTGAGGTTTGAAACATAAAAGGGTGCGTCTACAATTTTCCGAAGGACTTTTGACTGGAATGACTGAATGATATTTATATTTGATTTCTTTGCTGTTCCCCATAGTTCGATCCCATATGTCCATAGTGGTTTAATGAGGACTTTGTAAATAGTTAATTTATTGGTAACAGATAATTTAGAACGCCTGTCAAGTAGCCTAGAAAGAAGTCCGTATCGCTGATTAAGTTCTTTTCTTTTTTGTTTTATGTGGTATGTCCATGTCAGTCGTTTGTCCAAATGGAGACCCAAATATCGTACAGTTTTTGAAGGTGGTAGAGCAACATTATTAAAGAACACTGGAGGACAAGAGTCATGTTTAAGTGTAAATGAAACAAATTGGCTCTTATACCCGTTCATTTTTATTCTCCACCTTTTAGCCCAACAAGCTATGTCGTCTAGGTATTCTTGAAGTACCTGAAAAGCCTTAGCTGCATCTTTGTTAGATGTTAATATTGCCAAGTTATCAGTAAATGTAGCCAACGGTGTTTCATAATGTTGTGGGATGTCTGCACAGTACATGTTGAAAAGTGTTGGACCCAAGACACTGCCTTGAGGTACTCCAGCTTTTATTTGTTTGATGACAGAAAACTCAGTCCCTATTTTCACACGAAAAAATCTATCTTTTAGATATGATAGTAAAATTAAGTAATACGTCGGAGGAATAATCGTTTTTAATTTATGTAACATTGTGCCTTATTCTATCAAAAGCCTGACTCATGTCAAGAAAAACGCCAGAACAGTACAATTTTGATTCTAGCGAGAAAGATATGTAATCTATAAGGCGGTAACATTGCTGAATAGTCGAATGATGCCGTTTGAATCCGTACTGGAAATTTGGAATGACTGAAATGAATAGTCTAAATGAATTTAAACGCCGAAACAGAATTTTTTCGAATACTTTGGATAGAGAAGGTAGAAGACTAATTGGGCGTTAAGAATCAGGACGGTCTATAGGCTTATTGGGTTTGTGAATCATAGTTATGATTGAGTATTTCCATAAATTCAGAAAATGTGTCGTTCTAAGAATGGAATTGAATATGTTTGTTAAGAATATAATGGCCTTTTTTTGTAAATTCTTTAGAATATAGTTAGTAATGCTCTAAAGGAATATCTAATTGATGTTCTACCAATTTTGCACTGCATATTACTAATGATTAAAAAAAAGTTTAGTCCAAAAATTGGAATCCTTTCATTTATTTTTCTTTATAACTAGGAATTTAATGTTACTTATATGTATAATTGTTTGGAAATAATATACCATTGTGAAATAATTTGCAGTGGATTTTTTTCTAATTAATTATCGTTATATATATATATATATATATATATATATATATATATATATATATAAATCTTTCGGGCTGAAGCCCCTCCCCCTAAATTAAATCTGGATCCGGTAGTGTTTATCACTATTATTTGTGCAAAAGGTCGCGTGTAAAAATTTTCAACTTTAATTCTATACGTATTAAAGGTGACATTTTGGAAAATAGGAGATGACAATAAAATATGAAATTATTCTAATAAAGCATAAAGAAATGATGAGCTTTTATGCACTCTTGTAAAACAATAAATACATTTTTTCATAAGACCTTTTGCACTAACAGCATTGAAATTCATGTTCAGTATGCATTTTTTTTTTTTTATTAAGCATAATCAAGTATGGAATCTTCAAATACGACACTCTTTTGTTGAATGTTGAAGGGTAACTGTAATCGGCTATTCCGATTCTGCTTCTCTCAGAGATTTTATTCTCATACGAAAAATTTTACACCTTGTAATATACAACGGAAACGGTGAGGAAGCTATACTGACTTTACTTGGCAGACGTTTTTTTCCATAAAATGAGTATCAGATAATATGTAAAAAAGTGGAAAGTACAAGGACTAATACTTTACTAATACACATTACTTTACTAATACTTTACTAATACACATTCAGGCGAATTTTACTGTCACGTTGATGTAGAGCCGCAAAAAAAACTTAGTTAACCGAATAGGTTCTATTTCAATCTAGAAATACAGCTTGGTTTTCGCCTGCAGCACCAGTAGGATATCAGTGAATCATCTATTGTTCCACACATGATAAAAAAAAAAAAACAATTATATAATAAAATATATGTATAATTGCAGCGATGCAGTTCATGCAATAGTTTCGTGAAATAAACGTCTATTGACATTATTGAAGCTTACATTCATTAGATTTTTTTTTTTTTTTTTTTTTTTTTTTTTTTTTTTTTTTTTTTTTTTTTTTTTTTTTTTTTAAATTTCTTTATTGAGTATTATAACAATCTGTCTGTTGGACATTGGTTATAGTGAGGTAGGATGACATTCACACCATATGTACAAAAAAATAAAATAAATAGAACAAAATAATAATCAAAAGTATATACAATAGACAATAAAATAAAATAATCTAAAAAAAAAAATAAGAAAATTAAAGCTAAGGAAAAAAAAAAAAAAAAAAAACACATGCATACCTATATACAATTGAATACAAGTTAAGCGTCGTCGGACTTAAGAAATAAAAAAAAAGAAGGAAAAGGGAAAAGATGTAACATACACGACTTCTGAAATAACACTGCTTTATTCGTTCCATAAGCCTCCTTATATACACTTAGCCTGTTTATTTACATTACCAGATAGTATTAAGGCTGATACCGCCAGTCTCCGGTCTTTATCTCCCCCCCACCAGTTTACGAACAGGATTTTCGGAAACTTAAACATTGCTAGATCGGAGCCCACGGTGACCAGCCTTAACACTTTACAATTGGTTTTACAGTATATCCTTAAAAGAAAATAAAATAGTTCCACTCAACTGGAAAAATAATAAAAGAAAAAATAATTAAAAACACTGAAACTAAACACAGCACTTTAGAACTCCTACCACTTGAGAACTCCTAACAACAACAAAAAAAAACACAATTTCCTCTATACCTGAAATAATACAACAAACAAAAAAATTTTTTACAACTTGTTTTGGTTTGACAGCCACAACAAAACATATTTCTCTGTTTTATATACAGCGGTGAGGGTACTACGAATCCGTAGGTCTATGTCCCGACTCTATCATTGGGAGCTTTAATTGTTCGATATGAACGGTTCTCCTCTTTCTGGGCTCATTCACACTCTCGATAGTTACCAGGTTATGCTTCCTAATAACAACCACTCTGAATGGACCCTCGTACCGTAGCAATTGTTTCCCTCTGTTGGTTCCCAATTTCCGGTAAACTATTGTTCCTATTTTTAGTTCCCCCATTTGGTCGCGTACCTGTACATTCTGCCTTTCCACCCGCTTCTGCTTTTCCCGCTTAATTCTCGCCGTTATCTTTCCCCATGTTTTCTCTACCTCTACCCTATTGCTGAGAATTTGATCCACTAACGGTTCGGTAAGCGTAGTTTCCCCATAATCCCGCCTTGGCCTGCGCATCCCGAATAGAACTTCCATGGGTGAAAACCCCGTTACGGAGTGGATCGAGTGGTTATAGGCTGTTACCGCTTTCCTCATTGCCACATCCGGCTCCAACCCTTTTTCACCCTGATATACACGGACGTGGTCGCTTAACGTACTGTGCAGCCGTTCAATACCGCCTCTACCTTTAGGATGTCCTGGGGTGTTATAATGCCACGCAATTTCCAATCGCTTCACCTCCTCCCTAATCGCGGCATTGTCGAACTCCCTACCATCGTCCGAAGTAATCCTCTCGGGGACCCCATAGAACTGCACCCAGGTTTGTAGGGCTTCCGCAACTGCATTGGCTGACTTCTCCATCACTTGGTATGCCATCGCCACCTTGCTGAATATGTCGATTACCGTGACCCACTTAAACCCTTTCCAGGTAAACGTGTCAATCTGAAGGTCCTGTAGCGGCATAGTCCCTGTAGGTGTCTCCTCCTGAACTCCTCTGGGGGGGTGTCGATCGTATTTTGTGCGCATGCATATCTCGCATTTCCCAATGACTTCCTGGATGGACCTCTTCATGCCCCACCAGAAATACTTCCGACGCAATGCCTGCAGCGTCTCATTAACGCCTCGGTGATTGGTTTTCCCCTGGTGATATGCTACTGTGATTGCTTGCTGCTGCTCTTCGTCCTGTACCGTCTCCACAGCATACTTGCACCGGATGAATGTCCTGTCCACGCCTATTCGCTCGGACCTCCACATTCGCTTGATCTTATCCCATACCGTATTGTTTCCCACGTATAGGTAGTGCGTTTTACCCGCTTCCGAGGCATCCCTCAGTGCCGTACAGATTTGTTCTTCGCTGACCCCGGGCTGCGACCAAATGACGCGGATCCTACTTCTCCCGTACCTTCTGAAATCGATCTTCATGATTCCGGTTGTTCGTGTCTTCCAAATCACCTGACGGTGTTTGTCGTTCACGATCTCCTCTATTTCTTCCATCTCCGCTGCCCTTTCTTCCGCTGAGCTCTCCTCTTCTGGGGAATCTCCCCTGTCCTCAATCCCTGCGGTGTCATTTGCCCCTTCGCCATCGGGAGTCCATTCCCTCAAGAATTGACGCACGTCCTGCGATGGTCCTCCCCTGTCCTCTTCAACCGCGTTGATCATGATGGCCCTCGAGAGCCAGTCTGCCACCACGTTTTCCTTTCCCGGCTTATACACCACCTCTATGTTGTATTGGCTTAGGATCTCCTTCCATCTTGTGACCCTAGCTGAGGTTTCCTTGAGTTTTCCTACCCACTGGAGGGGTTTGTGGTCGGTATGGACTCGAAATTTTCTCCCGAATACGTATGGCCTGAAATGGTCGATAGCCCATACTATCGCGAGTAGCTCCCTCTCCAAAGCGCTGTACCTTGATTCCGCACCCGTAAGCCGACGGCTCGCGTATGCTATCGGTCGTTCACCCTCACTCCCCCCCTGGGACAAAACGGCCCCTAGCGCGTATTCACTCGCATCAGTGGTTATATTAAAAAGCTTCTCGAAATCCGGGAACGCTAACACCGGCTCCGTCAGCAACCTATTCATACATTTTCGAATGTTATTCTCCATCTCTGGTGTCACCACAATCTTCGCGCCTTTCTTCAACAAATTGTTAATGGGTACCAAATACTCTGCCATCTCGGGTACGAATCTCCGGTAATAATTCAGCGTCCCGAGAAGCCTACGAATCCCCTTGACGTCCCGTGGTACCGCCATCCGCGTGATTGCCTCCACCTTCGCCGCATCCGGTCTGACCCCCTCGCTAGAGATAGTGTGGCCTAAAAAATTGATCCGCGTTTGTCCCAGCAGAGACTTCTCGCTTGACAATTTCAGCCCGAATTGCCGGAGCCTTTCGAATACTGACCTCAGATGTGCTACGTGCTCGGTTTCCGTTCTGCTAAAAATCAGCAGGTCATCCATGTATACCTGGCATACCGAGTCATCGATGCCCCTCAAAAATTCGTCCATCAGACGCTGAAATGTTATGGGCGCATTCTTCAGACCAAACGGCATTCTGGTGAATTCATAATGCCCCCTTTCAAATGTGAACGCTGTTTTGTGTTGGTCTTCCGGGTGCATCCGTATTTGGTGGTATCCCGCCTTGAGGTCCAGCGTGCTAAAGACCACGGCCCCACTCAACCTATCGAGTATATCCTCGAATCTCGGGATCGGGTACTTCTCGTCTACCGTGTTATCGTTCAATTTACGATAGTCTACTACCACCCTGTATTTTTCCTTATTATCCCCCGGCGCTGCCTTCTTTTTCACCGCCCACAGGGGACTATTGAATGGTGAGGTGCTATCAACTATGATTCCCTGTTCTTTTAGACTATCTAGCTCCTCCCGAATATGCTGTCTCAACGCCTGCGGGTATCTTCTCTCTTTCACGTAAGTTACCCTCTCCTGTTTCAGTGGGATTTCGTGCACCGTCCTCCCTGTTACCCCTAATACCTCACCTTCCCTGACGTTGTCCCGGGTTTCGGCACCAGTTAAGCGTCGTCGGACTTAAGAAATAAAAAAAAAGAAGGAAAAGGGAAAAGATGTAACATACACGACTTCTGAAATAACACTGCTTTATTCGTTCCATAAGCCTCCTTATATACACTTAGCCTGTTTATTTACATTACCAGATAGTATTAAGGCTGATACCGCCAGTCTCCGGTCTTTATCTTACAGTTTACAATTGATCAGCTGATGAGAAGGTTGTCTCCTCAACTCCTCTCTCAGTTTTTACCAATTTTATAGCGGAATCTCTCTGATTATTCACGTGATACAGTTAAAGTGTATATCAGAGCAGTTGATATTTACTGTTGACATCTTTTTTTTTGTCATTTTAAGAAAAAAAAAAAAAAATTTTTTTTTTTTTTTTTTTTATTTATTTATTTATTTTTCTCTTATGATATGCGGTATGATCAGCAAGTGATGGCCAGTAAGGTGCCCAAGAGATCTCGGTCAGACGGAGTTAGCTCACCAGCCAAACAAAGGACTCGTCGCTGCCTACGAGAAATACCTCCAGTGACCAAAATGAACACTTCAGAACCAGAACCTCAGCCCCAACCAGGTACGTCTGCACAAGAAACGATTGAAGAATCACCTTTCTTTACTCCAAACCCCTACCAAGTGCTTCAAAATGACAGAGAAGTAATGGAGTCTGCAGCAATACCCAGAGAACCAAAGCCTCCTCCGATATTTGTGAAAAATATAAAAAATTTCCAGATGTTCTGCACCCAACTAAATAAAATCTGCTCTGGCAGTTATTCATGCCTTAACAGGACCAATGACACCAAAATAACACCTGATTCTGCAGAAGCCTACCGAAAAATAGTGAAGTACTTATCAGAAACAAATGCGAATTTTCACACTTACCAGCTGAGGCAGGAAAGAGCTTTACGAGTAGTGATAAGAAATTTACATTCCTCAACCCCTACTGAAGTTATTAAAGAAGAACTAACGACGCTTGGTTTCAATGTACGCCAGGTAACAAATGTTTTGAAGGAGGACAGGGAGCAGCCAGGATTACGAAATAGGATCCCACTACCATTGTTTTTCGTGGACTTGGAGCCATCACCAGGTATCGAAAAAATATATGATATCACAAGAATATACTACACAATGGTGAAAGTTGAGAAGCCATATCCCAAGAGAGACATCGTGCAGTGCCATAATTGTCAGACTTATGGCCACACAAAGACGTATTGCCACCATCTGCCGCGTTGCGTGAAGTGCGGTGAACAGCACAAATCTGTAGAGTGCACCAAACCTATACAAGATCCAGCAGTATGTGCCCTATGCTTGGAGGGACACCCGGCCAACTACAAAGGCTGCCAAATTTACAAGAATCTCAAAACCAGACACCAGAAAAACCGGATTCAAGATGAAGCAATAAGAACAAGAAGAGAGAGAGAGCCTTCCTGAATTGTAAACAATGATGTATCATTCTCCCAACTACTTAGAGGTAAGACTTTAACCGATAAATGTCAAGCCCTGCCACAACAACAACCTCAAACCCAACCTCAAAATCCTCTTCATCCTAATATACCTAACCACCAACAACAAATTCCTCATATTCCTCCTCCTTCAAATGCAACAGATCTCACAAGTTTGTTAGCATCTTTCCTCACCGATTTCAAATCCCTTGTTACTCCACTCATATCACTCCTCACGAATCTCGTATCTCACCTCATCCCTCCTTTGAAAAATCCTTAAATGACTCACATCCCTAAACCCATATCCATTCTCCTTTGGAATGCGAATGGTGTTAGAAATCATACAGACGAACTATCTACTTTACTACTTGACAAGAACATTGATGTGGCACTAATTACTGAAACTCGACTAACCACTAAACATCACTTCAATATACCACAATACCTGACATATCGTACTGACCACCCTGACGGAAAAGCACATGCCGGTACTGCTGTAATTGTACACCAATCCCTCTCCCATCACGTACTCCCATTACCAATACATGATTTCCTACAGTCCACCGCTATCGTGATAAAAACCTTCTCCTTTCCGGTCACTCTTGCATCAGCGTATTGCCCTCCTAACCGATCCATATCCAATGCCCAATTCATTTCTCTCCTCGACTCCTTAGGACATCACTTCATCTTGGGTGCAGACCTAAATGCCAAGCACCAACAATGGGGTTCCAGAACCACGAATTCTTGTGGCCGAACCCTGCTGTCTGCACTCAATTCCCAACGTTTTCACCTCCTTTCCCCCAACTCTCCTACCTACTGGCCCACAGATCCCAACCGTAATCCTGATCTTCTTGATTTCTTTATCCACAGCGGCTTAAGTCCCCTCAATTGTTCCATTACACGTCTAAATGAACTTTCCTCTGACCATAGTCCTCTAATCCTTAATGTTTCATTAGATTTAAAAAGAAAATATATTTCGATTGTTTCAGAGTTTAGCTTCGAACACTAAGTACAAACGGACCAATGGAAAACATTTTTGTACTATGTTATCATGACATAAATGCAAACTAATAGTGCGACACTATTACTATTTACTTGTAAATATATCTACTAATGATAAAAAGTTCGGATAGATTTTTCTTTCTTCTAAACTGTGGTAGAGAACACAAACTTGTTCAATGGATTGAAACTGTTTTTATATTAATCTTCTCAAAACTAACCTCTAAAAATAACCTAGCCACATATTGACCTGTATTTTTTTCTTATCAATCCATAAATTAAAAAGTATTAGTACTTGTACTTGATAGTTTTGTACATTTGTACTTTTTACTAATACTATTAGCTTGATTATGAAATAGCCCCTAGATGTTATAATAATCATTTATTTGCAAATTTCATATGAAAAAGTTGAAAAAAAATTTTAGCATAGATTTTTTATGCATTATATACATGATTGGATTTGTAATAAAAATACAATATATTATATTTTAATAATTATTTCCCTTTAAGCCAATGTAATAAATAATCACAACTTTTCTTTGATCACTATTAAATTTACCCAAAAGTAAATAACTGTGAAAAGGTATTTAAGAAAAAATATCAAAACTGGACAATGGATGAATATAATAATAATACAAAAATAGCAATACAACAAGAAAAATACTTCTTAGGCGTACTAGCGTTCATATTACAATTATGTTTCCATTAGGGTTATATTAGCTCATGTGTTCATTCCAACTTTTGTGTAGTCCTATCTATATACTTCTATCTATTTATCTTTAGCTTATGTATTTTTTTAATTTTTAGCTCTAATTGATTGACTTGAGATCGAAACATTGGAAAGCCTAATATTTGTCATCTTCATAATTTTAACAGTCAGATGATATCCCTATTTATAAATTTATAACATAGTATATTTAATAATAAAAATTAATAAAATTGTAATGATTTTCAATATAAGGGATGGTTGGTATGAGGATAATTATTGGTATTGAGTTGCGATATTTTTTTAAGATCTTTTTATTGAGATATAATACATTTTGCCACACTTAAGGGCACTGAGTACTAAGGCTGAGTGAGGCGCATTCATATTATATATACAATACAATAGAAATAAAAACAAAATAAATATTTTTTTTTCTATTTCTTAAAGACATTTACAACTGTATTAAATAAATACATCTAGTGAATTAGAACATAATGTATATAATGACATGAAAAACACTTGCTGAGTAACTACCCAATGGTAGCACTCTAATGATATGTTTACATTAGGAGATCACGGGGCCATCTTCTTTTCAGGCGCCTCGGAGGGTTATCAGGAATTGAAGAGGAAGCAAGGTTAGAAACGAGAGGGTTGGAATGATTCTGAAGTTTATTATGGAAGGATCTGGAATGGGCCAGATCTGAAACAAAAGGAACATTAAGGTCATTATGGATGATTTTATAAACCACAAAGTAGGGAGCATTGAGGATTTTAAGAAGGATTTTGGATTGTAAGGATTGGATACGAGAGGAATTCGATGGTTTAGTGGAGCCCCATAGCTCAACTCCGTAAGTCCAAATAGGCCTTATTATAGTCAAGTATATGAGTCTTTTATAATTAATTGGAAGATTAGAACGTTTGTCTAGTAAGTGCTGAAGTAATCGGAAACGTCGAGCGGTTTCTTGTCGTTTCAGTCTAGTATGAGGATTCCAAGTTAGTCGTTTGTCCAGGTGGAGAAAATAAGTAAATAAAAAATATATATCTATATAAGAAAGACAAAAACTATAAAACCAAAAGAAATGTAACTTGAAACTAAATTAAAAAAAAATACAGAAATTCTTAGCAAATTACAAAAATTATAAGTAAAATAAATAAATAGGTAAAAAAAAGAAAAACATTCATACTTAATTACAATCAGCCAAGGGAGCTCCGAGTCCGAGTCCCTTTCCTTCACAAATGAAGGACATGAAGCGAGACTCTAAGAGACCCCAGCGCTTCTCTCTCAGCCGCGTCTCCGGCATTGCAGTACAGTGGAGACTGAGAGAGGGCATTAAAGCCACAGTGGAATGTCTTGAGCGGAAACTAAACTTATGGGAAGGGTATTGTGGGTTTCGAGAATAGGTAGGATGCGTTTGAAAAGGATTTTTTCAAAGAGTTTTGAGAGGATCGGGAGCAAGCTTATTGGTCTATAGGATGAGATATTATTAACTGGTTTTCCTGGTTTAGGGAAGAGGATGATTATGGAGTGTTTTTATACCAGAAGAAAGTGAGTTGTGCGGAGGGTACAGTTGTATAGGTATGTGAGGAATATGATTGCTTTATTGGGAAGTTGTCTAAGGACTTGGGAAGTAGGGAGATCGTGTCAAGAGGATTTTCGAGGTTTCAAGCTGTTTATAAGGAATTTTACCTCAGAGAGATTGACAGCTTTAGGAGGTAGGGAGAGAGGAATCGGAGAAGAGAGGAGTTCTTTAACTTCAGCAGTGTGGTATGTTGCGATAAAACAATATAATCTGATAATGTATACGAGTTTTCAAGTTTACATTTTAGGATATATTTAATCATCATTAGATGTCCTCTGTTGCCAAATAAAAATATATGAATAGCTCTGGACATTCCTTTATAGTTCGTTTGAAAAATTTTCATTGAGTGTGTATAACGTATATGATAATGAGAAACTAGTAAAATGACTATACAATGAACTGAAGGTTGGCTCAAATAGATCATTATAAGATCTAATCCCGGCGCCTGATGACCCAGGCTCAAGATAATGTTCAATTAAGGGACAGTATCGCCCGGGGTCTCTAAACCGTGATAAGTCTATTCCCAATAGGATCCAAGAGGATAACTAAGAGACTATAATTCCCCAATCCCGGGGCTATGCGGAACCATCTGTCGCAAGGTTTCATGCGCAATAAATATTTATAGGCATCGGGTCCCATGGGCATCGACCCTCGGGTGAAGTCACCGTTCCTCGGTACATCTAGCCTAGGGGCTGCAGTAGCACCACTTCTTATTTACTATACAACCGTTTCGTATAAATATTTCTGAATTTTATTTTTAATTAAATATTAATTTGGATTTCTTTTGCATTTTATTGTAGTATTCAGTTCATGACAAAGGGATACAACGTATATTCCCTAAGCCTAAGGTAGAAGCGATTACTAATAAAAATGTTAGATTTCTTCTATAATTATGTTAACTTTCAGAGTTATATAAACAGTATTTTGTGATCCTTAAAATTTCTTATCAATATCCTTCTTAGTCAAAATTCTCTAGCGAAATTTAATAAATTAACTTATATCAAAACGACACTTAGGAGATAATGATACATACCCCATGATACATAATGATACATACCATCCTGTTTCTCTTTTTCTGGACTGTGATAACTACAGTTTTGTTCCACGTTAAAGGCCACTCTTTTTTTATCCAAAATGTAGACATTATATCTTGAAGGATATTATTTACATCCATATTTGAGTAACTCTGCTGAGAATCCACCTATGCCTGCCTGTTTAGGGCTTTTTAATTTTTTGTTGGTTTCAATTCTTCAATTAATATTCTTAGAATTATGATTATGCGACCACTAAGCTGGATTCAGAAAAAGAAGTAGCTCGCTAGACCAGATCTTCATCCTAAAACAAGTACTCGAAAAACGGTGGGAATTAGTTCAGAACCGGATAATATAGCTGTCCTTAGAAGTAATCAAGAGGACAATCGGAAACTCGATAAGAATGATAATAGAGGCAAAGCAAGTCGGCCTATGAGTAAATAAAGACTAAAAAATATTTGATAATAAGCCCAGCACCGCCGTAGCTCAGCAACCTTTATTTGTTTTTTATTGGGTCCTCCCCTTCCTCGCCTTTAAGACAATACGGGGTTTTCCCGGGCCAGGGGATGTGAGCGGGGATTTAAAAGACTCCCTCGGCACCGGGACGCGAACTCGTGACTATTTTAAATCTATTGTGTCAGGTTGCCGGGCAACGGCGGTGCTCTGCACACACGATAGCCCACTCGGATTAAGGATGTGCAATGCTATAATAAAGTCAGTTCTAATATGTGGCAATGAGACCCGGACACAAACCAGCACCCTAAAAAAAAAGTACTTAAAATTTGAGAGACAGATGTTCCGCACGATAATCGGAGCGATCTGGGATCAGAGTATTAATACATGGAGAAGAAAGACCAATAAAGAAGTGCTGACAGAAACTGATCAATCAATTCCAAATGTATGCACGAAGGTTAAGATGGGCGGGTCATGTAGCTCGTAGCAACCTAGCTGGAAATCTCTACGTAAAAATGAATACCTCTAATAAAATGAATATAGAAGGCAAAAGACCAAGTGGAAAGCCAAAAAGCTGATAGATCGAATCAACAAAGATGCAATAGAGCTGCATGTAGATAACTAGAAAGAAATGGCCCAATACAGGCCGAGATAGATCAGGCTTATTAATGCGGCAAAAGATCTACGGGGTCTGTATTGTCAATAGAAAAAAATACTCGAATTTTCTCGACGTCAGAGAAAGAGACATTGGGGGGAATCTGGTTGAGAAGTCCAGGAGTCATCAAAGAGTTGTAGTGTCAGAATAATAATAAATTAATTTCAATCTAAATAAATAAATTATAAGCCTCAATAGTCATCATCAGGTATTATAAGGGCTTTTGAGTCGGTAAAATTTTGCAATGGTGTACTTCTACAAAATATCTGCTGTAACCACTATCTCAATTAGCACCATAAAAACTTCAACCATGCATGTTATTCGAACGGAGGAGGTTTGCAAATGGTGTGGTAGATTAATTTATAATTGCGTGAAACACTACTCAAATATTCTTATCTAGAAAAATTAAGATAAAAGCCTCCAAGTAAGTCTATATTGTTAACAAGGAAAATAATTTTTTTTTGGAAACTATCTTGGATATTAGGTGCCTTGAACAGCTGAATAATATATTTTACATCCTTTGTGAGCAAATATATAGACTGCAGTAAACTGTACAAAAGTTTTGATTTATTTTTATGAATTAACTATTCGATAATTCGACCAAGAAAATGGAAATATATTCTTCCACCTGATAATAGATTTTATTAACATATTTCCATACTAGTTTATCAATTTTTCTCTTACCAATATCTTTACGAATTATCCGCACGGATCAGCTAGTCTGTAATATAATTTAGCCAAGCCAATTTAATTTCTTCATTAAATTTAACAGTATTAATTTTAGTTTGATTATTAAAAACATTAAATAAATTATTGTTACATGTCAATATCAACAGATATTTACATTAATTTCAAAAATTGAACTTTTTTTTAGATTAATATATTTAATTATTATTATTATTATTATTATTATTACACAACATTAGAATAACACTCATACTTAAAATCCTATGTTGTTCAATTTTTTATAGGCAATAATGATGTCGGATTGGAGTTGGTAGAATAATGAATAGACTAGTAAAGCAATAGACTAGGAATTCATTATTGATCATTAATGGTTGTTGATTCTAATTAATTAAAACCATTCTATTCGAAGTTATTGAAAATTAAATTGTGTAGTTTGACTAGTGTTCAGACACTATTGAAGGCAAATATTGTACAATAGGAACAACTGTGCCATTGATCAATAACATTCTTGCCTTCAAAAAGTTACTGCTTATTTTTAATTAAACTTGTAATAGTAAAATTTAAAAAAATCTTAGATTAAAACTGTATAACTACTTGCTGTGCCCCGGAGGTAAAGGACACCATTACCATTTTTTTATCAAACAATTTAGAAACAAAGAAATAAATTTTAATAGCTCAAAGTTATGGAAGATTGGTTTTCCTGAACAAATACAAAAATGTGGCATGGTGTCATTTATCTCCGGAGTACAGATTTAGTCACATAGAAACAAATTTTAATAGATTGTTAGTTAGTAGTTAGTTAGTTATGAAGCATTGGCTCATCTGAACAAATACAAAAATAGACATGTTGTTTATCCTCCTGTGTACGAATATTAAACTTACAAAATCATCATATTATGCTAACCACAGTTTGTTATGTTATTTGTGATATAAAATTCATTAAGTAACATCTACGTATAGTATTTTGTACATAAAAATATTTATTGTAAAATCATCATAATAAAACCTTTATTATAAAATAAAACATATTCTCGCATTGCATAAAGCACATCACATACCTTATCTATTGTATTCCGTTCCAATAATAGTTTAAAAATTATAATGGATTCTTTGATAGGTAAACACAAAAAAATCAACTACTTTAATTCCCATCTATGAATACTTTCTTTCAGCTTTTTTTTTATTACGTTTTATTTATCCATCAATCAATTCTCTTTTTTCCAGTTAATCATAAATAGCGTTAACTCCTGACTTATTGAAATTAATATGAGTTATTTTCATGAATGAGGTTCAAATTTTCATTTATTTTGATCTTTTCTCCCATGTTCTCTGGTTTGAAATTTTTCACTCCGAAAATTCTAATCCTCCTCAAAATGTGCCCTTGCAACTTGCGCTATGAAACCCCTTATGGGCACCTCTGACTGAGACTCCATGTAATATTACAGCAAAGAAACAAGAGCATTATCCAATTTATATAAAATCAAAGAACTATTGTTTGTAACAACTTCTAAAAAAATATGCGTAGTTGAAGAAACACGTTTGTAACAAGATTTTTTAGAGACTCATTTTAAAAATGTGTGTAAGAATAGTTTCTTCTTTTATTGCTTTATGAAATTTTTATCTTTCTTAATTCTCCTTTGATGTTTTATTCATTTGTTTATTTACATGTAAATTAGATTCTATAACAAATTAAAAAAAAAAAACTGCAAAATATTAAGGGCCGCTCCGGGATTTGAACCCGGGACCTCCTGCACCCAAAGCAGGAATCATACCCCTAGACCAAGCGGCCTTCCTGATAAGGAAATTAACGGTATCTTTTATCAGTCAACTAATAATCACAACAAGTAGATCGGTATTAATTTAAAAATCTGGAGTGTGCATCAAACAATTTTCATTTATCACTCTACTTTGTCAATAGTGAAATTAATTTCTGATCAAATAGGGATATTTAATATTTACAAATATTATCGGATTATAAGTTAATTACGGTTATGATACGGTATGATATGAAATTCGATACTTAGTTTCCATGAGAATACTTCGTCTCCGTTAAATAATAATAATTTGTACCCAGGCAAACCATTTTGTGAGACTTGAACCCACAGGTCCTTAAAACGAGTATTTCCATTGTAAACTCATTCTTGAATATTTTTACAATCGCAACATCTTCCCTTACACTATATAATATAGATCGATTAAATTAAAAAACGTAAAATATTATTATTTTTTTTTTTTATTTGTAATCGCCTCTACCCTAGAGGGTCATTGGCGGTTAGTTTTCTATACTCTATTGTAATATTTCGTCTCCATTAAGTATCGGAATAGGGTGGTGGCTTTACTTTTCTTTCTATAAAACAGGAAAAAAAACAATCTATACTTTGTACATTTTCTTTTTTTTTCTTTGTTAGTAGGACAAATATAGTAGAATGTCACATATGATGAAAATGTGAATAAAGTTCACAACCAAAATGTCAAATAGTTTTTCTACATACAAAACACGGTAAATAGAAATTAGATTGGGAAATATCTTTTTGTTTTTTGCGTACATAATGATTTTTCGTATAATAAATAAATAAATTTTACTTAAATATCTTGATTTAGTTAGAATGTAAAAAGGAAAATTAAAAAAGCGTATTATATAAAGTTGGTAATTCAATATTATTGTTATTTATTTAAAGATTAATTTTAGAAAATGTACAAAGTAAAAAAAGTTGTATCCAGTTTTATAAGAAAAGTGTACCCGCCAACAGCGAATATTTGAATGACAAAAAGAAAAGCTTCATTTTGTCTGGATGAAATTGACAAGTAACAATTTTACAAATAAAATGTGGACTGGTGGTGAAAATATGTGCAATAAATATATTGGAAAATGGCCAAAAAGGCCGAAACGTTATAATAAATTTTTAATGTATAAAAAAACGTTTTGGATGTAAAATAAAATATTATGAGATTGAAAGAGTTTTAGTTCAAACATAATCATATATAGATTAAATATAATAATTATATAAATAGATATTTCTATTATTTCTGAGAGATTATTATTAATAGGTAAATATTACTACATAGTGGAACCAGAAAACAAAAAATCATATATTTTCAAAAAATCCTCGGAAGGAGAAGGTATACAACATATAGGACAACCTTCGTACACTAATTACAATACAAAGATGCCCTTTACTGAATCAATACATCAGAAATCATTCACTAAAATGAAGGTGAGCATACATATCTGAATTTATACTTTAAAAAAATGTAATCGGTACAAAAAGGAGTTATGTTTATATAATCTTTCATAAGAACAAGTGGATTAAATTCACTTGAATATACGTTCAGGTGTTCTAGTCACAATTTAATTTGATTTATATACAAATCTACCTTAGAGTTGTGTTCAAATACTAAAATATAAATTACATCAGTAGATTAAGCATATAAGATTTAACACTTATTATTTGGGTTAAGTAAAAGAAGAGCTAAAAAGAAAACAGAGACACAAAATTAATGGAAGATGTTATTCGCACAACCTTTTAACGTTCTTAAAAAAATTACAATGACAATTATGTGTATGTAAGTACCGATCCTTCAACTAGTTGTCTTGAAGCAAATAATAATATAAAAAATTAAATATTGTGATATTTTTTAAGCACTTACTACATACAATCATATATATGATTGTGTGTACTTGGTCAACGGTATGAACTATTATTGTTCCTATAATACACAGCATATTGTTATAGTAAAATGCACTGTTGTTTTAGTCTGCTAAGATAAGCCTTATGAGCTTGCTATTAGCATTTAACATTAATCAGGTCAACAAGCCACCAACTCAGCTGCCAATGTTGAGCAACAACTGACTAAGCAATATCTTATAGGGTTTGTCAATGATTTGCCTAAATCATAATATCCATTAATTGAGATTCATAATATGCATTGCAAATAATATGCACAATTTGAAGTAAGTTCTTAAATCTGCCAACTTATTGGCGTTAAGTTTTTATATTATATTGTAATACTTTTTTCCTATATAATCTAGTATTAGAACAAAATGACGACATCCTCTTCATTGTCTAGCAATATTTCTTTCAATGTCGCGAATAACTTTTATTTTTGTCAGAATTTTTCGAATGGGGGCAGAGACACCCTAATAATAAGTGTTTGACTGACTATGGTCTATTATCACACTTTTTGCAGGTGGGGGTTTCTAGACCTCTATGAAGATGTCCGTATAAAAAAGTTATTCCTATTCGGCAGAATATGATTTCTTCTCTTCTCGAGTTTCTCGTGCTTGTGGTCCATTTGTTGCACCCAGGTTTTATTTCTAATATTTTATATTGTTTTTTTTTCATGTGACTTTCCAATTTTCAAATAGATTTTTTTTCTATTCGTGTACCCAATAATCAACAGTGATATCATTTACTGCAGTTATGTTTGATACCTCTCCCTTTCAAGCCATTTGAGTAGCTTGTTCTGCTTTTTCGTTGCCCAATATATCACTATGTGATGGAACCCAAACAAAGGCTGATTCATTTTTCTCGCTGTTCATTTTCTCATCTCCCACCATTATATAAATATTTCTGTAATTACAAAGTTGCTTGACCGTTATCAATTACCGCCACGTTAATTGGAGTCTGCTGTGACCCACTTATTCTCTTTGGAATTTGATATCCAATCATCATTACCACAGTTACTTCCCCAGTGCATATGAATCTGTCTCCTGGTAAGTCAAACAGAAGCTGTAGCTGTCTTAGAAAAAATAATTAAATAAAGCATATGTATTTTAAATATTTTGAGGATATAACATATTTGAATTAAAATAATATTACCGCCCATATTTGGACAAAAAAGAAAACTAATATTATAAACAAAATAATAAAGAAACGAAAATAAATAGAAGGAAAATACCTTAGCACGTAAATATGAAATTACGAGCATTCGAAGGTAGAAAAGACCCTAACCTGTCTGAGCTGGAAATTCTATCTAATTAACTTTACCACAAAGTTCTGAAGTCGTTTTCCCTACCAAACTCATTTTTAATATTCAGGGCTGATTACATTTTATGACGGGACGTATCCTAGAGAAAATATATTGTTTAATCTGTATAACGGTAAAAGTTAAGTCAAGCTAAAAAGCTCTTATTTCGAAATACATTTGCTGATTTCCCAAATAAACGTGAAAAAACGAAAAAAAAGGCCAAAAGTTAAAGATTTGAAGCAACAAACGTATTATATAGTAACACAACATGAGAATATTAGGAAAAGAGAAAGAACGTTAAATAAAGCTTTATTTCTCCTTCATAGTCTTTGGAAATCTAATTCTAATTTAAATTCGCGCCACGTTTTTATAGGAATTTATAAAGTTTTCTATTAATTAAATTACAAACATTAAAAAGAATTTTTAGAAAAGAGGGAAAAACTATTCGTATCCCACATATTCAGAGTGGGAGGTGGCCGTGTGACGGTGTCACCCCCCTATAATTTAGAAACCAAAAAGATTGAGAAATGTGAGAACTTGCTCCAGAGTGTGAGAATAGTGATAAAACAAGTTACTATGATACTAGAGTAAATCATAGATACTAAATCTGAAATACTAAGCTTTCAAGATAAAATATTAGGTTATTGTAGATAAAATGTATTTGAGAAAAAAAATATATTCTCATTAATTGTCAACATTCACAACGGGTAAGTGTTAACACTGCCTTACAACCAGACACAATTTTTGACAGGACATAGAGCAGTCAAAAGCTACTTATTCAGATTCAAATTAACTGACAACAAACTTTGCAAATGACTGGACAAATATAGACAAACTTGTCGCTGTGTTCAACGGAGACCAACGGCCGGTTTCAAAGATAGATCTCATTGAATAATACTTGTCAAAATTAGATTTTATTATAAAAATTTAACTTTTTATTTACAATAATGGTACAATAAAATTGATTTCTTTCAATTTTTATTGAAATAAAAAGGTTAAAATTATTTTGATTTTTTTTTTTTATTAACTTAAGAATTGCAAGTATCATTACATTCGTAGAAACAGATAAAAGATCAGTTTCGGAGACAAACTTATTTCCACACCACTTTTTTGAACATAAGAGTTTATAAAGGTTTACTTGTCTTCTGAAGTAATCAAAAGTTCTACAACCAAATATCAAAGATTGACTTGAGTTACTACACGTTTATAAATGTTAATCATAGCCAGCCTATGTCAATAAATGTAAATTTTTAAAAATAATTACTAAAAGTCAAGGGCCGCTCCGGGATTTGAACCCGGGACCTCCTGCACCCAAAGCAGGAATCATACCCCTAGACCAAGCGGCCGCCATGGTAGAGAAAGTGACAGTATTAATTATAATTTTAGCTGTCAGATGTTTAATTAATCCTTAATTCTCGAAATACACCAACTAAATAAGTATTTAGAGAAAGAAATTTTGAAAATTCGGTATTTACCCCATGACGGGCTATTTTAATGGAGAAGAACGACAAATATTAAATATCTTATGATTTTACATTCATATCAGTTTAATAAAAATCTAAAAAAAAAAAAAGTAATGCTCCTCAAACTTTGAAGTTTTACCTTTGAAGATACGTATATTCCGAAAATCAAAACGCTGCCAATTTCAACACAAATACACGGTGGGCCAGACCCCCTTACCGTGCACCCCCCCCCACATCCCTATAAATTGCATATCGTTGTGTTCCTTGTAACAATTTATTAAAAAAAAGCCAATGTTCCCACAAAAAAAAGTGAACGCACTGCCCCAAAATGGCGTCCAAAGATGGCGGATTGACGACTTTGACTTTAGTTAGTTTTTTGGTCACTGAGAATCAGCATTAAGCTTAATTTCCTCATAGTTGGTCTTTTATTAAAGCTGAATAGTTATAGAATAATAAAACATGAAGAAATATTAAAAAATAATTGTCTAAGGCTATGAAAAACACCAGTAAAGTCAATTTTTTTAACAAAAAAATTTTCAAGTTACAAATCAAGCGTCGTTTGTAATTAAACGGCCTACAATAACGCAAAACGTGCTGAAATAAACCATCTGGAGAATATATTTCTCTTTCTGAAACGCTGATTATTTTTTACAAATGTTTAAGTAGTTCCGTAAAAAATGCACTTATGCGGCAGAAAAGCGGTACTGGCGTGGGTGCCTACAGGCCTCTACCACACCATTCAGTGCCCATAAATGGCTTAGTTATAGTGATATAATAACATTTTTGGTACATTATATTGGTTTTATTAACGAAAAAATATTAATGCAATAATTTTATAGTAAAAAAAAAAAATTAATTTAAAAAAAAATTTATTATAATTTTTTTAAATTTTAACCTCCTTTATTTTATACGTAGGTCGTTTAAGAATACCTCAATTGTAAAAATGATATAATTATAATAATAAAATTTAATTAAAAAATATTTTGCTAAATATCTTGATTTTTATTTATTTAACGTTTGCAATTTAACACTGTGTTTTGAATATTTACTGATTCTTAGAAGTAATTAAAATTTTTATATATTTCCCAGTAAATGAGTCATATTCATACCTTTTTTATAAACTAAAATAATATATACCTAATCTGAACTATATATAATGAATAGCTACCGGGTTGTTTAGTAAAACTCATATATCACTAATTAAAAAATTAATTTTTATTTCCTTTATTTTGTGCAGAAGTTGGACTATATCATAAATAAATAGGAAATTTTAATATTGAATGAATTATTCTCTATGCACAAAGAAAGATATAAAGGGTGACCCTATAAGTTCTTCTATAAACCAAAACTGATTGTTTGGATTTGATCTCAAAATGAGGAAAAACGTGAACTTAAACGAGAAACGTGAACTTAAATTGGAAAAATACATTAAGCGAACGAGAAAGGAAGTGCCAAAACCTCGGAATAGATAAAAAAGACCAGTTATATCCATTATATAGCTAAATGAATGTATAGTAGATAGATGAACAGAATATTTCAAGATGCTGCTAAAACGGGATCAATTGCAGTTTGGATGATATTAAATGGACGATGTAGGTTTATTATGGTGAAAACCACTTTATTTTCGATTGCTGAAGGTGCACCTCGGGACTATATTAACTTTGAAGATGAATATAGAGATGTATATCGAGAAAGTTATAGCTCATGGCTTTCCTTCTGTTTAGTGGATTTTCAAAAGATTTTTTAAGGTATCTTATATTAGTTGTAGCTCGCTATTCTTCTCGTTATTCTTGAATTGTTCGGAATTTGTACCATATCATAAAAAAATAGGAAATTTTAATATTGAATGTATTATTCTCTCTGCACAAAGAAAGATGGAAAGGGCGAAACCAAACTGCTTTGACAGTTTTGCGCGTACATAGGCAACAAGCATATTAGAAAATAATATGAAAGGACAGTGGTTTTTACCTTTACAAGAAAGGAGATACAAGGAAATGTAATACCCATCAAGACCCATTCCTGTTTAGTGTATCAAACAAATTATACACAAGAATCGTAGACTGGAATAAGAAATATTGTCGATTGCCAGAGCGATATGGATTGAGAAACTCAAGTTGCACATTGGAAGAGAAGTTGAAAATTGGGACTGTCTTCACTTTAAGGCAGGTTATAGAGAAGTTCACATAAAAAGAAAAATAGCTCTCTATCTGCTCAGTGCCTCACACTTTGGATTATGCTAATATCTAACTGCCTTTCAGAAAAACTCGTTTTCCTTTTAGATCCCTTAAAAAATCTTTTGAAAATCCACTAAACAGAAGGAAAGCTATGAGCTATAACTTTCTCGATATACATCTCTATATTCATCTTCAAAGTTAATATAGTCCCGAGGTGCACCTTCAGCAATCGAAAATAAAGTGGTTTTCACCATAATAAACCTACATCGTCCACTTAATATCATCCAAACTGCAATTGATCCCGTTTTAGCAGCATCTTGAAATATTCTGTTCATCTATCTACTATACATTCATTTAGCTATATAATGGATATAACTGGTCCTTTTTATCTATTCCGAGGTTTTGGCACTTCCTTTCTCGTTCGCTTAATGTATTTTTCCAATTTAAGTTCACGTTTCTCGTTTAAGTTCACGTTTTTCCTCATTTTGAGATCAAATCCAAACAATCAGTTTTGGTTTATAGAAGAACTTATAGGGTCACCCTTTATATCTTTCTTTGTGCATAGAGAATAATTCATTCAATATTAAAATTTCCTATTTATTTATGATATAGTCCAACTTCTGCACAAAATAAAGGAAATAAAAATTAATTTTTTAATTAGTGATATATGAGTTTGACTAAACAACCCGGTAGCTATTCATTATATATAGTTCAGATTAGGTATATATTATTTTAGTTTATAAAAAAGGTATGAATATGACTCATTTACTGGGAAATATATAAAAATTTTAATTACTTCTAAGAATCAGTAAATATTCAAAACACAGTGTTAAATTGCAAACGTTAAATAAAAAAAAATCACAAGATATTTAGCAAAATATTTTTTAATTAAATTTTATTATTATAATTATATCATTTTTACAATTGAGGTATTCTTAAACGACCTACGTATAAAATAAAGGAGGTTAAAATTTAAAAAAATTATAATAATTTTTTTTTTAAATTAATTTTTTTTTTTTACTATAAAATTATTGCATTAATATTTTTTCGTTAATAAAACCAATATAATGTACCAAAAATGTTATTATATCACTATAACTAAGCCATTTATGGGCACTGAATGGTGTGGTAGAGGCCTGTAGGCACCCACGCCAGTACCGCTTTTCTGCCGCATAAGTGCATTTTTTACGGAACTATTTAAACATTTGTAAAAAATAATCAGCGTTTCAGAAAGAGAAATATATTCTCCAGATGATTTATTTCAGCACGTTTTGCGTTATTGTAGGCCGTTTAATTAAAAACGACGCTTGATTTGTAACTTGAAAATTTTTTTGTTAAAAAAATTGACTTTACTGGTGTTTTTCATAGCCTTAGACAATTATTTTTTAATATTTCTTCATGTTTTATTATTCTATAACTATTCAGCTTTAATAAAAGACCAACTATGAGGAAATTAAGCTTAATGCTGATTCTCAGTGACCAAAAAACTAACTAAAGTCAAAGTCGTCAATCCGCCATCTTTGGACGCCATTTTGGGGCAGTGCGTTCACTTTTTTTTGTGGGAACATTGGCTTTTTTTTAATAAATTGTTACAAGGAACACAACTATATGCAATTTATAGGGATGTGGGGGGGGGTGCACGGTAAGGGGGTCTGGCCCACAGACTAAAAGGTTTATTATTTCCAAATAGCTACACATATATCAAATGTCACACTACTTCCCTTAGAATTTAAAAAATATAGAAAACAATCTCTATTGCTTCAGTTGAAAAGCATTCCAATAATCAAAAAACAAATAAAAGGAGATAGGCTTACCAATAGAATATGTGCTAAACATTTAGAACGCTATCTACATATATGCACCTAATCGTCCATTTTTTACGACCCCTTCTTCTCTGTCTGACGAAGCACGGGGACCTTATCAATAAAACCAATCTCAACAGGAATCCCTCAAGGTTCTATCTTAGACCCACTTTTATACTTAATATAAACACATACGACTTACCGATATACGATGGTATATTTACTGCAACTTATGGCGACGCCATTTCTATTATAACAAGGAACCCAGACCCTGTACAAGCCTCTCTGACATTGCAACACTATTGCAAATTACTGAACATTAAATTTACATTAAAACACGAAACAGTTACATAGACAATCACCCAATACAGACCCAATAGACAAATAAATACTGTTACCTACTTAAAACTTATTTTTACAAAAGGTTGAAATGGAGCCCTAACGTCAAGACAAAATGTAAAACCCTCAACTTCTGCCTAAGACAATATTATTACAATTATATTCGATATTACAAACATAATTGATTTTTTTTTAAATCACCTGATTCTTCTTCTGTTGCGTTCTTCCTTATATGACTGGGTGAGGAACTAAAATGAAGTCCTCCTCAGGTAGTCCTCCTCAGGTCCTCAAGTCCATCTGATTTCAATGATTTGTATGAGAAAGTTCACTCATTTTCTATTAGATATCAAATATAAGATTCATTTTTTCATTTATAAGAAAATCTGAATTTTTGGTTCTCGTAACTTTTTCCCAACTTCATTTCGGAGAAGTATGTTATATACGTAAATTTTAAGAATTCGAGAAAGATACTTTAGCCAAGTTTCATTAAAATCGTTACACCTATTTAAGCGCTATAGTCTATTGTGGTACAGATTTTTCGGGTGGCATCTTGAATGGAAGGAACAGATGGAAATGTATATTTGAAAGAATTACTATTGAGATTTTTTATTCGATTTTCGGACTATGATATTAAAGGCTACTGATGTAGCGAGTTAAATCAAAATCATTAGAGCCGTTTTTGAGAAAACAGAAAAATATGTAAAATCAATGTTAAAAAGCGTGGCACGATAATGCCAACGGCATTTTGCTTGATCTTTCCTTTTTTTTCTTAAAGAGTTTGAATTAGATAATTAAATTAGAGTAGGGGAGACTTGGGTCTGTTGTGCCAGATTACGTTTGTAACCTTCGTCATATTAGTGAAGCTATAACGAATTGCTGTTAGGTTTATAAGGAAGAGCTTAAGAACTTCAGCACTCTTTAACGGACAAAACTAACTATTTTTATTAGATTTTTTTGATCTATTGTTATTATACGAGCACATACAGATATAGCGATGATTGTTTTTCCTCGTTATAAGTTAAATATTACTAGCAAAATAGCAGTGATTACTTTGTATGTAGATAACTTCATATTGCCAAAGCTATTGTTTTATTTTTTGGTGGAGAAAAAGTGGGTTGGGGACAGTTGTGACATATTTTGTGATGGACGGTTGTGAGACAAGTAAATTTTTATTTTTTAAATTTTAGATTCCAAGGAAACCCTTGAGGAAGACCAAATTTTGGTTATTCATTTTTCTTGAAGATAATAGGTTCAACTTCATGTTTCACTGATTTCGTTATAGCATTTGTTAACTTATTTTCTGTTTTGACATGGTTACTGTACAGTATAAATATAAATCTCTAGTTAACTTTTTGACTGATTTTAATATGAAGACTTTTTTAATAACTATATAGAGTGTTTCAGGGTAAAGTAGCCAAGCTGCAAAAATGAACTCGGAATCTTACAACAAGAAAAAATTTCCTCTGCAGGTATGTCCACAAACGCTTTGTTTAGAAGATATTCATACCTAAAGGTTTTCGTTATTATTAATTATTTACGTTGCATGAAATAAATGAAACCTATTTATTTATTCTAACTACTTTATTGATTAAATGTAAACATTAACATTCATATTAGATGTTGTTCAAAGTGATTTCCTAGAGAATTAAGACTCGGCATCTTTCTTGATAAAAGTGATTTAGTCCATTTTGGTGTATTTGTATTACTACCGATTCCAAACACTGTAACATCCGCCCCTGGGATTGGGTCGATTGTGACATTTTATTTTACTTTTTCTGATTTTTTTTTTTTTTTTTTTTTTTTTTTTTTGTTAACAACTATTGTATTTACAGACAAATTTTCAGCATTTATATGTCGTCAAATTTACAAAAAAAAAACCTGTTCCACTACACACTAGCGGATCCAGGATTTCTTTGGAAAAAAAGAAAGAAACTAACTATCTATATGAAATGGTGTTTAAGTGATTCCTTAAGTCCTTTTAAATGTAATTACACGAACAATAATACTTTAAGAGATATTTTTTTAATTTTTTTTTTCCATAAAACATAAATTCTTACCATACTTATAAATTCAAAGTATTAATGTAGAATCTAAAATTCAATATAGAAATGACGAATATCTTGAGTTCAGTATTATTTAGAGAAAGCACTGTTTCTTGGCCTACGGTTGTGCAATGAGGTAATTTGGCCGAGATCACGCTCAACCGCCAGGTTTTTCTTCTTAATTAATTATTTTAATTAAGGGTACCCACTTTATAGAGGCAAGGTGTGCATCAGGGTCGGTCTACGTACCCAGGGTCGCTCCACGACCAATGAAACAGAATAAATAATTTTTTTGCCATGAGCCGGGATTCAAACCTGGAACCTTTAGAATTGGAAGTTCAGTATACTTTGCTATAAAAACCCAATTTTCTTCAAACTAATTGGTATGCTAACAATGTTATGGGCTATTTTTTAAGTGAAAATTTTCACAATCAACCCCAATTCTTCCCTACTCCAACCATTGCTATGAAAAAAAAAAAAAAATGATACAAAATATATTAAAAATTGTAGGTATTTATCTTTACAAAATTTTCACAGAAAAAGTTATTGAAACAATTATTCTCAGTTTCGAATTCGACGACTTCCGTAAAAATAATTACTGTAATGCTCTACGGTAGTCCTAAGTTTACGAATAAGGGTTTGAATAGTTTGGTTTTGTCAATGTATCGAAAAATAAATTGATACACTCTACCACATCTGCTATATCAATTTGATTTACTTATTAAAAATTATGGATTTATTATTCATTAACCTGTCTATGGGTATGATATTTCTTGTAGGAAGGAGTAAATATTTAAACTAAATTACATATTTGCAACAAAATGTTTTATATTAATTAATTACTAATTATATAATAAGAAGGATTTTACGCTATAACTCAATTATAATAGGGAACACGAACAACATAAAATAAACACTTATAACTTATATCACTTAAAAACCCAATCTGTTTACAATTAGTTTTTTTTTCACGCCTCTACCCTCAAGAGTCATTGGCCTTTTACTACAATTTATATTCTTTTATAATACTCTGTTAACTTTTAAAATTTAAACGAAGTAGTGACTCGTTCTTCAGTATATTGAAGGATTTCTCTTAATGTTTTGAGTAAGCATGTTTTTCGTCAGTAATTTTCAAATTGAGGACATTCTTCCAGTAAGTGTTTCACTATTTGTGGAAATTAATATTGTATTCTAATTATTAAATTAATTAAGTTAGAAATAACTTATAAAAGTTAGCACGGATTTCTGAATACTAAAAATTTTAATAACGAATTATTATGAACTGGATCACAAAAGTGGCCATTACACATTTATTATTAATAATAACTATTGAGCTAAAAGCTAACTTTAAATTTATACTTTGCATAATACTATAAATATACATTGCTCGAAAATTTGAGAAAGTCGATATATTTTATCTGGGTACGTAGGGATTGCTGGAAATGAGCTTGCGGACGCGGCAGCCAAACAAGTACTTACCATTCCAGGCAGGGCCACTGCTATTTTAACGCCAAATGATACAAGCCTTACCCTCAAAAGGGAAATAGCTCCTGGCTGGCAATCCATGTGGAGCGAGAGCTCTCCGAGCAATTAAAGGAAGTAAAATAATCAGTAAAATAATAATGGCCATATTCGTAGTTGTCTTAATTAGATTAAGGATAGGACATACAAACCTAACGCATTCTAACTTGATAAGTAAACAGCCTACACAAAATGCCAACACTGCTACAGTACTCTGGCATTCAGCCACATTTTTCAACATATCAATTTTAACCAAATTAGGACTCATAACAAAACTATCAGATATTTTAAATAACGATGGAATTAAAGTAAGATCGGTAATAAATTTTCTTAAAGTTAATGATTTTCTAAACAAAGGTTAAATTTGAGTTTCTTTTTTGTTTATTTTACTTACGTTTATATTTTTTTCCCAAAAATAATTTAGTATTTAGGTAATTGAAGCAAATGTTAATGACCTCAGGGTTTTACGCCTCTAAGCCCTAAAACAACAATAACAACTACAGATATTAAATAAAACTGTGTTACTTGCTCGTTGAGTAAAGTAACACGTAAAAGTAAATAAGTTTCTAAGTGGTGAAGTATGCAAAGTCCTGAAAATATTGCATGTCTTGATGATCTGGAGCTAGGAGTGCAAGAGGAACATTTTACCCTCCCCAGTCTTCCATTCTCAAATTTGAGCTGTCCCAATCTGCAGGAACACTGGAGGAACTGAGCTTCTGTGATTTACAGTTTTGCTTTTTTTTTTTTTTTTTTGTTATGAAATACCTCAGTAAGTTGATTTACAGAACTGATATGATGTCTCTTGCCGAGCGGCTTTGTTTTCTTCCGAATCTGTAATCAACAAGTTAAGCACTAAACTTTTATTATGGCATTGTTTATATTTATTAACTATATTTAAACTCCTTTTAACCATACTATCCCTTAATAATATATAAATATGAAATTCCAATATACGAAATTTCTTTGATATTGATTAATAAATAGATTATTTCAGATTTGATAGTAATGAGAAGCAAAAGAGTATTCAATCCAAAATATGGGTCACCTCTACCAGCGTAAAAAGTGGAAATTGCCTCCAGAATCCCGGAGAAGGGTAGTTAGATTCAGGGAGAGCCACTAATTGCCCAACTTTTAATAGGTAATTCTTGATAATTAACATTTCCAGAGAGTCGCCATTCTCTTCAAGGAGCTAATCTGTTTCATTTACATAACGGTACTAGCTCTCCTGAATCAAAGCGTCTGATTAAAACTTCGGGCGATTAAATGTCCAAGTCCTCCGGCAAAAAGCCGTTTCATCAATGGTCACAGTTATTTCTAATCTAAAGGCCGAACCACTTAAAAATTCTCAACTTTTTCCTATCAAAACTCGATTCTCCGGAAAATCTATTTTTATTTGCAAACTTTAATCCTGGAAATAAAAATTAGAACGATCCAAGTGAGACACAATAAAAGAAACTGAAAAATTATTTCCTTGTAATGTATCTTTTTTTAGTCTTAAAACATTAGCTTAAAAACTAGCTATCAATAAATCTTTAAAAAAAAAATTTAGTGGGTAAGGCACTAAACTGCTAATTCCCATCTCTGGATTTGAATACGACTATGGAATACAATTTATTTATTCTGATATATTATTTCAAATATTCCAACCCAAAATATTTCGACGTATTACACAAGCAACTCGATATGTTTGTAACGCAACTTTACATACTCACCTAAGAATACCGAACGCTAGCGAATACAAAAGATTTCACGAAATTTTACAAATACATAACAATCAACTAATAGTAAGGTGGCCAATACTGCTAGTGTATCTGACAACATCACGAGGAAGCTGAAAAGATCTTGGAAGGGGGCTTTCTGTAAATTTGTTTTATTGTGGTCTAAAATAATACCACGGAAGAGACACCGCTTTGTATTTCACTTCCTCATGCCTACATCCCATTATTTTATTATTAATTTTATCGTGTTATCTAGTGGACAATTAGTATTGTCACTACTGTATTAGACAGGTTATATTGGTCATGTATGGAGTATATGGTTGGGAAAATCTCTAAGAACATACTCAACCATTATAGTTTTCATCAGGGTAGGGAATACAAATGGTGCTTGAGCGCGGATGATGACTATATCATTTTGTACATGTGTCGGTACTGAATCCTAAACCTTTTAAAAGAGGCAGTGATTTAGACATTTTTTAAAAAGTAATATAGGCGTTTGATCTTCAGGTCATCTCCATTTCATAACCGTTCATGTTGCAGATATTATATTTATATATCAATTAATATTTTTTTATCATGTCCAATTCAAGCACTTCATATTATTATGTAAAAGACCGGAACGAAATGCTGTAATTACCTAAATGGTAGACTGTAATCTATCGTCATTTAAAGTTTATTTTATTAAAATATAAATTATTTATTTATTCACCGTTACAACGGCATATTTCTTATTATTTCGTTTTATTTATTACTCGTTAATAACCAACCGATCAAGAACTGAAGATCCCCAGTCATGTTCTTTCTCTTTTTCGTTCTTCCATGCTCTTTCTCCTAATCGCTTCCTATAAAAGTTATAAAAATTTTTTTTACAATTACTTCTGTGTAATGTGTCTGCTTTTACTCCAATCTCTGGTATTAAGGAGAAGGATTTGTTTTTTTATAGGGGTTTTTAATAGGAGCGATTTCAAAATAGTAACAGATATGAACAGAGTGTCATAGCTATCACAGTGAAATCAAGGTTGTCAAATTTCATCACACTAATTGTCAAACAACAACCCGATAATCTCAATAAATTACTTTACTATTTCATTATTTCATCTCATTTTTAGATTTAAACTTTAATTAGCCTGTTTAGCCTGTATCAAATTCGAAATTTATTTGATTTTTTTTTTCTGTTACAGACCATGTATCTTTTGCCTTCTATTGATGCATTCATTTTAGGTAGAGGCTTCCAGATGGATCGCTACGAGCTAAATGCCCCTCCAATTTTAACCTGCGTGCCTTCATACCATGGCGTATTGTTCATACCAGTTTCTGTAGTAGTTCTTTATTGGTCTTTGTTCTCTATGTCAGTACTCGCTGATCAGTACAGATGATCGCTCCTGTTATCGTGTGGAGGATTTTTCTCTCAAAACTTTCAACACTTTTTTCAAGCGTGCTGGTTAGTGTACATCTACATCTCACTGGCCTTATTATAGCATTGTACACCCTTAATTTGAGATTTTTCAGTATGTCAATACCTTTAAAACGGAGAAGTAAGCTCTGTTTGTGCTAGTTATACGCTGGTCTATTTCTGCCCGTTGGTCTTTCACAGGGGTTATTGTAGAGCCAAGGTATTTGAATTTTTCTACTCTCGGGAATGATTTTCCTTCTACGCAGATCCTGTGGGTAGAATTTTCGGCTAATTATTTATTATGTAGGCCGATCTGCCCTCCTTCTCTTATCAGAGTTTCTCAATGTCCTCTTGTTTACTTCCAAGGAGCTACATCATCTGAGTATCCGAGGATTTTATGATTCATTCCGACGTGGACCCCTCCATTTTTCTGTGATGTTGTTATTACCTTCTCCAAGGCTAAGTTAAACAACATACTATGAAGGCTTCAGTACTACTCCTTCTATTAAGACTCTACATTTAGGGCCATTTGTACACCCTTTTGTCAATCTCACCAACTTACCGCAAACTCCCAGTTTTGTCATAATTTTCCAAAGACAGCTCCTGCCCACAGAACCATAGGTTGCTTTGAAATCGACAAATAGGGTGTGGATGTCCTGAGCTACTTTATACTTATTCCTATTATAAATAGGAATAAGCTAATATGAATAAGGATATTTAATTAATTTCATCGTGGATACTTAATTAATTATTACAAATATTCTACAGTGATCAATATTGTTGGCTTGTAGTATCTGCATCACTCTACAAAAGAAATTCAATGGCATTGTCGGCACAATCTCAAATGGACGAAGTCGTGGAGCGACTGGGAAGCCGTGGAGGTTATTTTATAGTTATTATTTTTCACAAAATATGTGCACTATATTTGATGAACCCAAAACTAGGATTATTAAATGTTGGGGGCAACGGTCAAAAATATCACCGTATGATACTAGATACTAAAAATACGATTCTAAGAATTGAGAGACAAAAGTCCAATTTTAGATTAAATTAAATATTCAAATCGAAGTATTGTCATTGAAGGTGTTTCAAAGCACTTCTTTCTGTAAAGACTAAATGTCTGGACTGAGATTGAGAAAGCTGTCGGTTACGATCTCCTGAAGAGAAAGTCTGTTGAAGATGATCCAATATGGGCATGACCTATTTCTGATAAAATGGATATTCAGCTACTATACCAAAAAAGAAACTAACTTTATATCAAATCAAAAAAAATTTTAACTATCAGAAATAATTATAATAATAAATGATCAACTCTCCTTCTCCAAAAATGCAATACTAGAACACACGAATAATAGGCATGGATAAACCTACGACAAAAAAGGATTTATTAAGTTGTTACTGGATGAAGACTTTAATAAAGAGTGAAGTGGACCCGGACACTATTAGGAAAAGCTCAACACGAAGGCAAGTATGGCTCACGCAGGCACAGATTAGCGGTTATGGATGCCGGAATGGCATGTCGTCCCACTTCATCGATGCACACACAACCAAATCGTGATTTCCAGAATGAAATGTGAAATTCACAGCACATATTATGTAAAATACATAGTATCTTATCTTGTATGTATAAAAAATTATTTTTGTATTTGTAGAGAGTACAGTTAGTTACCCTTCATGACTAACAAACCATCTCTTATCATCAGTAGAGAATTTGAGTAGCAGAATTAGTTTGGAATAATTAGTTTCCTATATTCTTGACTAGAATATAGTCAAGCCACAGCATCTAGTCCAAAAACCATGGTAGGGAGAGGACACCAGGCATTTCTAATGAAGAGCACCATTGTCATTGATTTGATATATCCCTGCCAAGAACATTTAATTCTGCCTCAAATATTTTTTGAATCATTATGCCCATCTGGTAGAATTTTCCTTATATATCATTAGTTAAGGATCAAACACTAATTGAATCTACACTATACAATCCTAATTAGTATAATAGAGTGCTACCAATGAGTAGCTTCTCAACAAGCGTTTTCATGTGATTGTATTATTACTGTGTGCACATTTGCTGGTTGTATTTTTTTATAATACAGTTGTAAATATCAATGAATAAAAAAAAAAAAGTATTATAAGAACCTTTTTTTTTTTAATCTGTTTATTGAATAATAATACAATCAGCCATTGCTGGAGGGCTATAAGCATTAGGGCTAAAAGTTCTCCTTCATATAATATATACAAATAATAAAGAAATAAATATAAATATAAGAAGTAAATAAATAATACTGGTGAAGAAGTTAAATAAAAATAAAAAAATAAAATAAACAAATAAAATAAAATAAAAACTTTTAAACACAATCATACCTATATACAATATATACATTCGCCCAAGAATCTCCGAGCCAGGCTTTTTCCCCCACACGTGGAAGGTAAAGCAAGACTCCGGAAGATCCCAGCGCCACTTTTCCAGCCGCATCACTAGTATTAGAATTATAAGAACTAAATATCTTTATTAATTGTTAAATAATTTTTTTTTAGCTTCCTCATCCTTAGACAAAGACCAAATAGGTCACTTGTATAGGCTTAGCTACTTAAGTTATTTATGAGTACTGTACTGCGCATCTCAGATCAAAAACGATAAATGCTGCTAATAAAATGACGTTTTTACAAAAACATTGACTTGAAGGAAATAAATATAACAACATAGCCTTGTACTAACAAGTATAAGACTTGGATTAAAAAGTGTAATATTCACTCCAATTCTCTGTTCTTTCTATCTCCTGCTCCCTGTTACCTGAACGACTCATATTAAGAAGAAAATGGCCAAGAGATCTACTATATCGATAAAAACAAATCAAGCAAATACACCGTACACATTTATACAACAGTATAAATACAGCAAATTTGCTAGATGAGCTGCCGCGCAGGTAGGAATTACGTAGAATGTAAATATAAATAGAATAGAATAAAGTTATAAATATGAAAGTTGTACGCTTAACTTCATCGTTCTTGATAGGAGACCAAACATGATTGATAAGAGGAAGGAATACACTAGAGCAAATGTTCATCCTAAAAATATTAATCGAAAAACAATGAGAAGTAGACCAGGAATAGAACGTCCAATTTGTCTATTTCAAAACAGCGTATGATTTCATGGACAGAAACTGCCAATGGATGATCATCACGGAGCTTGCTTAGTGTTCCTGGGAAGTTAATGAGATTGATGTAGGTGCGTACAGATGATCCTAAATTCCAACCTAAATTACAAAGTCCTGATACAAGAAATATCTGAACCCTGGAAGAACTAGTATGAGGCAAGGAGATGGACTCTCGCTGATGTTCAACTTAGCCCATTAAATCATCCCCAACAACAGACGGGTTCAAATATCTCGACTCAAAAATTAACTCAATAAATGACCAATTAACGAAGGTAGGACAGTACAGAACCAAAGAAAATAGCTCTATTTTTTTTTCTTTGTCTCTTTGAAAAACCCGACAAAAACTATAGAAATTTCTGTTTAAGGTTATACAATCCCCTGATAAAGACATTTCTGAAAACTTGATTCTAACCGTCTTCATATATGTATATGTGTGTGTTTTCAACTCGTATATATTATCAATCGCCAATTTAAAACATTTTTACATCCATCCATGGAGTTTTTGAATTTCTGGGAAAAGAAAAATACATTATGAAAAGAGAGAAGTTATATTCTGTCATTTTGAAGTTTAACTCTTCTCCTTTCTCAATAAGTTTTCCTATCATTCCTCAGTCCTATTTTATTATCAAAGCCAACTTGATTCTTTTAATACATGTGTTCATTCTGATTTTTTTTCTATAATTCTTTTCTATAATTTGGCTCTTTATAATAGTTTCAATTTTTTATTATTCGTTCGGCTAACAGTGGTGGATATTTCAGATTTAGTTATTATCAATATATAGGGCAATACACACATAATCTTAAATTGTAAATGTAATATCTATTTTGTTTTTTGAAAGCCATCATAACAATTTTATTTCTCATCTGATCATTACAGAATATTTGCTAATCACACTTTTAACAAATTAAATTTTGCAAGCAAAATGGCGAATTCCAGCCTTTTTTATTTCATAGTAATGAAGAAAAACAATTTTCAAATAGCAGATTTAAACGATATTTGAGTATCTTTCTGTGATTGTAAAATTTGAAACTTTTAAGCTAAATAATCATACTGATTACTAACATTTCCTACATACGGCGTACATTCATGTTTACTTAGTTTACATCTTAAACTTATATAGCTACTTGAGCTGAATGAATTTTCAATTTCTGCATTAATTGCAGAAAAACTGAGCTTCAGAAGGTTAACATTTACTCCACTAGGTTGCAGCATCAATCAAGCAGTGTAAGAGCATATTACCATCATTAATTATATATAAGTACCTATTTATTATCATTAATTGTCAGTTCATGAGGATTTGATGCGTAAAATTTAAAAATGTACATTCATGGTTGATGGTAATATAATAATAATTTGTCATTCTATATCAAATCGTTAACTTTCGTAATATTCACATTATCGAAATATTTTCTGTAATTATCTATCAATAGTGAAAAAGATTAATTTCCAATAATTGTAGACACAATACAAAATTGTTTCAATTTAGCAATTACTATTTTAGTATATAGTATATAATACTGGATAATTTTAGAACAATTTAATTTAAGAAATTATCAAAATCATCGATTTTGAACAATGTGATACTTTATAGTATTTGAGTGGCCGGATAACAGAACCCTATACGAATTTTCCGCAACTTCGTTCCGTCTTTTATTACAATCTTTAGAATGGCATTCATCACGGTCATCATGTTTAAGTTGATTTCACCTGAAATTCTTAGGGTGGTGTAGAGGAAGTTAGTTTCCAGACCATCTATCACTTATCTTATTTTTTCACCTGCTGAAGTTCTCAGGACCGCCCGGTGTTAGGTAGACTGAAGAGATTACATTTTGGAAGATGTGATAAAATACAGAAACTGATAAAACGATAATTATTTTTTGCAAAAAATCATGTAAGAATTATTACATTCGATTTTTAATTTAAAAATCATGCCTGATTTATAAATAAAAATTTAAATCAATCTTGATGTTTATTGATTCGATTAAAAATAATGGTTACTCACGGAGTAATACGGTTTTACATAAATAATAATCTTAAAATTGTGATTAGAAAAATTTTTGATTAGAAAATATAAATCACCTTCTCCACAGAAATTAAATAAAATATTAATATGTATACATACGTTAGTAACGTAATCATTTTTTAATATTACATTTCGGAAATAAAGATGTTTTGTTGCTATTTGTTGACAACAAACTCCACCAACTACTCCAGACTCAATATATACATAGAGATTACCAAACATTTATATTTTTATATTATACAAAACATACCTGATTTGAAAAATGATTACTCAAGAATTATTATTATTGTTAATTGTAAAATTTGTGTACAAAAATAATGATTTATCACTTATGATCAAAGATAAAAATCATCAAATGATTTTTTATAAATTTTGATCAGATTTGATTCTTTTTATTTTAACTATAGATTTCAAACTCGGGGAACAGAAAACGACAGACGTTAGATAAGTAATTTTCATTTTCTCTCCCCTCTCTCTCTATCTTTCTCCCTCTTTAGGAAAAAAAATGATAATAAAATAAAAACAGTTGAGAATTAATTAAAGAAATTAAATCAAATTTGAACTTCAATATATGTTTTTGAATTAATCAGTTATATAAATTTCGATTGATAAGTTGTAATAACGACTGGTGGCTTTATGAAACACTATTTTTTAGTAATAAAATGATTTCCTTCATTATTTTTAGACAACAATATGATAGAAGTTAAGTGTTTATTTAACAGATAATAAAATTATTACGGTCATATATATATATATATATATATATATATATATATATATATATATAATATATATATATATATATATATATATATATATATATATATATACATATATATATATATATATATATATATATATATATATATATATATATATATATATATATATATATATATATATATACATTTACTTTTATTTATTGGATTTTTTATATAAATTTATTGTACATAGAGTGTGAATGAGCAGCTCTGTCACTATTACTAAGGTCCTTAAATGTGACAAAATGTAATATCACTCAATAAAGAAACTTTAAAAATATATATGTAATAATAATAATTTGGCTTAATGTGTCTGTGCCGTCAGTATTAGCTGTCAATGATTGTTGTACAAAAATATTGATAGTACTGATACATTGATTGATGTGTAAAAACATCTACTATTTTATTAAACTTTTCAATGTCAGTTTTCAATCCCTGATTGCAAGATAATATAGCTGGTCATATACTTCATAATATATAATGTGATTTCCACATTTTATCCCCAGAGGAGGGTATTGAAAAGCAAACATATCCATTATAAAAGATTCACCAGAGCCTTATTTCCCATGACTTCCTCCATTTGGCGTTCTAAATTCCTAATATCCCAATTCGTCCAGACCATCCCTTATATAAATAATATCCATGCGTGGAAAAATCCTTTAAAAAAAATTATTTTGAAGAATAATTAACGAACTGATTCTATGCACAACATAATACTAATACGGATAATGAAACTTTGTGTGTAACGAACGTCTTTGAAGATACAAAATAAATCGTAAAAATAAAAGCCTGCAATAAAACGTTAAGTATGATATAAAGACAAAGATTTCAAATCGGATATGGAGCATTAGGGTTCATCCCGGTCGACAGTGAAACCCAACTGTTGGGAATGAGCATTAAAGAGGGCATTTGGTCTTTTATAGAACCATAAAGCAGTCACCCCAGTCCTATATATAACCTTTCCTCTCTATTCGGTTAAAAAGTGTTGGTAAAATCCCAAATAACTCATTTAAATTCGCGGTATAAAATATAATAACGGGATTTCATGAAACTTGTTTTCTATTAATTTGTTGATATTTACAACTCTATACATATACACAACAAGTAAATCTGCTAATGTAATATAAAACGCGATAAGTAATTGAGATGAAGCTACTCATTGCTAACACTCCTGTTTAGGCAACTTTTCTAATTAAGGCAAATAACCCTCATGAGTTTCAATAAGGCAACATTCAAAATTTATGGCAACATTCTAATTTTAAGCAGTGGATTGTTCCTTAATGGATTGGTAGGTTATAATTATAATAGTGCAAAAAATATCTTACCGTCTTTATGCCAGCTTACATCTTTTGGTTACCTGGAGGGCCCTCCGGTGCATCTGTCGTGACTTCTAGTGTTGGAGTGGTACGATCAGGGTGACTGCCATAAGAGAAGTGGCTGTGGAAACCAGGAGCTCTCGAGGCTTAAGTGTTATCTTTTATTTTTTAGATCTGCCCCCACCACTCGCCGTAACGCGGGAAACTCAAACCATTCTTTGGCACAACCAACTCCACAGATTAGATTAATTTAGGATGTCACTTGGATATCTTCTTTTGATACGTCATAGGAAGATTGTCAGGAATTGTATTATATGAGAGATTATGAACTAAAGAGTTTGTAATTAAAAGAGGAATATCTAATTCGGGCGAAGTCTTCAAACAAGGGGAATGTTGAGGTCTTTATGAATAATTTTATTTGAAACGTAATAAGGAGCATTTAGGATTTTACGAAGGATTTGGGATTGTAAGGATTGGACAAGGGAAGAATTAGATGTTTTTATAGAGCCCCAAAGTTCAATTCCAAAAGTCTAAAGGATGATCGTAAATGAGTTTTTTTTTAGAATACTGGAAGTTTAGTGCGTTTGTCAAGTAAGTGTTGTAGTAGTTTCTTGGCATTTGTTGGCAGTTTCTTTTATTTTTAGTCTAGTATGAGGATTCCAAGTAAGTTTGTCAAGAGCTAACGGATCTGTTCGACAGGGATCAGTGCAATATTGCTAAAGGATACTCTAGTAGAGGTAGTAAAAGGGTAAAAGTAATTTGTTAGGATTTGTTCGGATTAATTTCAATTCAAAAATTTTCACATTCTTCAATGGCTGAAATGTGTGACTGTCATTTCATGCAGAGTCATCTCTACAAGGAGTGGCTGAGGATCCTAAATGTAAATTGAGTCATCAAGGAACAATGGATGCAGACCATCTAGACACATTTCTTGTCTTGAGGGACGTAAGAAAAAAATATTTTTAACTATATATATTAAAAAATCTAAATTATACTGGGCAACAAGATATCGGATGGCCAAATGACCAACGACTGGCATAAGAGAAAAACAAAATGTGTGACTGGTGGATTGGGATTGGGATTAGGATGCAAAAGTTGGATCATCATTAACAGATGAAACACATTGATCATAGGATAGTATAGGCATACGTAGTAAGAACAGGATAGATTGGGATATTAGCTGTATCAACTATATAAAATATGGGACCTAAGACGCTCCGTTGATGAACACCAGCGGATTAGGAAAGGATGGATGTATACGCAGAGTTATAATTTACATTGAGGTTATACCTGTGAGACAGGAAATAGGTAGGGGGCAAGAATTGAGGGAGTTTGTACAGTAACCCTGTCAAATGTCAGACTCGATCAAAAGTCAATAATTGTTCTTTTGTTGGTGATTATAAAACATTTTTTTTATTCCAGGCATATCGCGTTGACAAAAAAAAAGACAGTAGAGCAGCCCAATAAATGTTTGTCATAATGAAATTTACTAATTTGATGCTTCCATTGCTAGGAGCTGTGTCACCACATCAGCAATGTTTTTATTGAGAACGTCTAACAAATCTGAGCACACTTGAAGGGAGGGAGTGCAAGTCGTACATCTAATCCTCCCAAAACAGAAAACACATCGGCCTTTGGATTAAACTTTTCCATATTTTTCAGCTACTTGTTGTAGCTTATATTGTAAAACTAGCGTTAGTTTTTGTATAAACTTCTAAAATTTAGAAATTGGTTATTGTTTCCGTTTAACCTCAACTCAAAAATACTCTTACAATTAGTTAAGTTTTAACAAGTTGAACAAACGTCTACCAAGTAAAGTCAGTGTAGCTTCCTCAGGGTTTCGCCGCTTTCATTGGCTAAAAAATATCTGTATTAAAATTAAAAGGTCTAAAATTTTTCGTATGAGAATAAAATCACTGGAAGAAGCTGTTTTCGGAAATTCTGCAATCCCTCAACATATACAAGTTTAATCATATAAGTTTGAAGATAACACGGGTTTTGTTGATCAGCGAATATTAAAATGTGGAAGAGTTGAAGAGCAGATTGATATGAGTTGTAAACTACAAAATATCAACTTTAGCACAAATATAATAAAAGTTTTAAATTTTCATATACGACCTTTTGCACTAACAATAGTGATATATAATTAATACGTATGTTTTCATACGTAAAATGGGTGGAACAAAAACTTCATAGGAAAAAACCAACTTTTCGTTTGTTCGGAGTTAACAAGGCCAATACTTTTTTTTCACTGAGGACAAAACTAAGCAAGCTGAATATAAAAATATTTGTGAAATTAAAACAACATTGGTATTTAAGGTGGGAATCATGACCACGCTGAGTTGGTTGGACTTGAATAGAATTAAACACAATTACAAATAAAACTTTTTTTATTTTACAAACTCAGTAAAAAATAATTTAAATTTACTGAATTTATTACACAAAAAATACACGAAATCTAAGTAACGCCAGTAAGCGTCATGTCAGTAACATTTAGAATTTACCAAACAATACATTATAATACAATACATTTCCTCAAAGTCAATTTGGTCAATTTCCTCAAAACAATGGGTCAAATTGAATGTGCAGTTTTCAAACTATAGGCGTGTCAATAATACATTTTCTGATCTGAAAGAGGAAATACTTTTTTTGCACACATATAAGAAAATAATGGATAGAATTCAATAAAATTGACACTAAATTATTTTTTCACCAACGTCTACCTTTAATCCAACTTTGAGTCAAATCGAACAAGCCGTTTCTGAAACATTGACGTATCTCAAAAAATACATTTAACGTGCGTAAGCGGATGTGCGAGAATGGAATTTGATAGAATTGATATGGAACCATCTAGGCACCAACCCGCACAATCCCAGAAGATTTCATGGAAATCGAATTTGACCGTCATATCGATTTCACTACAGACAGACACCGTACCAAATTTGATCCTTGATGTCTGAATCCTAAAACGCGAGAGGAAATTTTCGATTCAGAGCATACAATTTTTTAACCTCTCGCATACAATGCTTCTCTACCCTCGCTAATGAGGAAGCAAAACCAGATATTTCTGTTTGTTTTAAAAAATAATTATAAAAAAACACGGGCCGCTCTGGGATTTGAACTCGGGACCTCCTGCACCCAAAGCAGGAATCATACCCCTAGACCAAGCGGCCTTCTTAAAAGATAAGGAATAAAAAAACAAATTTAGTTAATAATTATGAATCTTCTTATAAATTTTCGATTTAGGAAATGTGGATTTAAATAAGTAGTTGACTAAATTCAATGCACTATTGTTAAACAAACATTTTGAAGTCGTAATTCTTATTTAAAATATTCTTTTCTTGCAATTTATTTGTAGATTGGTTCCACTTAAATTGCCATTGTTCATTTAGCATTTTTTTGCATTCCAATCTCCAGTCAGCAGTGGTCGTTAAATTTATCATTGCGTTTCCATTTGTTTTTCTTCTTGCGAGGTTCATAGCTTTTCTTAGAGGTTCTGCAGCTTCATTTCCAGATATGCCACAATGTGAGGGTGCTCATGCGAGGACGATGTCTCTGTCCGGCGACTCCTTCATTTCCCAGAGGCAGTATTTGATTTTTCTGGAAATGGCATTGTCGGATTTCCTTTCGGCAATGGCCGTTTAAAATGAGTTTAAAAAGTCTGTAACTATAAGGCCATTTTTTTTTTTTTTTTATGTTAGTAATAACAAGGCCTGTACGGCGAATAGTTCGCCATTTAGTTATTTCAAATATAAATTAGCTCCACAGCAACAGTGTCTAAAAAAAATAAAATAAAAAAACATAATTAGTTTCGATCAATTTATTTGTTATTATTTATGGATGATATTGTGGATTTGACATTATATTACACAAGATGTTGATAGATCAAGAAAACTCGAGCACGGCTGAAAAACCATTATTGTAAGATTGGAACTCTATTACAAATATTTCAGATACACTATTCCAAATATTATTAGTTAACTCGTTTGATTGATGTTAACTAACAAGAAGCTAAAAAATGATAATTAGATTGGTAAGAAGTTTTATGTGTTAAATACACATTGATCAGTTAGATAATTTATAAACATCAGATTTTGTGAAAAAAAACTTTTTAACGTTGTGCATCAGAATAAACTCAATGTTAGATTTCAATTGTCAAGTGTATGAATGGATTAATACCTCATCGATTTTCTTCCTACTGCTAAAGGGAGAGTAAATCGTTTCCTTTTTTATACTGTATCGCTTTGTGTGAATTAGTTTTGTTTTTTTAAATAATGCAGCTTGGAACTCAAACAGGACAATGAACCTAAAAAGAGGTGAGATGACTCAGTGACAAAGCTAAACCGCTCCCAGGGAGTAGTCAAATACTTTCTAAATTATGGCCCAGACAATTATGAGAGGAACAAATGTGGAGAACCCCCAGAATTTTGAAACTATATGAAACGGAATAGTCCTGGAGTCCGTGACAAAAATGTGTCATACTTTATACTAATCTTTGCACTTATAAATTGATCATATCGACAGACCTGATTCAAAAAATGCACGTCTGCCAGCATATACCCGCTGGAATACAAAATGGCGGCCATGTGAAGATAGATAAAGACCCTACATATGTTTTAAGCGTATATATATATATATACATAAGTAGATAGAATATACCAATCCTGGCGCAGGTCCTCGGAGCAAGATGGCGGCGCCCATTACCCGCCAAAAATTTCGCCTTTAAACACTGTTTCGTTCATAATAAATCGCTCAAAAATTGTGACCTTTAAACACTGTTGCGCTCACTTTAAATCGTTCAGTAATTTTAGCCTTTAAACACTGTTTCTTTGAATTTAAATCGTTCAAATATTCTATCCTTTAAACATCGTTTCATTTTTTTTTTTTAAATTGTTCAAAAATTGTAGCCTTTGAACATTATATGTTTATCATAATTATATAATCTGTAAACTAACCAGTAGCGAATACTTCATATTATTTACTGAACTTTATATTATTTATAATAATTAAATTAGCATATTATTTATTAAACTTAAAGCGGATAATGAGAAGGAGTATTTTCATTTTAAAAAGTGGTTTTATTTGTATAAGAAATATAATATTACAAAGAACTGTCCATGTACATTTAGGTAATTATGTGCATCTTTCTTAGTTCAGCTTACAGCTTTAAGCCCTCTCACCACGTCAAGGTGAAGATGCATCGAGAGGGTCCGGTGGTTTACGGGCGTTTATAGCCTCGCCAGTGACCAAATCATACACACACACACTTTTGGTTTACAGGTAAATCAATACCGTGCCAGTGACCAAATCACACATACTTTTGGTTTACAGGTAAATCAATACCGTGCCAGTGACCAAATCGCACATACTTTTGGTTTACAGGTAAATCAATACCATGCCAGTGACCAAATCACAAACACACACACACACACACACACACACACACACACACACACACACACATTGGTTTTATTTTTTTTGTATTTTCTTTTTGTTTAATATTTTTTTTAATTTTTAAATATTATTTTTTTTTTTTATTTCAATTTGTTCAACTCAGGCAATTCATAATGACCGTAGGCCAATGTATTGACCCCATCTTCTAATATGTGTCTTTTATCATCAAACGGAGAAAGGGAAACTTTATTTATCTCGGTACTAAAAATATTATGCTCCTTTGATTGTATCGATCTCATAGGTGTATGCATAATTTCATTGTTTAATAACACTTGCTCATAGTCTTCAAAAGTGATATATTGTTTTAACGATGACACTTTTACACCCTTAGCACGCTTCTTTACACCATCTTCCATCATGACGGCGTACATTTTGGCTCTTAACCCAACATATTTTAAAACTATTTTTGAATTTAATTCATCTTTAAACTTTCCTAACTTTTTTTTATTTTCATCTGAGAAACAGAAATGATTTTTAGGATAATCAGAGAAATCGAAGTAGTGATGCATTTTTTTCATATCTTCAAAGACATCATCTGTTAAAACTTTATAAATAAGCGAATCTGTATCTGTATACATCATCTTTAAGTTATTATTGGAAAGATTCGAAGACGTCACAGAGTAACAGAACGTCAGTTTTAACATAAATATCTGCGTATTCCCCTAAAGATTTACATTTGAATTGTTTCCAAATGTTTTGAGCATGTGTATAATCTTCAAAGCTGATATTAGTATTAGATAATTTATTGTAAAAAGCTTCAATGGGTGGAAGCTCTGTTTCACTTAATTTTTCTTCATCGTCTATATAATCGTATGGGAACACACCTTTCCTAGTAACCAATGCTAATTCGTCATCTTTGTAATATTTTGAAGTTTCTTTGAATTTATCCATAGATAGAGATTGTACAAGATAATCTAAACTTCGTGGCATGAATCTGAAGGAATCTATAAATCTCAATTTTATTTTACCCACATGTTTTGTGAATGATATATATTTTTCTTCGTTATTCGGTATTACTTCAACTTCTCCAGGATTATTTCCCAATTCCTTCACTATGAAATGTGAGTCATAATTACTCAAGTTATGCATTATAACGGGTATAAACGAGGGATTTATACGTTTTAAGTTACAATTATTACAAGATGGTCCTAAGTAAGTTCCTGTTAGGTGGCAATGATCTCTAACTTTTATATTATTTCCATTAAATACATTTTGGCACATGTAACATGTGTTAGCTTCAGCCCAATCTTCCTCTTCTTCTGATGAGATCCGCATCGGTTTCTTTATCTTATAAATGTCTTGTATTTTGTTTGCTATATTTGTAATATATTCCATAAAGTGAGAAGCGGCATTTGTCCCCCTATAAACGTACGGTTCGGTTATCGGAATGTCTACTCCTTCAATTCCTTTAACGTATATACAAAACGATATCGGATCATGCCTCTGATATTTGGTTGTATTCAATGATGGTTCATTTATAGGGACTAATATGGATTCAAAGTCAGCATAGATAACAAATGGTACTTTACTTTGTCGCTCCACATTTGAGAATCTGATAAAAGGATCTTTCATCGGTAGCTCTATTCTTACAGGTTTATTTTCAGAGCAATAAATTTTATGTTCCTCAAGTTTTTCACTTGCTCGCTTCCCATAACGGTTGTTGAAATGTTTGAAACAACGTTTACAAATTGCAATTTTATGTCCATCATGGCTAATTTGGTTTCCGACTAATCTTTCAAAATTCTTTATGTAAACATAATGGGAAGTTTGATCATCAGAAAGGAGTAAAAGATCCCGATGGTCCTTCAATTCCGTTTTGCAAACTTTCAGGGGGTATATTTTTGTTTTTTCATCCAAACCATAAACGTTGATAGATATATCATTTGCCTTTTCAAATTTTGTTATCTCCTTGAGAGAAGTTGGGAATGAAATGCAATTAAAATCATACAAATGTTTTAAATTGTTATACTTGGTAACACGTTGGGCATCCTTTTCCACAAATTTTGATAAAATGGAATACTTGAAACAGTACATGTCATTATTCTGTACATTAATGCAACATTTCTTCAATTCTATAGATGCCGGGAGAGGAATATATGTAGATCCTCTTAATGGTAAATATTTGTTGATTCTCAATCTGATACCATCAACTCCACTCAGCTTCCATCCACTTTTTTGAAATTGAGACTCCTCTGCTTCGGTTTTAATCTTGATGAAACTATTCTCAATAAATTTTCCAAGATCATTATTTTTAAATACAGCTTTGTTTCGTGTTTTGAATGCTTTGTCATTCATTTCACCAAGAGAATTTGTAAATGTACATTCCAATAGAAAATTTACTTTTAATGCATTATGTTGATTCAGTAAATCTTGAATTTTATCCGCTAAGAGCTTCTTAATACTTTCCAAAAATGAATTAATATCCATACAATCTGGCGATCTAATGAAGAATGACGCTAATCTGTTTTGAAACGCTGTTTCATACATATTAATTCCCTGTTCATCTGGAACGAGTGTAAGCACTTCATTTTTTTGTGGCTCAGATAATTTAGATTTTTTTAAGAACGGTTCCTGGGTGCAAACATCTTCATGTCTCTTGCCGTTATAATCATTTGAAAAAACTCCTCTACATCTACTGCAAGTATAAGCCGAATTACCATTACAAGATTTTTCATGTCTACGAAGATTCTTCAAATACTCATAAGAATTTCCACAAAAGTTACATTTGAACTGATCCATTTTTGTAATATATTACAAAAAACCTATACAATTTATAAAGATTATGAACGATTTACGAACTTTGAAGAAAAAGATAGGTATAACCTATACAATATAACAATAAATATAACCTCTACAATATAACAAGAAACAATAAATATAAACTACAAAATTAAAAAAAAAATATAACTTCTATAATTTAAAAAATAAAATAAATATAACCTCTATAATATATTAAAAAAAAAAATATAACCTCTACAATACATAAAAAAAAAAAAAAGATATATATAACCTCCACAATACAAAAATAAATAATAACCTATACAATATAACAATAACTATAACCTATGCAATTGATAACCTAAACAAAATACTATAACCTACAAAAACTAAATCAAACAAAATAATCTATACAACAAACAAAGATTTTTATGACCACAAGACGATGTTCACACTACGATAGCAAAGACGCAAATGAGGTATCGCGAAACTGACATCTCTTATATACTCTTGAATGCCCAGTACTACCAACACAACCTACAAAATTATCAATACTACCAACACAACCTAAATATTAATTAAATATAATGCAACATATAGGGGTGTGACGTCACTACCATCAGAATCACAAATGTTCATCTAAGGTATTGTCTACAGCCTCCTTGATTTTATGATACTGACGTATATTTTTGTTATGTGCACTCATACTAACCTATATATCTTATTAATTATTTTCTGTTTTTTTTTTCCAATATTTTCTCATATATTTTATAAATCTAACATAATTATTTTAGTTAAATCCCTACGTTCATTGCTAATTTTATATACAATTTCCAACATTTACATACAATGTTACATATTTGTATACCATTTTTAGCAATTTCCAATAAAATATACCATTTTTACCTGTATTTCTTACCATTTTCGTATATATTTAGCATATATTTTACGCTTTATACGACAATTTTAATTATTATGAACCCATTTCTATTAGTTTCATAGGTACTGTTATAGTATATTTATCTTATATTTTACTCAATTTTCCGCTATTTTCAATAAAATTTAACATTTATGCCTAGATTTCATAAACTTTTTGTCAACATTTAACATATATTCAAGCTTTATACTACATTTTAAAACCATTTACATAAAAGTTTTATACTATATTTGTCTAATATTTGACATTATTTTTTTAATATGTTTTTACCCAATTTCCAATAAAATTTGCCATTTTTACCTCTATTTATATTATTTTTCTTCTAATTTAACATCAAACAAGAAAACTCACACTTCATTTTCAATCTCATTCTACTTATTTTTAACAAATTCACTCTTTACATTACAGTTTTAAACCATATACATCAGTTAGTTAGACAATTGTATACTACATTTATCTCATATTTCAAATTATTTTTTCATGTTTTCATCCCATTTCCAATAAAATTTCTCAGTTTTACCCATAATTCTTATCATTTTCGTCTATTTATAACAAATATTCATGGTTTACTTTACAATTTTAAGTATTTTTATCTTATTTTAATCGGTTACATAGACATTTTGATAGTATATTTATGTTATAATTGAACATATTTTTTGTATTTTTACCCCATTTCCAATAAAATTTACCATTTTTACCTATTTATCATCTAAATTAACATGAAACAAGAAAATTCACACTACATTTTCAATCTCATTCTACTTATTTTTAACAAATTCACTCTTTACATTACAGTTTTAAACCATATACATCAGTTAGTTAGACAATTGTATACTACATTTATCTCATATTTCAAATTATTTTTTCATGTTTTCATCCCATTTCCAATAAAATTTCTCAGTTTTACCCATAATTCTTATCATTTTCGTCTATTTATAACAAATATTCATGGTTTACTTTACAATTTTAAGTATTTTTATCTTATTTTAATCGGTTACATAGACATTTTGATAGTATATTTATCTTATAATTGAACATATTTTTTGTATTTTTACCCCATTTCCAACAATTTTCGATAAAATTTACCATTTTTACCTATTTTTCATCTAAATTAACAACAGACATGAAAATTCACACCAGTTGCTTAGACAATTTATATAAATATATTTCTATAATATTTGAACCTATTTGTTTTATATTTATCTCATTTCCAGTAATGTTTATAAAATATATAAGGTTTATCTACAATTCTTATAATTTTCGATAAAATTTAACATGTATTCAAGCTTTTAGACTACAGTTTTAAATATTATATTAGTTACATATAAACATTTATATATTATATTTATTTCGTATTGTCAATAAAATTGACTATTGTTAACTATAATGTTTTGTTTAAATTTATCATATATTTATGTTAAGCAATAGTTTAAAGTATTTTTACTCTATTTTCTACTATTTTCAATAATATTTAACATTTTTACCAATATTTCTTATAATTTCGGTCTATAATTACCATATATTCACGAATTTCCTTTCAATTCGATGTATGTTTACCTAGTTACATCATAACTATTCAGATAATTTGTATAAACATATTTATCTAATATTTGATAATATTACTATATTCTTTCATTGACAGTAGTCCATTTGTTGTATATTTACTCGATTTTCAGAAATTTTCAACAAAATTTACCATTTTTACTTAAATTTAACACATATTCACACTTTTACACTATAGTTTAAATACATTTATATTAGTTACATATACAATTTTTATTGTTTATTTATTTCATATATGAACGTATTTTCACACCATTTTAAGAAATTTTTAACAAAATTTACTATATTTCTTATAATTTTCATCTAAATTTAACTGTGTTCTCCCACTTTGTTTAATTAATTATTATTTATTTTCAACATTTGTTCATGTTATACGTATGTAAACGTTTTTATAATTTATATATTTCATTGTGACATTTCAAAATTGTTCATTAACACCAGCACTTTTCACTTAATGTTCTTTAAAATATACACAATATTTATGATATATATATCGCAGTGTATTATTATAAATATTATCTTAAATATACGACATTCTTTATATTTTATGAAAGAAATTCACTAATGTTGTAATAATTTTCCCCTATAAGTAGAGTCTAATACAGCTATAAAACTAAAATTCAACATCCTAACACTAATTTCACTAGAAATATACGATATTATAAACAATTTTAAGAAGTTCACTAAGTGCGTAATATAATTATTCAAAGTATTTACATACATACAATTGCTTAAAAGTATCCAAATACGAAATTTCTAGAGCTTCTACACACTATTACTAGAAAAAATACATATATTTTTCAAATAATAATCAAAATAATACATATAATAATGTAATACAAAGAGTAGGGAGGTTACACTGAGGTTATAACATATGGGAAGGCCTGTAGAATAGCACGTGGAACCCTACGATGAAATAAAAAAAAAGAGAGGTTATTGTTAGGTTATAAGCAGTAGGGTAGAAATGGCGGTTCTCCCTTGTATCTGAGTTCGACGAGTTGGAACTTGTTTTGACAAGTTGAAACGTGTCGAACTTAAAAATGAAAAAATACAAATTAGGATTAAGGATTAGGATTAGGGATTAGCATTAGAGATTAGGATTAAGATTAGGATTAAGATCAATCAAAATAAATTATATTGGTCACGTGGTGTACAGGTGGTTAAGGTAAGAATAGCCCAGGGTCCAAAGTCCAAAAGTGCCCTTCAAATCCTGGGACCAGAACCGCCATTTCTACCCTACTGCTTATAACCTAACAATAACCTCTCTCTTTTTTTTTATTTCATCATAGAGTTCCTCGTGCTATTCTACAGGCCTTCCCATATGTTATAACCTCAGTGTAACCTCCCTACTCTTTGTATTACATTATTATATGTATTATTTTGATTATTATTTGAAAAATGTATGTATTTTTTCTAGTAATAGTGTGTAGAAGCTCTAGAAATTTCGTATTTGGATACTTTTAAGCAATTGTATGTATGTAAATACTTTGAATAATTATATTACGCACTTAGTGAACTTCTTAAAATTGTTTATAATATCGTATATTTCTAGTGAAATTAGTGTTAGGATGTTGAATTTTAGTTTTATAGCTGTATTAGACTCTACTTATAGGGGAAAATTATTACAACATTAGTGAATTTCTTTCATAAAATATAAAGAATGTCGTATATTTAAGATAATATTTATAATAATACACTGCGATGATATATATCATAAATATTGTGTATATTTTAAAGAACATTAAGTGAAAAGTGCTGGTGTTAATGAACAATTTTGAAATGTCACAATGAAATATATAAATTATAAGAAAGTTTACATACGTATAACATGAACAAATGTTGAAAATAAATAATAATAATTAAACAAAGTGGGAGAACACAGTTAAATTTAGATGAAAATTATAAGAAATATAGTAAATTTTGTTAAAATTTCTTAAAATGGTGTGAAAATACGTTCATATATGAAATAAATAAACAATAAAAATTGTATATGTAACTAATATAAATGTATTTGAATATTTAAACTATAGTGTAAAAGTGTGAATATGTGTTAAATTTAAGTAAAAATGGTAAATTTTGTTGAAAATTTCTGAAAATGGAGTAAATATACAACAAATGGACTACTGTCAATGAAAGAATATAGTAATATTATCAAATATTAGATAAATATGTTTATAAAAATTATCTGAATAGTTATGATGTAACTAGGTAAACATACATCGAATTGAAAGGAAATTCGTGAATATATGGTAATTATAGACCGAAATTATAAGAAATATTGGTAAAAATGTTAAATATTATTGAAAATAGTAGAAAATAGAGTAAAAATACTTTAAACTATTGCTTAACATAAATATATGATAAATTTAAACAAAACATTATAGTTAACAATAGTCAATTTTATTGACAATACGAAATAAATATAATATAAAAATGTTTATATGTAACTAATATAATATTTAAAACTGTAGTCTAAAAGCTTGAATACATGTTAAATTTTATCGAAAATTATAAGAATTGTAGATAAACCTTATATATTTTATAAACATTACTGGAAATGAGATAAATATAAAACAAATAGGTTCAAATATTATAGAAATATATTTATATAAATTGTCTAAGCAACTGGTGTGAATTTTCATGTCTGTTGTTAATTTAGATGAAAAATAGATAAAAATGGTAAATTTTATCGAAAATTGTTGGAAATGGGGTAAAAATACAAAAATATGTTCAATTATAAGATAAATATACTATCAAAATGTCTATGTAACCGATTAAAATAAGATAAAAATACTTAAAATTGTAAAGTAAACCATGAATATTTGTTATAAATAGACGAAAATGATAAGAATTATGGGTAAAACTGAGAAATTTTATTGGAAATGGGATGAAAACATGAAAAAATAATTTGAAATATGAGATAAATGTAGTATACAATTGTCTAACTAACTGATGTATATGGTTTAAAACTGTAATGTAAAGAGTGAATTTGTTAAAAATAAGTAGAATGAGATTGAAAATGTAGTGTGAATTTTCTTGTTTCATGTTAATTTAGATGATAAATAGGTAAAAATGGTAAATTTTATTGGAAATGGGGTAAAAATACAAAAAATATGTTCAATTATAACATAAATATACTATCAAAATGTCTATGTAACCGATTAAAATAAGATAAAAATACTTAAAATTGTAAAGTAAACCATGAATATTTGTTATAAATAGACGAAAATGATAAGAATTATGGGTAAAACTGAGAAATTTTATTGGAAATGGGATGAAAACATGAAAAAATAATTTGAAATATGAGATAAATGTAGTATACAATTGTCTAACTAACTGATGTATATGGTTTAAAACTGTAATGTAAAGAGTGAATTTGTTAAAAATAAGTAGAATGAGATTGAAAATGAAGTGTGAGTTTTCTTGTTTGATGTTAAATTAGAAGAAAAATAATATAAATAGAGGTAAAAATGGCAAATTTTATTGGAAATTGGGTAAAAACATATTAAAAAATAATGTCAAATATTAGACAAATATAGTATAAAACTTTTATGTAAATGGTTTTAAAATGTAGTATAAAGCTTGAATATATGTTAAATGTTGACAAAAAGTTTATGAAATTTAGGCATAAATGTTAAATTTTATTGAAAATAGCGGAAAATTGAGTAAAATATAAGATAAATATACTATAACAGTACCTATGAAACTAATAGAAATGGGTTCATAATAATTAAAATTGTCGTATAAAGCGTAAAATATATGCTAAATATATACGAAAATGGTAAGAAATACAGGTAAAAATGGTATATTTTATTGGAAATTGCTAAAAATGGTATACAAATATGTAACATTGTATGTAAATGTTGGAAATTGTATATAAAATTAGCAATGAACGTAGGGATTTAACTAAAATAATTATGTTAGATTTATAAAATATATGAGAAAATATTGGAAAAAAAAAACAGAAAATAATTAATAAGATATATAGGTTAGTATGAGTGCACATAACAAAAATATACGTCAGTATCATAAAATCAAGGAGGCTGTAGACAATACCTTAGATGAACATTTGTGATTCTGATGGTAGTGACGTCACACCCCTATATGTTGCATTATATTTAATTAATATTTAGGTTGTGTTGGTAGTATTGATAATTTTGTAGGTTGTGTTGGTAGTACTGGGCATTCAAGAGTATATAAGAGATGTCAGTTTCGCGATACCTCATTTGCGTCTTTGCTATCGTAGTGTGAACATCGTCTTGTGGTCATATAAATCTTTGTTTGTTGTATAGATTATTTTGTTTGATTTAGTTTTTGTAGGTTATAGTATTTTGTTTAGGTTATCAATTGCATAGGTTATAGTTATTGTTATATTGTATAGGTTATTATTTATTTTTGTATTGTGGAGGTTATATATATCTTTTTTTTTTTTTATGTATTGTAGAGGTTATATTTTTTTTTTTAATATATTATAGAGGTTATATTTATTTTATTTTTTAAATTATAGAAGTTATATTTTTTTTTTAATTTTGTAGTTTATATTTATTGTTTCTTGTTATATTGTAGAGGTTATATTTATTGTTATATTGTATAGGTTATACCTATCTTTTTCTTCAAAGTTCGTAAATCGTTCACACTCTTTATAAATTGTATAGGTTTTTTGTAATATATTACAAAAATGGATCAGTTCAAATGTAACTTTTGTGGAAATTCTTATGAGTATTTGAAGAATCTTCGTAGACATGAAAAATCTTGTAATGGTAATTCGGCTTATACTTGCAGTAGATGTAGAGGAGTTTTTTCAAATGATTATAACGGCAAGAGACATGAAGATGTTTGCACCCAGGAACCGTTCTTAAAAAAATCTAAATTATCTGAGCCACAAAAAAATGAAGTGCTTACACTCGTTCCAGATGAACAGGGAATTAATATGTATGAAACAGCGTTTCAAAACAGATTAGCGTCATTCTTCATTAGATCGCCAGATTGTATGGATATTAATTCATTTTTGGAAAGTATTAAGAAGCTCTTAGCGGATAAAATTCAAGATTTACTGAATCAACATAATGCATTAAAAGTAAATTTTCTATTGGAATGTACATTTACAAATTCTCTTGGTGAAATGAATGACAAAGCATTCAAAACACGAAACAAAGCTGTATTTAAAAATAATGATCTTGGAAAATTTATTGAGAATAGTTTCATCAAGATTAAAACCGAAGCAGAGGAGTCTCAATTTCAAAAAAGTGGATGGAAACTGAGTGGAGTTGATGGTATCAGATTGAGAATCAACAAATATTTACCATTAAGAGGATCTACATATATTCCTCTCCCTGCATCTATAGAATTGAAGAAATGTTGCATTAATGTACAGAATAATGACATGTACTGTTTCAAGTATTCCATTTTATCAAAATTTGTGGAAAAGGATGCCCAACGTGTTACCAAGTATAACAATTTAAAACATTTGTATGATTTTAATTGCATTTCATTCCCAACTTCTCTCAAGGAGATAACAAAATTTGAAAAGGCAAATGATATATCTATCAACGTTTATGGTTTGGATGAAAAAACAAAAATATACCCCCTGAAAGTTTGCAAAACGGAATTGAAGGACCATCGGGATCTTTTACTCCTTTCTGATGATCAAACTTCCCATTATGTTTACATAAAGAATTTTGAAAGATTAGTCGGAAACCAAATTAGCCATGATGGACATAAAATTGCAATTTGTAAACGTTGTTTCAAACATTTCAACAACCGTTATGGGAAGCGAGCAAGTGAAAAACTTGAGGAACATAAAATTTATTGCTCTGAAAATAAACCTGTAAGAATAGAGCTACCGATGAAAGATCCTTTTATCAGATTCTCAAATGTGGAGCGACAAAGTAAAGTACCATTTGTTATCTATGCTGACTTTGAATCCATATTAGTCCCTATAAATGAACCATCATTGAATACAACCAAATATCAGAGGCATGATCCGATATCGTTTTGTATATACGTTAAAGGAATTGAAGGAGTAGACATTCCGATAACCGAACCGTACGTTTATAGGGGGACAAATGCCGCTTCTCACTTTATGGAATATATTACAAATATAGCAAACAAAATACAAGACATTTATAAGATAAAGAAACCGATGCGGATCTCATCAGAAGAAGAGGAAGATTGGGCTGAAGCTAACACATGTTACATGTGCCAAAATGTATTTAATGGAAATAATATAAAAGTTAGAGATCATTGCCACCTAACAGGAACTTACTTAGGACCATCTTGTAATAATTGTAACTTAAAACGTATAAATCCCTCGTTTATACCCGTTATAATGCATAACTTGAGTAATTATGACTCACATTTCATAGTGAAGGAATTGGGAAATAATCCTGGAGAAGTTGAAGTAATACCGAATAACGAAGAAAAATATATATCATTCACAAAACATGTGGGTAAAATAAAATTGAGATTTATAGATTCCTTCAGATTCATGCCACGAAGTTTAGATTATCTTGTACAATCTCTATCTATGGATAAATTCAAAGAAACTTCAAAATATTACAAAGATGACGAATTAGCATTGGTTACTAGGAAAGGTGTGTTCCCATACGATTATATAGACGATGAAGAAAAATTAAGTGAAACAGAGCTTCCACCCATTGAAGCTTTTTACAATAAATTATCTAATACTAATATCAGCTTTGAAGATTATACACATGCTCAAAACATTTGGAAACAATTCAAATGTAAATCTTTAGGGGAATACGCAGATATTTATGTTAAAACTGACGTTCTGTTACTCTGTGACGTCTTCGAATCTTTCCAATAATAACTTAAAGATGATGTATACAGATACAGATTCGCTTATTTATAAAGTTTTAACAGATGATGTCTTTGAAGATATGAAAAAAATGCATCACTACTTCGATTTCTCTGATTATCCTAAAAATCATTTCTGTTTCTCAGATGAAAATAAAAAAAAGTTAGGAAAGTTTAAAGATGAATTAAATTCAAAAATAGTTTTAAAATATGTTGGGTTAAGAGCCAAAATGTACGCCGTCATGATGGAAGATGGTGTAAAGAAGCGTGCTAAGGGTGTAAAAGTGTCATCGTTAAAACAATATATCACTTTTGAAGACTATGAGCAAGTGTTATTAAACAATGAAATTATGCATACACCTATGAGATCGATACAATCAAAGGAGCATAATATTTTTAGTACCGAGATAAATAAAGTTTCCCTTTCTCCGTTTGATGATAAAAGACACATATTAGAAGATGGGGTCAATACATTGGCCTACGGTCATTATGAATTGCCTGAGTTGAACAAATTGAAATAAAAAAAAAAAATAATATTTAAAAATTAAAAAAAATATTAAACAAAAAGAAAATACAAAAAAAATAAAACCAATGTGTGTGTGTGTGTGTGTGTGTGTGTGTGTGTGTGTGTGTGTGTGTGTGTGTGTGTGTGTGTGTGTGTGTTTGTGATTTGGTCACTGGCATGGTATTGATTTACCTGTAAACCAAAAGTATGTGCGATTTGGTCACTGGCACGGTATTGATTTACCTGTAAACCAAAAGTATGTGTGATTTGGTCACTGGCACGGTATTGATTTACCTGTAAACCAAAAGTGTGTGTGTGTATGATTTGGTCACTGGCGAGGCTATAAACGCCCGTAAACCACCGGACCCTCTCGATGCATCTTCACCTTGACGTGGTGAGAGGGCTTAAAGCTGTAAGCTGAACTAAGAAAGATGCACATAATTACCTAAATGTACATGGACAGTTCTTTGTAATATTATATTTCTTATACAAATAAAACCACTTTTTAAAATGAAAATACTCCTTCTCATTATCCGCTTTAAGTTTAATAAATAATATGCTAATTTAATTATTATAAATAATATAAAGTTCAGTAAATAATATGAAGTATTCGCTACTGGTTAGTTTACAGATTATATAATTATGATAAACATATAATGTTCAAAGGCTACAATTTTTGAACAATTTAAAAAAAAAAATGAAACGATGTTTAAAGGATAGAATATTTGAACGATTTAAATTCAAAGAAACAGTGTTTAAAGGCTAAAATTACTGAACGATTTAAAGTGAGCGCAACAGTGTTTAAAGGTCACAATTTTTGAGCGATTTATTATGAACGAAACAGTGTTTAAAGGCGAAATTTTTGGCGGGTAATGGGCGCCGCCATCTTGCTCCGAGGACCTGCGCCAGGATTGGTATATTCTATCTACTTACATATATATATATATATATATATATATATATATATATATATATATATATATATATATATATATATATTATATATATATATATATATATATATATATATATATATATATATATATATATATATATATATTATATATATATATATATATATATATATATATATATATATATATATATATATATATATATATATATATATTATATATATATATATATATATATATATATATATATATAGAAGGCTTATAGATATATAAAGCTACCAACCCTTTCAACTTATAGTATTTACAGTCTTAAGATATGAAATAATAGTCAGTTACTCCATACCCGTGGAGTTCAAATCGAAAAATTGAATTTACGATTCAAAAAGTTTACTTTTTACGTTTTTTCACTTATATGAGTGAAACTATAGCGTCTATATTCTATAGTCTAGTCTATTCTATAGTCGAGTCTTTCGCTATATTCTATAGTTTCCGTGATATATGTCCTCGTAATTCACTCACTTAAAAAAAAAAAATGTTTTTATGGCATTTTTATCATTATTTGACACACCGACTCTTTATATTTTAATTTTACGAAAATGTCATAGGCAATAAAGTTGTTTAATATTAAATTTTATTTTAGAATATATGTTATTTTACTATCTTTTCTTCAACCATTCAAAGGCTCGAGCAATTATAACTTAATGCTTAAACTACCGAAAAACTTACTTTTTGTATTGTTCAATATTATACAGCTCTTAATATAAGACGTTATAATGTATATATATACGCTATATTCTATCTGATTGACAATATTTCAGTATTCAGCTTGATACACTTTGTATATAAAAATGTCATTTATTGTTTCCTTCCTTTTTTTATCCTCAATCTTCAATTCTGCCACCCGGATCCATAAAGCAATGACCTGATTTAATAGAGATGATGGTGAAGAGTTCCCAGTGACATACAACCTTAAATAATATATCACTTTTAATGTTATATATTAGTAATATTATTTCATATGCAAAGTAATTATTTCATTGCGACTAAAATAATATTTTAAAATCTAAAAGAAAGGCAGATAATTTATTTTCTATCTTATCCCAAAATTGAATATTGAATGATAAAATTTAATAATTATTTTGTTGTTGGATTGCATATCCAATAGGTTGAAAAAATGGGGACTTCTCTTCCTCCGACATTGAAAATCAAGTTTAAGCTTAATGAAATTATTCCCATCTTTACGAGCTGTAGACCTAACTTATAACAAATTGGTTGACGTTACCACTTTAATTTCGGCTCAAAATTATCGTTTAAGTTTTAACAAGTCAGAAAAAAACCTATATATTTCTGTGTGTTTTAAAAAATAATTGTAAAAAGTTACGGGCCGCTCCGGGATTTGAACCCGGGACCTCCTGCACCCAAAGCAGGAATCATACCCCTAGACCAAGCGGCCTTCTTAAAAGAGAAAGGATGAAAAAATATTTTTTATACATTTTACGGTTGGTAACATCGAACTGGAATTTGTTGTTCGGTAGGAATTAGATATGTATATTTTTTTTCAAATTTATTTTTAATTACCTTGGTTTCCGCCATGCAAAATTTGTTTTAAATCCACCCATATTTTTTCATTGGATTTTTTTTTAAGTTTAAGAGATCTTTGAGATTACTTTATCAATTTTAAGTTCCTTAAAACTATTTAGTTATTTTTTTCTCTTCAATGGTGGCCTGGAGTAAATGATGTGTAATATTGCTTGATATGTTTTCTTTTTTAAATTTAACAATTTATAATTTACAGAATCCTCTGATTACAAAAATTAAACTTAGATAATGTCTTTTGATCGTTGATAAATTTATTCATTTTAGCTAAATTATTGATTTTTAAAATAAAATATTCGGGTTGGAGTTGTAATGTTATAGTTGACCGAGTCGTGAAAAATGAACAAAATAAGAAAAAAATTCAACTTCAACCCATTGTACAATTTTAACTTGAATAAAGCAAATCTATGTTTAGAATTATTCAAAAAACAAAAAAAATTTAAGATGAGATTAGATTCTAATAAAATAAAAAAATCTATTATTTATCATTCCACTTCTTTTTTTGAGAAAAACAAAACTTGTTAAGTATTATTTAAAGTTTTATATTTATTATTTATTTGAGATAAGAATGCATATTAACAAAATGATTTCCCATTTTTATCATTCAACTTATTTTCTTCATAAATTCCCATGTCAAATAATTTACTTCAGAAAGAGATTCAATTTTAAAAAAAACCATCCTCAAAATATGTATTTATTTTTCAAAAATATCTGGATTTTTTTCTTTCCCTATACGATTTTTGAAGTTTCGTTTAATATAATCTCAAATCATCAGTGTTTCTTCCCAATACTACTGAGCATCAGTTAAATAAAAAATAAAATGTGAGAATATCTTTAATACAACTAGAACATGAAAAGATATATATTTTAAAATGATGGAAAATAAATTCTATTTTTTTACTTTTACTTAAGGAAATATATAGCGATCGTGATAATTTTCGAATCTGAGCTTTCAACGGAAATACACGTTTTCAGGTCCCTTGAGTCCAAATAACTAAGATACAAAAAATGGTCTGTGTTTGAGTGTCTGTATGTATGTGACCGGTCGAGCTCAAAAACGAAAAGTCGTACAGTTACGGAATGGACTTAATCCGTAAAAACTATTAATATTAACTTTTATTTTATTTAATCATTTAATCATGCATTGCATGCATTTCTCATGACCTTTCTCAAATAAAAGCACAAAGCCCTAGATAGCCAGGTCAAGCTATCTCTGATAGCTTAGAAATATTTATCTAGAATGTATTGACTGGACAGAAGACACTTATCAAGACTTAAGGAACAATAACCGTTTTCAGCAAAAGAGCACTTTCTCACAGACTGCATATCAATTCTAAAAGATAAGGATATCAATTCTTAATAGTTGATAACTTCATTCACACGCTTCCTAGACCGACCAGAATTGATTCATCTCCCCTGCTATTCCTGAGAATATAACCCCCATGATCCTCAGACCAAACCACTCATGCAGTTGCATTCTTGAAGTCATACTCTTTACTGCAGGAGATGGAGTGAACTCATTTAGTCAACTCATATATCCATATTATATTACTCTGTATTTTAGATGCCATTTGTAACGTTATGAATAAAACCATTATTTATAAAGTCTCCATTGCCTCCGATTCGTTAACTGTACGAAACTGATATTACGTATTTAAGGTGTGTATATGGTTCAGATGTGACAGCAACTTTTTCGTTAAAATCGGCTAATCGGAAGTGCCACTTTATATCAACAGTGATAAACATTTTTATAATTTTCTCAAAAACGGTTCTCAAAAACGTTTTTGATTAAACTCGGTGTATCATTTTATAACTAAGTGGTCTTTAATATCATTTAGGTCTTATCCCCGTTGATGTCCTTTGCATGACTTAAATGCCCTATTTTCATAACCTTCTTCCTCTAAAATACCTTTAATTTGGTTTATTTTAAATAATTAACTATTTCTCATTGTTAGGAGTTATGAAAAAAGAATGAATATAACTTTTGAAAGAATTTGATAATTGAATAAAGGAGAAAGTAAGAAAAATGCTTAAGTTTGAAAAAAATATTTAAAATTCACCTGAACAAGGCAATGTCATTGTTTAAAAAATGTTTCCATTGTACTTGTGTGAAAGAAGAAGTGAAATATAAAAATATTTCATGGATATGTTTATAATCTTGAATATATTTAGTGTAGTTTAATAACTCTAGAAATGATATTATATTTAAATAATTAGGAATATATCGTCCATTTATTCCGAAAAATGTAACCTTTTAGAAAATTAAATTAGTGAATAGTTTGATGAATTTTTCCTTTATGATAACCCAACAGTATCCATTTATAATTAGTGTGACAGCTTTTGACCTGTCTATGATAGAGAATGTAAATCTCGTAATTCCATTTCATTAAACTCTGCAATGAAAAAATAACAAATAGTCAAACAATCTATAATCAACCTGTGATATAATAAATAGAATTTTTGATATTTTAATGGTATTTATGATTTGTCAGTTGTAAGCTTTGAGCTTTAGCTCGGTTAAAAATGCAATTGAAATAATAGACCAACACGGCCAGAAAATAATTTGTAATCAAATTTGAGCGGTAAGTGAAAGTTGTGTGTTGCGCTCACCAGATTTTTATTTTGGCATTACAGACCTAGTAAATGTTTTAAAGGCTTAAACAGTCTTCTCCATTTCGGCCTACCTTCGGCTATCACTTCCCAATTTTCTGCATATAATATTATTGCGTGTTTGTTGATTGGATCTATCCATCTGGTTTTTTAGCCTTCAATGTGGTCTCTTGCCTTAAATAGAGGCATTCATTTTTGTGTACAGGCTTTCTAATGGATTGCTCCGAGGTACATACCACACCAATCTTAACCTCTTTGAAATAATCTGTATGAGGAAAAATGAAGTCCTAATTTCGAATCGATAACCTATTTTTCATAATTGATCATTTGCAACGGTTAAATTATAAATTGATTGTTCATAAGAAAAAATACTATATTAGATTCTCCGTAATATTTTAAATGAGCATATTCCTTGCCTGAATATCAATATAATATTACGGAATATAAAACAAATATGTGTAGAGCCAAAGTTAGTTAACTGTATCACAAAAACATTTTGAAACTCATAATGTTCTTGCGAAAAGGACGTCTGTTTTGTAACGGTATATGGAGAGGAAGACATGGCTTAAAGTGAAGTTTAGGTCGCTTTTGGGAGGTCATTGTGAGGTAGGCCAATAAAATATTCCCCCCTTAGGCCCGACAAGAATATCGTCTTTCAGAGGCTAACAATAGAAGGTAAATATGGGCTTCTGGGGCTCAATAGTCTGAAAGGTAATCGGAAACTACTTAGTGGACCGAGTACACGCCAAATTCTACAACGCTCAATTCTTATAAGGGTTTTTTTTTTTTTGTTATATACCTCATTGAAAGGGTCGTATTATGATCGCCTCTTAGTAAACATTGTCTTTATGAGAAAATAAACCCTACCCAGCTCAGAGATAAAATTAATTAAAAATACGTTTATAATATTTATCAGGTAGGTTTTGCAACAATTTTTGAATGTGGTATACTTTCATTTTATCACATACACTAATATATATAATTAGCGTTTGATATTTTTAATACCTGTCTGATTTTATTATCGGATAGTAATTTAAAGGGATTAAGATTTTAAGTAAAATTAATGTGTTTTTTTGTTTAACTTCTAATGAATATATTACACCACTTTCAATGTTAATATACTTTGAAAAATTATAATATGAAAGAATATACGGACGGCCATATTTACATAATCATTCGCTTTACTAAGATACATTTTCTTAAGTAAAAAATAATAATTCAAATGATTTATAAAAGAATATATTAAAGTCAATCATGTGAAAAGTAAATTAATTTGTTCGATAAATAAAAATATCAATTTTCTAAAAATATAAAGCTTATATCAAGTTTTAAACTAAATATAAGCCCCTATAAAAAAAAGGTGCCACCAAGCGACGTTTCATGATATTTTTACTGCCGAATCGAAGCCTTTATCAGATTTTTACTTATAGAGTAATACTCTTTTATTTATTATTCTTTTTTGCCTTTATTATTATTATTTTACAAATTTTATATAATTCTGAGTTCACTTCTTTAGAAAAATTCAAAACTAAAACTTAGACAGAAATTGAACACATACAATTACTTACTAAAACCTATTTGGACTTACGCATCACAGATATTTGGAACTGCTAAAAAGACTCACTTAAACAAACTTCAAATCTTTCAAGCAAAAACATTGAGAACAATTACAAAAGCACCTTGGTACGTTAGCAACATAACCTTACATACTGACCTCCATATGCCGACTGTTAACGAACACATACGAACGATTCCATGACAACTTACAAGGACATCCTAATACACTTATAAATGACATGGCCACTACGAATATACCAGGTAACGTCTGTAGGAGACTGAAGAGGAGCTGGATGAGGGACCTCCTCGCCTAATGTAGATATCACGCCGAGTGAGGTACCGCTGGGCACTGATCCTCGTAATGCCTTTCATGACATTTTTTTTTTTTTCCAACGACCTCACATTCAATGGTTGTCATTATCACTATGACAGGTGTGAATAAAAAAATTAAACCAAAAAAAAAATTGTTATATATTTTTGTCTTTGTTATTATTATTATTATTATTATTATTATTATTTTACTCTTAAACTATCCCACACTTGCTTTGAATTTGCATCCTTAATATCAGACTTGGGCATTATTTCAAAAGAAATATTTTAAAATATAAAATAAAATACATTTTTTTTATTTTAAGAAGTAAAATATAACACACATGTTTTCTTACTTTATTTTCTTTTTAAAACGTGAAATAAAAAATGTATTTGTATTATACCGAACTGAGTAGGTTTCTCTAAATTCACTTTAGTACGGGTTACCGTTTGCACGAAATTGATTAGTCTCAAAATAATTATGCAGGACTTGCAGGTCTAATCATAGGAAAGGCGTTTAGTGCCAAAACAAAAGTATTTTATTAATTATTAATATTAGCAATTATTAATATTTTCAGGTTCTTTTTAAAAGAAAGGAAGCATTTAATTTATGTATGTCGCATAAATATTTTGTTTGCAAAAAAAAAAACTATTTTTCAATTAATTAGTTGTAAACCGCCACTTCATGAGACATAAGTATTTTTTTTTTTTTTTTTAAATTAAAATACAAGAGACTTTTGGTATTTTGTATATGAAATATTGTTCCTGAAAACGATTTAAATACTTCGTAATTAATATACGCTCTATTTTAAGAACACAAAATATTTCGTATTTTAAATACAGTATTTTAAAGTAATAATTAAAATACTTTTTTGGCCAGTTCTGCTTAATGTTTAATTTTTATTTTAGCTTTATTTATTATTTATATATTATGTATTTTCCCTGTGACTAATAAAATGGTATCATTGCGAAATAGGGTTGTGTTGGCAAGCCATGGGGCCAAAAAAAAAAACGTTTTCAATATTCTAAAATTACTTTTTCTTTTAAGCTCGACATATGGAAGTTGCAAATTCAATATATACTAAGATATTTATAAAACAGTGTAAAAAATTATCTTCTCCCTATTGCATTCATTCCCTATCACTTAAGATTTTTATCATTTGTACTTATTTTTTCGTTATGTTGTACAGGACACTTGAATGAGGAAGTAAGCCAAGTTTCAAAACTTTATGTTGTTGTTTTTTCTGTTATGGCTAAGTTGATTGGACTAAATTCATTGTCTTTTTTTTTTTGTTATTAGATGATATTTTAAAAAGAAAATTTTAAAGTAATGGTCGCCGATATAGTTATATTTCCATACATTTTCAAGACATTTCATTCTTACCTACATCATTTCAAGTCATCCGACCTAAGCATCAAACGTAATTCACTTAACCCGAGAAAAAAAAAACCTACAAATAATTTTGTAATGATCGATTTTTACTTAAAATGTTGATGCAAGCTTGGCTTGTACCATTAATTATTGCCCCCCATATCACTGAATCTCTAGAAAAAGAAATTAGTTGTGAGTTCCACTCTGTGATCTAAACAAAAAAAAAATGTATTTTAATCATAATTTTATTAATTAAACATTAACTATACAATCATACTAGTTTTACCGAGCCCTTTGACTTTAAAATGGCTATAGATATCGAGAATTTATTGCGAAAAATAAATGAATTTAAAACTTTATTGTTGATCATTGTCCAATAATTTTAATTAAAAAATAATATATAAAGTTTAGCATTCGAAGTTAATCATCTAAAAGTTCACGTGATTAAAAACTGACAGTATAATACTACACCTAAATAAGAATGAGGGGTCCCTATTTAATAAATTGACACTTTCTACTCGATGCCCAAAACCTGTTCCGAAGAAGGTTCACAATAATCCAGGTCAAGTGGCATTTAGAAGGGAGAAAAATATCCGGTCTTCCAGACCTATTGCAGGATATTTTATTCCAGCTTAAAGATCTTATTGGTGAAATAAAATTTCTTTATTTTTTTGTTGGAATTTGTTTTAAATTTTATTTGAAACATTTACATATTTAATTACGAAGAGCTTTACGATTTTTCAAAACTAGGCGAAAAACAAACAGATTGGAAATTTTTAAAAACAAATCGGTTTTTAAAAAATTAAGTACCCACTAGTTATTTTCAAATAAACATTTTGATTTCAACTCAAGCCGGAAGGACCATCAGGACATGAATTCCCTCTTCTTGGTAATAATTAATAACAATTTCTTCTAAATTTATATCTTGTTCCAGCCAGTATTTATATAAGGTTAAGAATATTGTTTCTGTGCGGTAAACACGCTCCCACATTTTTGACATTTTAAATGTGAGTAAACTGGCAGCCTTGCTAATATTGCTCAATATTTCTTTAGGAACATCGTGTAGATCAAATTGACTCAGTATTTGCTCAAAGATTGATTCCGTTTTGGTGGATTGATCCATATTTTTCCAAATTTCTAAGAAAAAAAAATTTGTATTATGTGATGGATCTGAAAATAAAAAATAATGATCCTTGGAATCGGAAAATTTCGGCAAATTAAATTGCCCTCAGTACATTCTACTTGAGGTTAACTTTATGCTCCAAAAAACTTGGGAAGATGTTTTGGAAAGTGTTTTTGGTATGGTCCATCAAAATTGTGAACTTTAAAAAAATGTAAAAGATCAACGAAGAATAATATAGGATTAATAATAAGAGAGTACTTACCCATAATAAATTAAATCAGATAAAAAAGGAATAGTTTTGACGTTATTTCTTCGTTACGTACGGGTTAGTTTTATGGTCCTATCTATTAGATTCATGGCTACATTAATAGGGCCATAAAACTAACCAGCATGAAACACATAAAAAAAGTAAAAAGAATTTTTTATACATTATTAAATTAAAATTTGTATCCAGAAAAAATGATAAAGAACAAAAAGCCCATGCACATGGTTTTAGAATCCATTTACATTTCCAAAAATTTAGACACAGTATGCAATTTCCAAGCAGATACAAAAGGACTAAACAGCACATATGCCAATATAATCACAAAATTAAAATTTTAACTAATCAAATGTTTTAATAATAACCCTTAATAAGTGAGCAGTATAAACAAATATATAACAATGTGCAATCTTCCAACCACACTTATAATTTAATCTGACTTTGGACTACATGCAAAAAGCATGGTTGGATAAAGTAAGGTTGGTTTAAAATTTAAAATAATTTATCTCAGTTGATCTTACCTTCATATATCTGGATTTGGATAAAAAAGCAACCTCATTCTGTCTAGTGGTACTGTTAATTTACAAATTTAAAAAAAATTGACTTAATCTAATTAGGGTTATAATTCATAGAGTATCAAATTAAATGGGACCAATACCACCATCATATAGTGTAAAATTACACAAAAATACAAAATTAATGGTGTTTATGTTATAGATGGCTTGAAGAACGCTTACCGGCCGAAACATAGCTATGTAAATTGAAATAAATATGGTAAAGACATAAAACACAGCCTTATTTTATAATTTATTTTAATTTATAAGTGCCACAATTTAATCAATTGTGAAGTATTGATACTTTCGCGTGCTCAGTACGAAGCATAGTTTAGAACTCTGGTGCCCGCAACACTTACCGCTCTACTTTGAATAGAAATTATTTCCTGACAATTGTGGGCTACTATAAAAATTTTATATTAAAAGTGCGTTTATATTATTTGTTTATTGAAAATTGCATTATATTAATTTTAATATTAAATAGAATTCAATGAAATTGATACTACAGTCTCGTCAAATAATACATTTCCTGATCTGAAAACGAAATGATTTGTTTTGGAAGTAGTAGATAGAATTAGATCAAATTCATACTTATCTTTTAACCAATCCCTAACTTTCCACCAAATTTGAGCCAAATCGAATGTGCGGTTTTAGAGATATAGACGTATCAAGGAAAAACCATTTGCGCATATATAAGAGAAAGTAAATGACAGAATCCTATAAAACTAATACCGTATTATTATTTTACTAATATCTACCTTTAATCCAATTTTGAGCTAAATGGAACAAACCGTTTCTGAAATATTGGCGCATCTAAAAAAATACGTTTGTGCGTACGTAGGCGGAAGTGCTGGATGGAATTTGATAAAATTGGTATGGGAAACCCTGACAATTAGATAAACGGTAGTAGGAGATATGCCCGTTACATCGATTTGACTACAGACAGACACCGAACCAAATTTGATCCTTGATATCTGAAACGCAAAACGCGAGTGGATATTTTCGATTTTGAGCATAAAATATTTTTTAACATTTCCCACGAATACGATGCTTCCCTACCTTTATTAGTGAGAAAGCAAAAAAGAAAATTACGGAAGAAAAAAAATTAGCAGCTCTTGAAACAGGGTACAAATCACGAAACGTTGAGCTAAGAAATAATATGAAGTTATTTTAATAATCATTCATATCCAATGAATACGTTTAATATTTTTTTTATTTTATTTTAATGAATAGGATCGAGCAAGAAGCAAGGTTTGAAACGAGAGGGTTCGGGTGGTTCTGCAGTTTGTTATGGAAGGATAGGTATTTGGATTGGGCCAAATCGGAAACATATGGAACATTAAGGTCTTTATGGGTGATTTTGTTTATTACAAAGTAAGGAGCATTGAGGATTTTACGAAGGATTTTGGATTGTAAGGATTGGATACGAGAGGAATTCGATGGTTTAGTGGAGCCCCAAAGCTCATTTAATAATTTTAAATTTGAAGAACATAAAGGTGAAATTTTCTATTACAAATGAAAGAAATAATGTTAGGATTAAGAGTGATTATTCTATTTTTGTGTATGGGTTTATTCTTACAGTTAAAGAGAACATACGGCGGATAGTATGACAAATAAAATCAATAGTTTTTTTTAAGTAAAAAATAAAAAATGCTTATTAACAATAATAATAAGTTATTTTATTATAACAGTATATTCCGAAAAAAAGTGCATAGATGTGTTTTCTTTTCTTTTCAATTTCAAATTGACAAAATTTATAGAAAAAACATAATATATGGATAGAAGAAATAAAGTGGTATTACTAAACGAATTAGGTATGAAATTATAATTTATGACATTGCTTAACGAGCTACTATATAATTATATTATAACAATTAATCACTATTATTCATTCATTTTTAATTATTTTGTTATCATAACAGCAATATATTTTAATATAATGGTTAATTAAACGTCTTCATATAAGTTTCACTACCAACAAAACTTACATTTGATACGTTTTTCCTTCCGAGGCGTCTGAAAGAAGATGGCCTTTGATCTCCTTATATAGAGATATTATTAGAGTCCTACCTGTGGGTAGTTTCTCAACAAGCGTTTTCAATTGATTACATTCTTGTGTACAACTGTGTTACTTGATGTATTTATATTGTAATACAGTTGTAAATATCTTGAATAAATAGTTATGTTTTTAAATGCATTAAACGTTTTTTTTTTTATATTTAAATAATAGCTGTAGACAATTCTCATACGTATATTATTGTAGGAAAAATAACTTTATTTAACACAGTGTTAAGAGAATAATCAGTGAAGTGAAGACCATCCTAAACTGTCTGCTAAATGCTCAATTACGCATCGCAAAAGATCAGCAGCTTGCCCTCCCTGAAAAGCGATATAGTTATCGGCAAAGGATCTTCCAGTCGCTTATGCAAATCTTGGAGCACCGATCTCAACCGATTAGTGAAGGCCGACATAATCTGGAAGACAGAGCGTGTACACTTCAAGCTTTTTGTTTCTTTTTATTTCCTTTTCACCTCGTTTGGTCTCATTTATGAATATCACCATATCATTCCTCCATGCAGAAAATTTTAGCCACTAATAGGATTTTTTTTAAGTCTAGAAAGTTTTTTTACAAAAAGGGCTTGAAAATCTTCTATTACTTCAGAGTTATAAATCAAAGAGTTATGGAACGAAGATAAAGATTTCTAGTTGATAGTTTTTCTAATTTCTTTTCTTTCGTTATCATTTTGTAGTAATTTCAGTTGAAAATTAACTGGGGTAAGCGCACCAGTAACATAGCTAAGAATTTTTTTGTATTTTTTTACTCATGCCGCCATAACTATTATAGTTATAAACTTCTCCGTTGGAAATTCAGAATCTTTAGCGTCTCCTTTTTCTATTTGACTCTTGAAAATTAAAAAAAAAATACTTAGTTATGCAGGTATAATCTCCATTTAAAAAAAACAACACCTTTTTGCAGTAGTGATGGACACCCCGAAATTCAATTGTAGTAATGGACAGGGGGTCGGTACCAGTAATGGACTTACCTCAGAAAAATTATAATATCTTTATTCAACTATAAACATAACGATAAAGATCACATAACATAAATATGCAACTTACTCTTGACAAAACTGTCACTAAGGAAATATGAAACACACTGATCTCAAGAGCACTATAGAAACAACAATGATAGACATATTGAAATTTTCTTTTGAGAACTTTATTCACACAGTTGTCAATAGAGGGCACTGTTCTTGATTCTAGAAAAAAATTGGAACCTTTAAATCAGTAAGGAAGCTTATTATTTACATTTGAAGTCTAACCTATCCATAACTGGTGCGTTCGCCCTATTTGAAAAGTGGAAAACCTCTTCTTTCCTAGTATTAAGTACCTATAAATATCGATATATTTACATCTATAGATTCACTGAGGTCATGTTCTTTTTTTAACTGGACTTAGCAGAATATTTGCGGAATTCATCTTCTATCAAGAAAAAAAAAAGTGAAGATATATCCAGTATAGACATTGTGTTATTTCATTTTATAGCTAGCTATGCTTGTTAACAAATTATAATCTATTTTTAAACCAAAAATACTGTAACCACTTATTTATTCGTTATAATCTAACAATAATAATTATTTAAATTATTAATTTGAATTAAATTAAACAATATATGAAAACTCAGGGCATTATTATAGGTTCTCTTCCTAAATCCATCTCCTTCCTACATCCTTTAGTCATCAACGATCATCCCATCCCATTCAGCTCCTCCGTTAAAAATCTAGGAATCACCATTGACGATAACCTCTCCTGGAAATCCCATATCACCCCCATCTCCTGAAAGTCAATAGATACCCTTAACTTATTTCATCGCTCCCGCCACCTATCCGCAAGCTCCTTGTATCCTCTCTTATTTTTCCCCACTTTGACTACGGCTGTGTGATGTACGGAGGTATTCATATGGTACTCGAGGATAGATTGAAGCGACTTATGAATTCCTGCTTAAGATTTGTCACCGGCACTTAAAGGCGGTCTCATGTGTCCCACCTTTATGACGAGTTAAAGTGGCTCTTCCCTTCTTTCCGCTGACAATATCTCCTTGGATCTTTCCTATTTCAAACAATCAACACCCTTCCTACATCTATAGTTCAAACCCGTGGTCCACTCCCAGAAAACAAGATCCCGTGTTTCCGACCTTTATATCCCTTTCCATAGAACTAAGGCATTTGAATATTCCTTTATTGTCCGATCCACAGCCTTCTGGAATTCCTTGCCATCTGATATCCTACATGCCTCTTACTTGTCTTCATTCAAATATCACCCAAACCAATTCCTTCTCATATTCCAAAATGACGTTGTACAATGAAATAAGTATTGTGAATCAAATTTTGACTGAGGTCAATGGTTGTTGAAATTGTTTGAGTTTTAATTTTGGGAATCAACCCATAGTGCTTATAACATTTGTTTTTTATTTTACCTGATTTCTGTTTTTTATGTCATTTAAATAATCTTTGGTTTTTTCAAAATGATGTAACAGAGAAGTACATTGATGTTACAGAGAAGTAATTAAAAAAATAAAAATAATATACAGGTCATACAGGTGTCAGAACAATTTAAACTGTATGACTTGGTAATTAAGATACTTATAATGTAGTTTAATAATAACTACTTGGCATTTTAAATACCGTACTTAAAAATAATACTTAAAGTATTGTTTGTCCCAGCCACCATTAATGTAATAAAATAAAATAATTTTATGGTGATATCTCTTTTCTGGTATCGCATTTCAGTAAATGTCCAATTTTGAAACACACCAAACAGAAGTCGTTTTTATTTTATTTATTTATTTTCTTTTTTTAATGAACCTTTAACTTTAAAGCTTTATTTAACACAATTAGTTTTATTTTTTAATGTTTGTTATAGTAATTGATTTCACTATTAAAACAGCGAAAAGAAAATGCTGAAATATTCAAATTTTAACTCAATTTCGATTTTGGTCTGCCTTTGATATGAGGCCATTTATATCTATTTTTAAATATAGATTCTTCGACATATAACTGTATCTATATTTTCCGAACTTCCTTAGCAAAGGAAGACCTTAGCATGGTCTTCCACCGCAAAATAGAAATTGATTGTCATAGCTTTTTATCCAATTTTATAAAACGCAAGACCGACTATTTTTCATTGCTATACCTCCATCTTGGTCGGGGAAAATATTATCCTCGCATGTTTTAACACCCAGCCCTAGTATCTTACATCATTTTGGCAAGGTGTAATACTTTAAAATGATTTATATGACGTCAAAACATATTTACGTTTCATTCCGTATTTAAATTGTTAAAATGCTTGATGACATTTTCATTTAATTATTTTCGAATACTAAATAAAATAAATTACTTTTCATTATTTATAAGTTATTCTGTATGATGTGTTGTGCAGATTTGCTTTGATGTGAAATGTGGGATCTCTAAGTTAAGAAATAAAAACAGTATCCTCATGCAAATATGAAAGAATGAAAACTTCATTTTTTGTTTGATGTCGTGGATATTCAGTCGATTTTTGTTTCACAAATGTGGTTAATTAAAAATTTTACATTTTTTAAAAATATTTCTTAATGATATTAACAACTGTATTAAATAAATACATCTAGTAAATTTGAACATATGGATATAATGACATGAAAACAGTAGCTGAGTAACTGCCTAATGGCACTCTAATGATATGTCTACATCTTCTTTTCAGACGCCTCGGAGGGTTATCAGGAATTGAAGAGGAACCAATGTTAGAAACGAGAGGGTTGGGATGATTCTGAAGTTTATTATTGAAGGATAGGTATCTGGACTGGACAAGATCTGAAACAAAAGAAACATTAAGGTCATTATGGATGGTTTTATTTGTAACAAAGTAGGGAGCATTGAGGGTTTTACGAAGGATTTTGGATGTTAAGGATTGGATACGAGAGGAATTCGATGGTTTAGTGGAGCCCCATAGCTCAACTCCGTAAGTCCAAATAAGGCTTATTATAGTCATTTATACGTTTTTTTTAATAATTAATTGGAAGTTTGGAGCATTTTTCTAAACCATTATTTAATTTTTATATTTATCAATTATCATGGTTTGTATATAGCTACTTTAAATAATTTGTTCATAAAGTGTATTATGTTGATATTTAATTTTTCCAATTTAAAGTTTCATGAGGCCCATTATCAACGTTATGTAAGAAAGTGATTGAAAATGCAACTGTTAAGTATTGTTTTTAATCCTCAACCCTAAAAACAACTAGCAACAATGCTTATAAATGCTTGCTTATACATCCTTGTTCATGTGACAAATTATGAGAAAAATATATTAAAAATTTTGCAATTGGGCTCGGCCGGGATTTGAACCCGGGACCTCTCGCACCCTAAGCGAGAATCATACCCCTAGACCACCGAGCCACGAAAATAGTATTGTAATATTTTATAATTGGGAATTTAATAGTTCATCGTTTTTTAAGTTATTTTTGTGAACCAGTTATTACGTGACTGTTGATGTTTAGCTGTACACTACTAATCCCCCCCTCCTCTACGTTATCATTAGGTCTATACCTTGACTTGACACTTATGACCAGAGCAATAATTTTATGCAGTAAAATACCTGCAAAATATGTCATATAATATATACTAAATCGTAAATCGTAAAATATACAGTAATAAAATATCCAGCGAAAGTCACCAAATATCCAATAAGAAAGCTAAAAATTGGAATAAACTGCTATAAAGTGCTGAAGTAATAGGAAACGTCGAGTGGTTTCTTGTCGTTTCTGTCTAGTATGAGGATTCGAAGTTAGTCGTTTGTCCAGGTTGAGTCCTAGGTAGCGGATTTGCTCAACAGGAATAAGTGGAGGATTGTTAAAGGAAACTGTAGGACAGGAAGTCATTGATTTACGACGAAGGGTAAAAGTAATTTGGTGGAATTTATTGAAGTTTATTTAATTCTCCAGTTTTGACACCATTCTTCAAGATTTGATGTGTGATTGAAGCATTTGGGATGCAATTGATGGGTCATTATTTACTGATTGGATACATATGTCATCGGCCTATGTGGTGATGACAGCGTTGAGATAGGTTGGGATGTCAGCTGTATAAACTGTATAGAGTATAGGTCCTAGGATACTACTTTGAGGAACACCAGCAGACATTTGGGCATTTAACATTTAAATTCTAAATTGTTTATCATCAGTTTTAACCATGCATCTTATTGTATTAGTTAATTCTGACATTAAGCTGCATTGGTGAGATATTTATTGTATGAATCAGACCATCAGGATTTATCTTTTACATAAAAAACAAGCAATCACCAATTTTCAATTCAAAGGAGATCTGTATTGAAAAAGGTGAATTCAAATAATTTGTGAATCATATTAATACGTCATCCTTCATAGTATTATTATTTTTTATTTTTTCATTTCTCAATTAACAGATAAAAGTGACAATAAGCAACTGTACTGACAAATTATGATTATTGTATCTCAGGTCTGGGGAAATATAGTAGGCAGCAATCCCAGTTCTTCAAGAAGATCTTAATGACCAAACAAATAAATAAAAAATGCTGCAAATGATTTCACAATGGTTTATTATTTCCAAACAATTATACATTTAAAGTAACATTACCTTCCTAGTTACAAAGAAAAATAAATAAAAGGTGAATCCAATTATTGGACTAAACTTTTTTTTAACAGTAAAGAAATAAATGAATCAACACAATCATTTTTCAAAAGAAAAGAAAAATATAGAAAAAATAATAGACACTTGAACTATATTGTATTTAAGTTTAGGTACTTCTTTGCATAAACTTACACGCATGTAATATTTTATATAAATATATACATACATACATTTTAATTAAAAAATACCTACATTCTAATATTGGCAAACCTTGACGGCATTTTTAGTGTGCCTATTGTAGGTGAACATTTTGTATATTGTGAACCCATTGTTTCTCCACTTTGAAATTTGGCAAATCTTTAGCCCCCATATATAAGAATAAAATATAATTTTTACTAAGAATCAAAAGTGGTGTTCTTCAAAAATATAAAAATGAAGATTTTAGTTTTATTAAAATATTATCTTTTTATATTATAGAAATAAATAGAAATAGAAATAGAAAATAACTTTATTCTGGGACAAAGTCCCTTTAGAATAACATAACAGAACATAATTAAAATACTACATCTGGCCAAAATAAAACAATAATAAAGAAGAGAAAGTAAATAAAATATTAGTTAAACAAGCTATATACAAAAAAAATAAAAATAAAAATAATCTATATACAAAACACTTCAAATTATGATTAAACACTTTAGACTATCTACAGTACGAAAAATTATAATTATACTCTTTTGAAAACTAAAATAATAAAAAATACAATGAGTTCTTCTTTAAAATGTGGTGTGTTTCTGATAACAAAGAAAAGACAAAGCTGACAATATAAAATATCAGTGTCTTTAAATAATGATTAATATGTAGACTCTTCATTGTCAAATGCTAGAGGTACAGATTTAATTATATATCAATAAAAAATAATAATAAAAATTAAAATTAAAAACAAACAATAGATACGGTCAGTGGCCTTAAGAGCCGGAAAATATTGTAATATCCCTAGTAGTTCACAGTATAAAATAGCTATTATGGTCATGTAGTATGTCAAAAGAAAGAACATAAGCACTGAAAAATATGACACTTGTTCCAACTTTCTAACTCAAATACTTTTTGAGGAACAGCCCAAAAATTATTTCGAAAATCCACCGTTTTTCGAGGATTTTTGTCATTTTAAAAATTTATAACTCGAAAACCATTAGTAATCAATATCTCAAATTTTGTATAATGTAAATTCTTTACGTTACTATATGCAGCAAATAACTAAAAAAATATCAAATTTTCAATCTTCTGGCTTAGGTCACTGGTTGATTTGACATGGAATGGCCCTGCATTAAACAGTTCCACAAATATCATTATGATCATTATCATAATTTAAATTACTTTTAAATACAAATCAAATCATATACTACTTATAGATCATTTGAATGGATCATGTTCCGCGGTTTTTTTTTATTTTTATAATTTATTCAACCAGTTATTCTTACAATGATAAGTTCAAAAAAATAATTTTAAAAAAATTAAGTCTCAATTTTTTTTATGTGCGACCATTTCGAATTTTCTTTTCAACTGAAAATCTTTTGAAAAGTGAAAATCTTTTGGAAAGACTTTTGTCATTTTATTGCCGTAGCAGATCGAGGATTTAATTTTAAGGGCTCCAGCCCGAAAGCTTTTATATATATATATATATATATATATATATATATATATATATATATATATATATATATATATATATATATATATATATATATATATATATATACCGACAATTACTTGGGAAGAAAATAAAGAAACTAATTAGCAATACGAAATGGTGATTCTTGAAGTCTTATTAAAAATAATTACACGAACAATTATACTTTCATAGTTAATTTCTTTGATAATGTTTTAATATTTACCAGCTATATATGCATTATAATTTAAAATATATAACATACGGTGGTTGCTTAAGTATTTAGCTTAGATCACTCACAGTAATAAATATGGACCAATGAAAAAAAATTATTTTTGTTTTTTGTTTTTTTGGGAGGCGGGAGGGAGTTTAACCCCTTTCCCCGTAGTTAGTAAGTAGATACATGTGTTCAATTTCCGTCTGAGTTTTAATTTCGAATGACTTGAAAGGAATGAGTATAATAGCCGTAGTCTTAGATTTAGAGTTTCCGTTTTGTTCTTGATATGTGAGCCCCATGTCATTCTTCTGTCAGTCCCAGTTATTAAACTTTGTCTGTCTGAGGAATTTGAAAATTATCAAGGTAAATAGCTGGGCAAGTTTCACAAAACAAGGTTAAAGTGATATCTAGTGATTTGTACTAGTTAAGTCGAATTTATCAGAGTTTGCACCAGTCATGGAATTTGTTGGTGATATTGTACATTCTGTGTGGCCAATATATGCCAAATTTTATGTCTTGTCAAGATTGTTGTATCGTCTGCGTAATTTATAGCCGTGACATCAGGAGGCATTTCATAGATGTGAAAATTATTAGAGGCGCAGAAATAGGAAGCGACCACATGCTTCTTATAGCAGAAACCCAGGTGCTAAAGCAGCGCAGAACAAAGACAAAAGCGCATGAAAGGATAAAAGTATGTAAGCTGCAGGACCCCCAGAAGGGAGCTGAATATGAAGAAGAATTGAAGAGGAGGCTCCAAGAAATTGATTCAGGCACAAATCTAGATGAGATGTGGGGTTTTATAACAAGTAGTATCCTGCAAGTAGCTTTCCTAGTTTGTGGAATAAAGAGGATATACTCAAAGAGTAAGCGAACTTCATGATTTAGTGAAGAGTTGCGGGCGCTGTTCAGGAAAAAGAAGAGCATGGAAGGACTACTGGCAAGAGAAATCACCAGATAAATGGCGAATGTATGTAATGGCTCGAAATAGTACAAAGGAAGCTTTAAGAAGAACAAAGCAAAAATCGTGGAAGAAATCCGAAGAGAAACTAAACCAACATCATGCAGAGAATATTAAACTATTCTGGGGAAATTTTTATTTATTTTTTTAACTTATTTATTGCAAAATATTACAATATATCTCAAGGACATTTATAATAGTGTTGTGAGATCCCATCCACACTCTATGTACAATAAATAAAATAAATTATACAGAAAAATAATATATAAACAATAAATAAGAATAAAATAAAAAGAACACATACATACACCTATCTGGGCATTGCTAGGACTCCAATATTTACAAACTATAAAAGGTCGCCTGGCCACTGACATTTTAACCTCCTTGGACGATTATAGGGATGGGTGGTGGTGGATAGAGATTGTGCAAAGGGATTTGGATGATAACTGGGATATTAAGGTCATGGTGTAGGATTTTGTTGGTTACATAGAAAGGAGCATCGACTATTGTTCGAAGGATTTTGGATTGGAAGGATTGGATGCGTTTGATGTTAGAAAATTTTGCTGTCCCTCACAGTTCAAGTCCGTTAGTCCAAGTAGGTTTCAGTATTGTCTTGTAGGTAAGCATTTTATTTTCAATAGAGAGTTTAGATTTTCTATTTAGTAGTATGTATAGTTGGCCGTATCGTCGGTTAAGCTCTGGGGAAAATTAAAGCCTTAAGAGATCGCAAAAAAAAATGTAAAGAATGAGAATGGGAAGGTGATCTCGGAGGATAAAGCCATTCTGGAAGTTTGGCATAAATATTACACCAAGCACTTCGGTGCAGATGATATGTACCCAGTGAACCCAGAAGGACAATGAAATGAGGCTGTTTGACGAGGCAATAGAAGAGGATAAAATAATGGTGAAAGCTCTACAAGTACTCCATCAAAAAGCCGGGGACGAGAAGAGGAACCCAACTGATTGGAAAGATAATGTCATCATACCAATTCACAAGAAAGGGTTCTAGACCAAATGCTCAATTAATAATCAATTCTAATGAGCAATTAGAAGTGGTCTCAGAATTTTTCTACCTAGGAACTGTCGTAGAAATATCGAAGAAAGTGTACTTAGAAATATCCAATAGAACAAGCAAAGAAAATTCAGTCTACTAGCAGATTTGCAACACAGTTGTAGGAAAATGAGTGGTAGACAAGAACGTCAAGCTCCATATATATAAATCTGTGTACCTGTCAATACGTCTATACGGAGCTGAAAGCTGGATATTGACAGACAGGCAAGAGAGCAGAGACACTGCTGCTGAAATGAAATATCTGCGAAGAACAGTCGGTAAGACTAGGAGGGACCGGGTTCGTACCGAAAGTATACGCCAGGAAGCTAAGAGTCGCCTCATTGAAGGAGGTTCTGCAAATCCGCCACTTTTATTAACCCACTGTATATTAATTCCAATTTAAAAAGAATATTTTCGAATTAAAAAAATTCCCTGACTAACAATTTTTCCATGACTTCTCCCTGACTTTTCCAGGTGTTGAAAATTCCCTGACTTTTCCAGGTTTTCCCGGTTTTCCAGGTCGGTCGCCACCCTGAGCTAAGGAAGAAGTATACAGTGTAATGGCTGTGGATTAAGTGTAACGGATAAATGTAAAGGGTTATGTTTTAGCGATTGTTTAATCAGTATTGCTGTATTTACTGATTGGATCAGTACAGGCATGTGCCGTATTATCTGGGAGGTTAGTTCTGTATATTTTGTAGCCTGGAATGTGAACTTTAGAACGTCTATATCAGTAATGAGGGCAATGCCAGTCCGTTTTTCGTGTATTTACATATCAAGTTTAGTCCTGTGTTGGTTAATACCATTTGCGTTCCAAAGAACAAACGTGGAGCCCACATTCGACCGATTAGAAGCTATAAGCAGAAGATAAGACTTTAGCAACATAAGATAGTTCTTGGAGAAGGCTAAAAAGAGGTTGGTTGGGAGAAGTTATTCAATCCACTAACTAAGTTAAAGAGCTGAGCTGAAACCAGGTGATTGTAAGTCGGTGGTAGCGGCTGGGTAATGCCCTTTTTCATTTCTGTATGCTTTTGCTTTTGCTGGTGATGATACGTAATAATTTCTCCTATTTATTTTCTTCCTACCATTTATATACTTCAATTTTGTGCGCATATTTTTGTAAATATTTCTGAAACTTTCATATTTATTAAATCTTGATATAATATATACGAAATATTTATTTATCTTGATATAACAAAAATCTGGGCCGAATCAGCATTCATTAGTTTTATTATCTTGGCTGTACGATGGTTTAGTATAATGGATAGACTGTACTTCTAATTTTACATTTCCACATTCTCTCATACAAGCATGCACACACACACACTCACACACAAACATACATATATATATAAAGACATTCCTTATTTCTGTTTATTGTCTTTGTTTTTTCTCTCATTCGATTACATTTATGTATGCGCGCAATTAAACAATTAAAAGTATGGTGTATCCATTATACTAATCCATGGTGTAGCCACGATAATAAAAACTAATGAATGCTGACTAAACGAGTGTATTTTAAGAGTTTATTAATATTATTATTATTAAATGACACAAAGCTATTAATTTGATAAACGTCTCAAGTCTGAATTTTCTATCACATAAGATCATACTCAGGTGGGTTAACTTTTTTTATCTCTCATTGAATTGCCTCTGCCAAAGATGTAATCAAGGAAAATTGAACAATATAGCAAACAAAATAGTCATTTCTCCAAAAAAAAAAAAAGAAAATACCGGTTAATATAAGTAAATTGAATCATAAAAAAATGATAAAATGCTATTTTCCATTTCTTATTCCAATTTGGGAGGGTTCCAATTCGTAAGATAAGACCGGCCTCAGGACAATTGAACTGTAAACTGCAATATTTCCGGAAAGTATTAAAGTAGCAAATTAGGGCCAGTTATGAGGCAATAAAGTTTTATGGCTGGGGTGCATTACCCCGGGCTCTATGTTTTACTGCCCTTGTTCATCCCTCACTACCCCGGAGCACCTTAATATCCTCTTCCGTCGGATCCAGCTTTATATGCCCTTTAGGGAGACATAAATAATCACAAGGGAATATCTCAATTCAAACATACCGTATTGTTTCAAGTAGACAAGAAACTGTGCATTTTAACATGAACACTAACGATGCTACAAACGGTGATGTTAAATCATACATGTGATGTAGAAATTGAAATAAATAAACTCTTAATTTTCTGACCTTTACCAATGATTGTAAGATGTAACCATTGAGCATTGTTCATCTCAATAACTTAAAACAATCCCAATTTGTCCAGGATTTTGTCCATGATAGGTAATAGAGAAATAGGACGGTAAGAAGATGGGTGTTCGGGTGGTTTTTTAGATTTGTGTAACATTTCGACAATAGATAGTTTCTTAGGATCAGGAAAATATGTGGTTCGGAGCATACCATTAAGTCCATTAAGTCTACTTTGAATAACTACAATGTACAATTTCATGACTTATTATATGTATTTATAATATATGTATATTATATATATGTACAATTATATGTAGGTGAGGAATAGGATGGCTTTCCAAGGAAGCAGTTTTAGGATCTGGGAAGTGATGAGGTCGTGTCCAGGAAGTAATCTGTTGATGATATTGGATATTTTCGAAGGATTTTAAGGTGGAAGAGGCGAGGGCGGGGTGGCCGAATGGGCTAACGCGTGTGCACTGCACCGCCATTGCCCGGCAACCGGATATATGATTCTATGATATGAAAATAGTCACGAGTTCGCGTCCCGGTGCCAGAGAGGATTTTAAATTCCCCGCCCTCACCCTCTGGTCCGGGAAAATCCCGTATAGCCTAAAAGGCGAGGTAGGGAAGAACAGAAAAAAATAAAAATAAAAGGTGGAAGAGGCATTTGGAATGGAATATTCAGTTCTGCTTCAATATATTCAATTTGCTTTAGATTAAGGATATCAGGATGTGGATTAAAGGTTTGGAAGAGATGTTGACCGAATAGTTGAGATTTTTCTTCATCGGATTTGGACCAGGTTTGGGATTCAGATAATAGTGGATGATTAAAGACTTTAAACTTTAAAATCTTTTCGGGGTCGTCGATAGAGATTTGTTAGTAGTTGTAAGATTTTCAGTTGGGTTAATTAAGTTTTGAATTTTCTAATTTCTATATTTAGTTTGTTAGTCAATTCTGTATAGTAAGTATTATCTGAAAGATATCTAGTCCTATGCCATTTCGATCTTGCTCTGCTGTTTTCCCTTAATAAGATTCGAATATGTAACGGCAAGTTAATATGTCGTGAGTTATTGTTTTTATTGATGGATGTGTTATCATTTATACTAATACTAATAGCTATTGATGTAATGAGTTTTTCTATGGCTTCTTTTGTCTTAAGCGGAAGTTTTAAGTCCAGTTTATTTTCCAAATAGTCACGAAACTTGTCCCAGTTTACTCGTCCTGTAATCAATTTCGGATGTGAAGGTTTAGGAACGAGATTTAAATGTAATAATATCAGAACTGAACTATGATCTGAGGAAAGGTCATCCAGGGATTTTATTGTGGTCAGGGAAGAGGAAATCTGGGTGATGATAAATATATCTAGGATATCAGGACGTTTTTGAAGGGATGTTGGCCAATATTTTATTCCCTGGCAGGAGAGTTACCCGCCGATCCAGGGGGAGAACTTCGATTGCTCTTTTGGAATGTCCTTTTTAATTATTGCGAATCTGTCTCACTAATTTCGGAAAATGGGACATCTTCCTCCGATTCGTCACCAGACGTATTATCAGGTTCCATGATTAGAAAATAATTAAAAGTTCGATATCACTCGAAGGAAGGTGTGTTAGTACACAGGCCTTGACCGTGAATCTATCTCAGTATTTCAATGTGAAAATGTTCCAATGTACAACAGCTCACTACTGTTCACACTGTATAGCAGCAGTAATTGCTGAATCAACCAATCAGAATGATGAAAAGGAAACAGACAGAGCGATGAAACAGAGCATAGATCTGTAGTTTCGGTAATGACACTTCATAGTCGTTGATAGGAATAATGGGATGATATGATGAATGGTTGATTATGATATGAAAAATTATAAGATTTTAAAAAAAAATTGCTAGAAGAACAAAGCATGATGTTCAAAACAAGAAAAAAAAAAGTTTGTATGACGATATATAGATAATATTGATGTTTTTATTACCAAAACTAAAAAAAAAATAATAATAATTTATTAATACAGTATTATTCAAATTATTTATTAATATAGCATTCAACTATATACTAGAAAATCTTGCAACAAAACTTTTTTTTTGTTATACAACTTCGACCTCAGTTGACCTCTCCAACTTGAAAGTTAAGTAACAACTCTCTTCCTTTCTTAAGTTTTATTCTTTTTTTTCTTTTTCCTATTTTACTTCACTTAAGAATTTCCTCGGGATTTAATTTTAAGAATTCTATAGTGTTTTAAAGTAAAAATTATAGATTAAAATTTTCTTGCATTATGACTTCATAGAAATATTTCAAGCACTAACTTTTATTTAAATAATTGGTAATTGGTTGACTGTCGTGGATAATGAAGAGAAGAATAGTTGGGGTGCTCAGTCAAAAAAGGAAGGCAAAAAATAAATTATAATATTTATTTTTTACATATGCCGACGTTTCGACCTGAAGTTCAGGCCTTCATCAGGGCTAAGAAAATAACCAGATAACAAGGTATGAGAAACATAAGTAATGATGGTAAAAAAGATAATAAAAAATGAGAAAATAAAATAGATTAGATCTAGATAAAATAGATCTAAATAAAATATTAGAAAAATAAAATAGATAGATATAAAGTAAAATGAAATTGTTAGAATAATGACTAAGAACTAAGAGATAAATGATAAAGACTGTTACATAGTGTGGAATGATGAAGTAGGCATAATCAAAAAGGGGGTGACAAAAGTGTTACATTGGGAATCTTAGAATAAAATGTAAAAACATAAAAAAGAAATATAAAGTTATATAAGAAATGAAAATAAAATAAATAGTAAAAATTAAAAACATTGAGAATGGAGTAGTTAGATAGAAAATTGAGATATTGTAAAGTCTATCAAGATGTACAGACAATGTATAATATAATAAAGAGTTAACAACAGAGAAAAGGAATGAAAGGAAGGAGGGAAGAAATTGAGAAAGCTGCCTATAGTTTGAAAAAAATGCCTATAGTTTGAAAAAAAAATGCCTATAGTTTGAAAAAAAAATGCCTATAGTTTGAAAACAGGCTACCTCACTTTCCAAGGACAATTTTTTAACCAAATCTCCGGACTAGCAATGGGTAACCCCCTCGCTCCCGACATCTCGAAAATCGTTCTCAATGATCTTCAAGACTCCATTATCCCTCTTTACCCTGACGATATCATCTTTATTCGGAAATACGTAGACGACCTCCTCCTAATCATCAATCCAAATAAAATTCCTGATATTCTATCACATTTTAACTCTTACTAGCGTTTTACGTTTCAGACATCAAGGATCAAATTTGTTTCGGTGTCTGTCGATCTGTCTGTCTGTAGTCAAATCGATGTGACGGGCATATCACCTAATATCGTTCATCCGATTTTCATGAAGTTTTCAGTGATTATGCGGATTGGTGCCTAGATTGCCCAATATCAATTTCATTAAATTCTAATCAACAGTTCCGGTTACGCACGCTAAAACGCATTTTTGTAGACATGCTAATATTTCAGAAATGACTCGTTCGATTTGGCTCAAAATTGGATAAAAGGTAGTTATTTGTGAAAAAAATAATGTAAGGTCAATTTTATCGAATTCTATCCGTTCCTTTCTCTTATATATGCCCAAACGCATTTTTCTTTATACGTCTATATCTCCGAAACCCCAAGTTTGATTTGGCTCAAATTTTGAGGGAATGTAGGGGGGGGGCAAACGTAAAATGAAATAGGCGCCAATTTTATCAAATTCTATCTACTACTCCCCAAAAAAATACTTCCGCTTTCAGATCAGGAAATGTGTTATTGGATATGCCTATAGTTTGAAAACAACGCATTCGATTTGACCCAAACTTGGAGGAAATTTAGAGAACAGTATAGAGATAACGTATTATCAATTTCATTGAATTCCATTAAATAATTAAAATTAATATAAATAATTGTTAACAATATAATGGCTGCGAAATGTTGAAGGCACTGATCATATGTAGTTAGGTTATTACAATATTATTATGGGGTTATAAATGTTATGTTTTATTCAAAAAATTAATTGATACTGTATTGTTTGGTCGATTCCAAACGTTACTGACATGACACTTACTGCTGTTGCTTAGATCTCATGTAATTTTCAATACATTTAAAGTAATTTATACTCTTGAGTTTGTAGAAAAAATAACGTCTTAGTTGTGATAATGTTTATTTCCTTTGAAGTTCAATCAGTTCGTCTTGGTCTCGATTTCGTCCTGAAATATCGAACTTATGTGAACTTCACCCATATTTTTATATTGTTTAGCTTAAAGCGTTTTGTTCTGGAAATTATTGGAAATTATTACTGGAAACAGAAGGAAATTATTGGTCACGTTAACTTCGAACAAACAACAAGTTGAATTTTCTCTATGGATTTTCTCGCTCTTCCATTTTACGAGTGAAAACATACCTATTACGTATATATCACTACTATTAGTGCAAAATGTTCGAATGTAAAAATTTTCAACTTTTATTCTATTTGTGCTGAAGGTGACATTTTGTAGTCTGCAACTGATATAACTAGTCTGCTACGATGGAAAATAACAGAGAGCAATAAAATATGAAATTATTCTAATAAAGCATAAAGAAATAATGGATTTTATACACTCTTGCAAAACAATCAATTTTTACATACCTTTTGCACTAACTGTAGTGATATGCTTGTTCAGTATGCATTGTACATTTTTTTTTTTTTAATTAAGGATAATCAAATATGGAATCTTCAAATACGGAACTCTTTCGCATTTTAATATTAGCTGATAAAAGAAATTCGTGGATATCAAACCCGCAAATGATGAAGGGTAACTGTATTTCCGAATCGACTTCTACCAGAGATTTTATTCTCATACGAAAAATTGTATACCTTGTAATATTTTAATATTTTATCCAATGAAAACGGTGAGGAAGCTATACTGACCTTACTTGGCAGACGTTTTTAGATACTTTACCCTTACATGTTTTTTTAATAAATCATTTATACTGTGAGATAAATATGGTGATTATTTTTCTACACTACCTTGTGGTTAAGCCAATATGGCCTGGTCCGTGGTACAGGTCCCTTTTTATCGAATTATTAACATCCGCTTGAAACTTCGTAAATATTTTCATCTCATCGTAACCTACAACTATTTAATAAGGCAATATAAATAAGCTAAACTTTGTCTATTTAATTAGGTACTAAAAACTCGTAAATGCACATTCGCTTCCTACTTGGATCGTAGGATAATTTGGTAAAATAATCGAGAAAAAAGGTGACCTTTAGAAATATGGAGCCGTTTGGCGTGACCTAAACCCATTTTCAAAATAACGAGGTTATATAAGACAAATGTCCCAATGTTTTTGTGTGCCACCTTTTTTATCGATTTTGTGATCAAATTATCTTACGATCCAAGTAGAAAACAAGTGGGTATTTACGAGTTTTTTGTACCTCATTAAATAGACAAAGTTTGACCTCCTCCAGATTGAAAACAACCCAATTCCAAGAGTTTTCGTAAATAAAATAGTTGTAGGTTACGATGAGATGAAAATATTTACGAAGTTTCAAGCGGATGATAATAATTCGATAAAAAGGGTCCACGGACCAGCCCATATTGGCTTAACCATAGGGTAGTGTAGAAAAATAATCACCATATTTATCTCACACTATAAATGATTTATTAAAAAAAATATAAGGGTAAAGTATCTAAAAACGTCTGCCAAGTAAGATCAGTATAACTTCCTCACAGTTTTCATTGGATAAAATATTAAAATATTACAAGGTATACAATTTTTCGTAGGAGAATAAAATCTCTGGTAGAAGCCGATTCGGAAATACAGTTACCCTTCAACATTTGCGGGGTTGATACCCACGAATTTAGTTTATCAGCTAAAATTAAAATGCGAAAGAGTGCCGTATTTGAAGATTCCATATTTGATTATCCTTAATTAAAAAAAAAAATGTACAATGCATACTGAACAAGCATATCACTACAGTTAGTGCAAAAGGTATGCAAAAATTGATTGTTTTGCAAGAGTGCATAAAATCCATTATTTCTTTATGGTTTATTAGTATAATTTCATATTTTATTGCTCTCTGCTATTTTAAAAAGGGATCTGTAATACGGACTAGGTGTTTACAGAAGTGAGAATCATCATATCAACACATGCCTGCATAACAAAACACTGCTGTAAGTGAATATCTTTACATTGCGATGAGTAAGTAGCTGTTCACACTATCTGTTTTTATTCAGTCTTCAGTCAGGCCACTCTCTCGCCTCTGTCCAAAGGCCGCCTTGGTAAGATTTCTTCTCTCCTACTAATGGAGAAGTGGCTCGCATCCACAACTTCTTTTCACCAGCATACAAAGTTATTAAAGTGCGGTCGTTCAGTTCAGTCAGCATCTGAGAGAACTCGCTCTCTAGCGTAATGTTCTGTCTGCCCCATCAATTAGGACCTCAGTGCCTCTTAGGTGATGTAGACTACAACGGTTGCAAGTTCTACTGGGACAAAACGGGTCGATGATTTTACCACGTTTAAAGCCATTATGAAACCAGCATGCCCAGTGAGAATCTGTGAGACTCAGTAGTCCGGCATAATATATGATATATTGAAATGTGTCCAATACTTTTTGACCTACTATCACCAAAAAATGTTCCATAGGAATCGGTGATCCCACGTCCGCAGTAACCTTCCCTTATTAGTTTCTTCATACCTTTCCAATTAAACTTATTCTTTTATTTAATCAATTGTCAAAAATTACAGGGAGAAAAGTTTGAGTAGTGAAAAACTGTACTAAAATGTCTGTCCTCCTTACTGTTGACTTACGAGAACTGTTTCATTTTGAAATCTATGCAAGGAATTGAGAAAGGATATGGTGAAAAGGCTTTTCACTTTCAGTGTGAGAGGAAGAGAAGGTGAATTAAATATGTGTAAGGGGAAGTGTGGGTGGCATATGGAAGATAGGATGAATGGTCGCAACGTGGCACAGGTAGTTGGCCAACTTTATGGAATCTCTCCAACTACCGATCGCCGAGCCCTTCGTTAAAACTTTCCCGATTGGCTGGTCCAAGTTTATCCATCTCCTCTTTTTATTTCACCGCTTCATTTTTTTTTTTTTTTTATTATCCCTCTGAAAGAAATATGTTAAAAAATTTTACCCTCTGGCGATAACGAATGGTTCAAATGTTTTGGCAGCTCCAACAATTATTCTTCATTTTTCTATTCTCTTGTTTCCCTTATCGATTTTTGACAAATATCAATGACTGAAAAAAAAATCTACTATTTAAAAAGTAGCTTGCAAGTAATTAAACTGTCAGAAAAATTTTGAATAGAAAAAATCACAAACAGGCAATAATGGACTAATGAGATTCCGACATACGAGTAAAACTGTGACCGCAAGTAGCATGCCGCAGCTACTCCTCCACTCTTTATTCCAACTTTATTCCTAATCCTTCCCCACCCTCTCAATCTACGTCATAAGCAAGGCCTGGATTTTTATACTATTCCAAATTTTTCTTGCATGCAGTTTTTAATCTGGCGATCAAATATCTATAAAAATTGATGTACTCGGATGCAATTAGTCAAATTTTATATTGCATATTTCTTTATGATTGATGATGAATGAAATAATTACATAATTGATGGTTTCAACCAATTAAAAAATACAGAAATGAAAGATTAAAATACAAAATTGAACATGAAATTCCAGATTACAATCTAAGGTTCATTTTAACAACCAACAGTTCATTTTTATCTCCATCACATCCATTGATTATCAAATCATTGCTCATCTTCTTTAATAATTTTTTCTTACTTTATTTTTTAAAAAGTATATTTCCATTTATCTTATTTCCTTTTCTCTTTTCGTATTTTTGGCATCACGTAAAAGTAACGAATTTTGGCAGATTCACATTCATTACTTTAACATAGCGCCGACTGTATTATGTTTTAATTATTTTGGTTCATAAAGGAAATAAAATAAAATAAAAATTGAAATAATTTTCGTTTGATTTTCAAACTATAACCCAATTTCTTCCTTTTTTTCTAAGTGTAAGCAAAATAGTTTATTCCAATGTTTTAGCTTCCCTATTGGATATTTGGTGACTTTCGCTGGATATTTTATTACTGCATATTTTACGATTTTTTAGTATATATTATATGGCATATTTTGCAGGTATTTTACTGCATAAAATTATTGCTCTGGTCATAAATGTCAAGTCAAGGTATAGACCTAATGAAAACGTAGAGAGGATAGGATTAGTAAATTGTATAGCTAAACATCAACAGTCAGGTAATAACTGGTTCACTTAGAAAACGATGAACTATTAAATTCCCAATTACAAAAGATTACAATACTATTTTCGTGGCTCGGTGGTCTAGGGGTATGATTCTCGCTTAGGGTGCGAGAGGTCCCGGGTTCAAATCCCGGCCGAGCCCATTTGCAAAATTTTTAAAATATATTTCTCCTAATTTGTCGCATAATCGAGGGTGATAATAAGCAAGCATGTATAAGCATTGTTGCTAGTTTTTTTTTTTTTTAGGGTTGAGGATTAAAACCTTAACAGTTGCATTTCCAACCACTTTCTTTCATAACGCTGATAATGGACAACTTTAAATTAGAAAAATTAAATATCAATATAATGCACTTTATGAACAAATTATTTAAAGTAGCTATATACAAACCATGTTAATTGATAAATATAAAAAATCAAATAATGGTTTAGACAAACGCTCCAAATTTTTAATTAATTACAAAAGACTCATATACAAGACTATAATAAGGCCTATATGGACTTGGATTGAGTTGAGCTGTGGGGCACCACTAAACCATCGAATTCCTCTCGTATCCAAATCTTACAATCCAAAATCCTTCGTAAAATCCTCAATGCCGTCTACTTTGTTACAAATAAAACCATCCATAATGATCTTAATGTTTGTTACGTTTCAGATCTGTCCAATCTAGATACTATCCTACCATAATAAACTTCAGAATCATCCCAACCATCTCGTTTCTAACCTTGCTTCCTCTTCAATTCCTGATAACCCTCCGAGGCGTCTGAAAAGAAGTGCCTTGAGTACTTTCTCAACAAGTGTTTTCACGTCATTATATCCATACGTTCAAATTTATTTAATGTATTTCTTTAATTGTAAATAGTAGGAAATTAAAAAATAAGGGTTTAATGATAAATTTGGTAAAATAAATAAATTAGAGAATGATTGTGGTTCACATTAATCCTTGAAGTTGACCTTTGAGCCAAATTTAAACAATAATGCAATTTTTAATTTGAATCGGCCAGAATTTGAGTTCGAGATCTTACAAAAGATCCCAGGACATTAAGCGAAAATCATCATCGAAAACGTATAGATGTTTCTGTAGATAATCAATAATTTTTTAGTAGGGAATTAAATGGTTTTTACTTTGTTATTTTGTTTTTTTTAATTAAACAAGTATTAGGTGACATTAATATAGAAGTTATGGAATACAAATATTTAAATTTTCCAATTTTGCCCAGAACGAAATGTGTAAGGATAATTATATCCTATATACTCTAATAAGTTTTCCTTTAGATACTACAAATAACGATAAAACGTTAACGCTTACGTTGAAATATTTACTTATAGTAAATGTTGTATTTAATTTTTTGTGTATTCTCTGCTTAAGGTAATTACTTCTGTATTTGTAAGTAATCTAAAATACAGTAAATTCTTTATTAAAAAACAAGATATAAATAAAAATATATGTAAATAAGGAATATATAGAATTTCGGTTCATATATTAGTTGCTTTATTTTATTTTTTTATTCTTAATGCTTTTTTTAGTGATTTCATTCGATTGTTTGCATCTAAAATAGTCCCAAATGATACCTTATGTACGTGAAATCTCAACTTGGCCCGGTATCAGTCTGATACAATCTTACACAATTTTTGTATATTTTTTCTTTTTTTTTATCACACCCTACCTCAGCGTTCCTGAATGTTGTTCTTGAGGTACAATCGAACCATCTGTATGCAAAAAAATTATTTAATCCGACCAGGCCGGATTTTTTCGAAGGACGAGGGAAGGTGAAGATACAACATACATAAAGTTAACCAGTCATATGTTTATCACTTGTAATATAATCATTACAATTTTGTTTTTTTTTAACTATTTTTGAGTTATTTTGAATTAAATGATTGTGAATTATTGGAAAGGCAGTGAAACCCTGGCTCCCCTTCATAACGTATTTTTTATGGGGGAGTGAGAAGGGGAAAGAGAACGTACGAAATCAAGTAAGATGAACCTTTTCTCTTATTCCAAAGCTGCTGATTTGGCTGGTCAGTTGAGAATCGAGACGGAGATTATTTTACAGAAAATGTAAGAGAAATTTTTACTTGTTTAACTTTCATATTGGGTGAAAACGTCTGAAAAATAAAAATACTATCTCGGGCTATTTCGAAATAACTTTTGAGAGCCAAAAAATTTCGACTTTGTAGATCTTTTTTCCCTATAACTGCTCAACGTCAAACTGTTTCTTTAATAGATTAAAGAACATTAAATTATGGGTAGAATGAGTAACAATTCTTAATACTTTGGTTAAATGGTATGGTAAAAAAAACGCGATTTTTTACCAACTTTCTCAAAAATTTAGACACATTATTATAAACGAAAATTAATTTTTTTTCCACTGAGCATCTAGTTTTTAAATTAGTTAAAATACACATGAAAACTGAATATAGACATGACTCAAAATCTATTTTTTTGAGGGAGAAAAATGTTTACGCAGTTTGGAATAATCGAAGGCTCGTTTTGTTGGAGTTAAGAATTTTGGGATGACACCATATTTTCAATTTGAGGAAACTTTAAAATCACAGAAAGCACACGAAGCAGAAATATTTTAGCAGTTATATTATTAACTAATGCCCAAATTACGATTGTTTAGGAAAGAATACCTCAGATAAAGAATATCAACAACAATATTATTCAACCGTTGAAAGGGAATTGGCAAATCTGCATTGCGAAAATCGCCATCTTTATTTCAAACATTCCCTCTTCCTATATTCAAGCTATAGACATCCATGAGTTTTTATACCAAGCGTGTATTTTCCAGTTGTGGCTCTCTGGTGCTTGTATAAAAGTAGAAGGCTCGAAGAACGGTCTCATATGGTGGCAGATTTGCAATGGAGATGACGAACCCAATTCAGATTCCGATGTTCCCTCGCAGATGTCGCCAAGTTTCTTCTTCGTTATCCGCTTTCCAGGTCCAACTTCCTCAGGCTTTAGTCCGGCATTTAAAGTAGTCCTTCTGATGGAAATCATTTCATTTGCTGTTCTGCCCATTGGGACTGAGAGAAATTGTTGAAGGAACTTCTGTACCTACGTTTTTAAAAAAGAATGTTTAGCGACTGAAAAAGATTAATTATATAGCTGTTTAAATATTTGGAATATGTATTCAGAAATATATATATCCATTAAAAATTAATAGAAAAATCTGCTATACTTTTATAAACATAAAGGTCACATTAATCATACACGACTGCATTGGAAGAAAAAAATGAAGTAAAAGGTCATAAAGAAAAGTAACAATACAGCTTTATAAATGATGGCCAAAGGTGTTGAGGCGTTGTGAGCTACAACATTCTCGAGTCCAGCGTCGCCAGTACGAATCGGGCCTGTCGGGATTTTCATTTCCCCTCCTCACTCCCCTATGAAAAATACTTTATGAAGGGGTGACAGGATTTCACTGACTTTCCAATAATTCACAGATATATACTTCAAAACAACTCACAAAATAGTTCAAAAAACCAAAATTATAATAATTGAATTACATGTGATAAACTAATGGCTGGCTTACTTTATGTATGTTGTATCTTTGCCTTCCGTCGTCCTTCCAAAAAAAACATAACTTTAACTTTTTTTAATAATCGGACGTTCGCACATATATACTTTATTGTATCTCTTGTGGTTAACTATGATCTATTCAAATATTTTTCATTTATTACGAGAAATAACATTGTATCATGTTAATGTATAAACATTACACCCTTTGTAATGAGGTTATGGTGTAGTCAGCAACGAGTTAATAAAGCCAGGAAGAGGATGGTCTCTACTTATAATAATGCTCTACTTATCTCTGTTAGCTTCAGGACCATCTAATATAGTCATGTTGTACAAATCATTTATTATTTCACGACACTACAGCACGGTTACTGGTCTTGGCCTCCTATCGGTATGGGTTCACGATACTTTATGTGGAAGGTAGTGAGGCTGTCCACCCTCTCTCCGTACCCTAGTCTGCTGAAGGGACTGCCATATCTATGCGTGCATGCAGACCTGCATTCCCATCCGGGGCAGCTTCCTAGGGAAGGTGGCCCTAGGGAGTATACTGTATGTGTCCTTGTGTAGAGTGTGCTGTGATTGTGTTCTGTGTGTGTGTTAGTGTACTGTTCCCCAAATCTGGAGGGCCAGTGGCTGACTGCGGTACAATGAACGGGCGGTGGGTTCGCCACTTGCTTACGCCATATCACAAGTCATGTTACCAATTCAAGTTTACTTGTTGCATTTTTATCTAATAGAGTTGTAAATTTTAATAAAAAAAACAATTTACCTACGATGTTGAAAAATAATTCAATTTTCTATCAGTGGCCCAGAACCAGTTCACATAATGCATACTAACTATATATTGCAAAGGAGAGCTGATGTTGATAATTCGTTTTTTTAATTTTCATTTGTCAGCTGATATTTACTCCGTTACAGTTCTACGAGCCGTCGTAAAATTTTACAACGCTATCGTTCACTCTTGCCTATGTAAATGAACTTTATACCAGATAATTTCTCAAGTTATGGACGTAATCTCACTTTTACACGTCGCAATAATTTGTCTCCTCCCTCTTTGATAATTAATAACGGCTCGCAAGTTATTAATTATGCAACATCAAGATTTGTTGCTTGCTGTTACTTTCCAGAGGTTTGTAGCCCCCCTAACGTATACAAACTTAAACATTCCATATTTAAAGCCTGAAGTATGGAATCGAATAAAATAAACTATATCAACAAATATCTGAGAAATCAAAAGATATTCATGAAATAAATTAAAGTAATCGAATGTATACCCAGTTTTTAAACGTCAAATTACTCGTGTTAAAATTACTGATGGAAAGATTTCTTACGTTCTAAAGAAAAATATTTCGCTATTAAAAATAAATGTTAAAACAATTATTTATGTTAAAATAATTATTATTTATTAACCTGTCTCCATAAACGGAGTGTTAGCATTTTTTTTTAACAGTATATATTATGGTTAATTTAGAATTCTTCCTCAAATTCAACTAAGTAAAAAGAAAAATATTTTTCAATCAGCAACTAAATTTCGAATTCAAAATTGTATAGATTACACAGATTATAAATTCATCATTTTAATATCACACCTTCAATATACATTATTAATATATTCGATTCGAAATTATGATCAAATAAATTGCATAGGCTATCATAACATTTGTTTTAATACAATAAAATTTTAAAATAATAATCCATGACAATATCTAGATAGAAGTTGAGAGAAAAAAGGCTTGATGTTAGTAAAAGAAAAATCAAAACTATTTTTATTATCTTTAGGTAGCTTGTTATGTGTAGATTTTAATTGTATTTTTTTTTTATATTTTCGGGTGGCGATAGGGACCGTTAGTTCTAAAACTATTTTTTTACCACCATCTCAACCAGAGATATAAAATAAAATGAGATTTGCACATGCTAACTTTCTGATTTCTTGGTGGAACTCCGGAATCATTGGTCACTAATATTTATACTATTTTGAGATCTAGACTCAACTAAAACCGTTTTATCAAAATACAATGGACACAGCAGGATTATCTGCTTGTCAATGCATATTATTAATAATTTTAAGTATAAAAATAGGTTCATATTTATTGTCTATAAGCCAGTAATTAGTTACTTATTGGTGCGAACCAACAATTGATAAACAAAGGAAGTATCAACCAATTAATTATGCTAACTAAATTATTGTTTAACGCCTACCGAAGAAGTAACACAGCCTGTCTTACTTTTCGAAATTGTGGGTTAGTATCTTACCAGATGTGGCGCTGGACTGAGGTCCTGCCAATAATCAACTATATCGTCCGTGGTACTTGGAATTGGGGCGTTTTCAATCTGGAGGAGGTCAAACATTATCTATTTAATTAGGTACAAAAAAACTCGAAAATACCCACTTGCTTTCTACTTGGATCGTAAGATAATTTGATCACAAAATCGATGAAAACGGTGGCACATAAAAACATTTGGCCATTTGTCCTATATAACCTCATTTTTTTAAAAATTTGGGTGTTTAGGTCACGCCAAACGTCTCGATATTTTTGGTGGCCATCTTTTTTCTCAATTTTGTGTTCAAATTTTCTTACGGTTCGGGTGAAAAGCAAATGAGTATTTACGAGTTTTTAATACCTAAATAAATAGGCAAAGTTTGACCTTCTCCAGATGGAAAACGCCCCAATTCCGAGAATTTTCGTAAATAAAATATTTCAAGGTTACGATGAGATAAACTTTTTTTTTTTTTTTTTTGGTTTATTTTTTTTATTCATACCTGTCAAAATGGTAATGACAATCAGTGAATGTGAGGTTGATTGGAAAAATAATGTCATGAAATTCATTACGAGGATCAGTGCCCAGCGGCACCTCACTCGGCGTGATATCTACGTTAGGCGAGGAGGTCCCTCATCCAGCTCCTCTTCAGTTTCCTGCAGACGTTACCTGGCATATTCGTAGTGGCCATGTCATTTATAAGTGTATTGGGATGTCCTTGTAAGTTGTCATGGAATCGTTTTTAATGAGTTCGTATATGTTCGTTAATAGTCGGCATATGGAGGTCAGTATGTAAGGTTATGTGGCTAACGTACCAAGGTGCTTTTGTGATTGTCCTGAATGTTTTTGCTTGAAAGGTTTGAAGTTTGTTTAAGTGAGTCTTTTTAGCAGATCCAAATATTTGTGATGCGTAAGTCCAAATAGGTTTTAGTAAGTAATTGTATGTGTTCAGTTTCTGTCTAAGTTTTAATTTTGAATTTTTCGAAAGAAGTGAGTTCAGAATTCTTAATCTTTGTTTGATTATATGTGGGCCCCACGTCATTTTTCTGTCAAATGTCAGACCAAGGTAGTAAACGGTGTCTGTCTGTGGAATCTGTGTATTGTCAAGGAAAACTGGAGGGCATGTTTCATGTCGAAGCGTAAATGTGATGTGCTGTGATTTTTCTTGATTTAGTCGGATTTTCCAAATTTTGAACCAGTCATGTAATCTTGTTAAATACTGTTGTAGGGTCTGTGAGGCGTATGTTGGATTTTTGTGTCTCGCTAAAATTGCTGTGTCGTCTGCATATGTCGCTGTTAAAATGTTGGGACTGCAAGGTATGTCATGGGTGTATGTGATATAGAGAAGTGGAGCGAGTACTGAACCTTGAGGTACTCCTGCTGAGATAGACCTGACGGAAGATAGTTCTGAGCCGTGTCGGACCGAGAAAAATCTATCGGAAAGGAAGGATTGTAGAATTAGGTAATATGTAAGTGGGAGTATTGTCTTGAGTTTAAAAAGAAGACCCTGGTGCCAAACTCTGTCAAACGCTAGAGCAACATCCAGAAATACGCGTTGCATATACTTTCTGCTGTAGTGCTGTAGATATGTAGTCCGTTACTCTATGTAGTTGGTGTACAGTTGAGTGATGTGCCCTAAATCCAAATTGATGGTCAGGTATTATTTTGATGAGATAAACCTATTTACGAAGTTTTAGGCGGATGTTAATAATTTGATAAAGGTGGGTCTGTACCACGGACCAATGCAGGGTGTCTCAGTTCTTAATGGTTAAACTGTGGGAGGTGATTCTAGACAAAATTTCCAATAAAAATTTTCATTTGATGTATGTGCCAATTTTGAACGGAAAAGGAATCAATTCCAATTTTGTCTTTTCTTAAGTCGGTCACATTTTCTCTGTCATTGGGAGCGTTAAACCAAAAAGTATTTAATTCAGCTTATTAAAAATTTCTTCACAGTAAACTACACAAAATTCAAGTAGCGTTTGTCTTAGGTAAAACTATTTAAAGAGAACTTTTGAGCAGGCAAACTACACTACACTAAATTGTGATTTTTATCAAATCATGAACAATTTGCGATGTTTTTTATCAGCCTACAGATACTCCACTTTTATAGAAACTTCCTTGTTTAGTCAGCTTTAACTGCATATCGATTTATTCTAGGTTTGTTTTGGAATAGAGTTAAGCATTCGCCTCTATTTGGGTGGAGAATTATGTGATTCGAATGAAAATTATGTTATTCGTTCACTCCGGTATCTGTATTATCAGAAAAAAATCAAATTATTATAAAATTTTAATTCCTTTTAATTTTCGACAGAAGGATGACCTGAGGACCACACATTAAAAAAAAAAGTCTTACCTCAAATAATCGACTAAGGCTTTTGTATTCTTTCTTACACAAACGTTCTAACTTAAAAATGAGACAAAAACTAAATGCTTACACTTACTTACTAAAACCCATAATAGGACATATGCATTCCAAATCTACGGAATAGCAAAAAAAGACCCAAATACAAAAAATACAGACTTCTCAATCAAAATCTCTAAGACTCATCACGCGCTCACTCTGGTATATCAGTAACAAAACGTTACATACAGGTTTAAACATACCGATGGTACAAAATCACATCCGGACATCAAATATAGAGGCTAAGAGATCTTGTGGATTAACTTTTCCTATTATTTCAAGTTAGGAGTAGTTGCCGATGGGTATCAACCTCCCTTATCCCTGACATACCAATTTCATCAATAAAGATCACATTCGCTTATTGTTACGGGCTGTGACAGGTGTAGATTAAATAAATAAATGTTTAAAAAAAAAAGATATTACTTATTTTAAAATATGTGAAAGTTTATTATTCAAGGCTGATTTCAGAGTTCTAAGATGAGTTAGATATGGAGAGAAATATTAGGAGTCATTTCATCAAAAACAAACATCTACAATCATGTTTGCTTCAAAAACGGATATCTCCCACCACTTTGTATAAAAAACTGAGTATTGTGGAAATTCGTTTCAAAAACGGACATCTGTATTTTCAAAGATGAATTTGACTGTTTTTTTAAATCATATTGATATCACATCCTTAACAGAATTAATAAACAATATTTAAGTGGAATTATGAAAAAAAAATTAACGAAATTTGTTAATATTTGAGCCTTACAATAAAAATTAGTGTTTTATATTTTAGCCCGTGATCTCCTAATGTAGTCATATCATTAGAGTGCTACCATTAGGTAGTAACTCAGCAAGTGTATTCATGTCATTATATCAATTATGTCCAAATTTACTTGATGTATTTATGTAATACAGTTGTAAATGTCATAAAGAAATAAATAAAAATATTTTAGTATTTTATTTTATATTAGTGTTTTTGTTTAAAACAGTACTTCTGACGGTCCTGGACAAACATGCAAGTAAAGTAACGGCCATAGAAATGAGATACCTAAGGAGAGTTCTTGGAAAAACGAAAGACCGCTAGAGGAACGAGAGGATAAGAGAAGAACTGAACATAACATTTTTTTTTTTTTTGGGTCCTCACCTTCCTCGCCTTTAAGGCTATACGGGGTTTTCCCGGGCCAGGGGGTGTGGGCGGGGATTTAAAAGGCTCCTCCGGCGCCGGGATGCGAACTCGTGACTATTTTGTATCACACTTTATCTTATATCAGGTTGCCGGGCAACGGCGGTGCTGTGCACACGCGTTAGCCCATTCGGCCACCCCGCCCACTGAACATAAGGCCTGTAAAACAAGTCATGGAGGAGCGCCAACTGAAATGGTTTGGCCATATGCACCGGATGGGTGATAGCCGAAAGGCAAAATGGTTCCTAGATGCAAAACCAGAGTCACAAATCCTATCCAAGTCTTCTTGAAGTTTATCTGTGGCTGATCATACGTCAGATTAGGTATCGGGAGTGATGAATCAGGGTGGGAAGGTCATTAATGTAGGAGATAGAGAGGAGCCTTGAGGGACAGCTCAGGAGAGAGGGAGGGTTCTAGATGGAGGTTGACTTGGGACGACTACTTACTGGGACCGATTTGAGAGGAAGGATTTGAACCAACGCAGGGAACTGTTGGATAGAAGAAGATTATGCAATTTAGCATGGAGGATGTTATGGTCAACTATGTTAAACGCTTTGGAAAAATCTAGAAGGATGAGGATAATAAGGTTTTGGTATTCAATGGAGTTTTGGAGGTCACGTTTATTTTGAGGAGATAATGTTGGGATTTTACAAAAAATAAAAAGGAATGAAATTATTTACGAATTCAATTTTCTAAAAGGCTACATGATGATTTTTTGGAATAAGCGGACGAAAGATTCCTAATTAAATTAATTAATTCCTGTGTTCTAAATATAATATCAGAACTAGAGTTATTAGACTATAGTAAATTTATTTATGGCTAAAAACATAGATTTTATACATCCATAAAATATTTTTATATTTCACTTCTTTCACACAAGCACAATGAAATAGTTTTTTTAACAATATAATTTACTTTATTCGGTGGATTTGATTAATTTTTTTTCAAACTTAAAAATAATTTTAAAAGTTTACATTTAGTTAAAAAATTTCATTTCATTTCCAAGGAAACATACAGTTTCCTTCAAATAATATTATTATTTAATAATAATAATAAAATTATTATTTATAATTTTTTTTTCGACACCTCCCCTTACCTTATACGATTTCGTATGTTAGATATTGTTTTTTTCTAAAATTCTCAGCTTTCCAACGATACATTATACGTATACCTTCTGACTAGTATTTCCGGAGATTTATTTTCGGTTACCAAGTCGGGATACCAAAATGACTATATAAAACAACCATACGACATATGTTGACCTACGCCTGTACTACCTGGATACTACGCAAGATCCTAACTGACAAAATAGACAGGTTTGAGAGGGAAGTGCTGAGGCGAATCAGGGGGCATATCAGGAAGAATGGTTCGTCCCGCTTGAGAAATAATAAAGAAATCTACGACTTATACGACAATCCCCAAGCTTCCTATTTCGTGCCAATTCTGCGTTTCAAATGGTTGGGGCTGGTATGGCTAGGATGGATGATGGAAGAAAAGCCAGGCAACTATAACATGACGGAAGACCGAAGGGAAGGTAGAAAGACTTGTTGGCTGAGAACTTGAGAATGGTCGGAATGTCCTGCAGACTCGCTATTGACCGTCATGACTGAGAAAAGGCAGTTGAGAATACCAAGAGCAGCTTCAGGCGCCCGTCGAGCCGATAAATATAAATAAATACAAAGCTTTCCTACCTTCGGTAGAGAGGGAGAAGTATATTGTAATTAACTATCGTTATATCAGTCGTTGTGAAGTACCAAATCAATAACAATAGGATGATAAAAAATAAGAAATATAACTTTATATTTATAAGAAATATAACTTTATTAAGCCCCATTACCAAATCCAATTACTTCCTTTAGCTGTTTTTAACTAAGCTTGGCAAAGTATTTACGAAGAGAATTTCACTAACGGCTGCGGTTAATGCATAGGTACACAACTTCTGATTAGCTTCAATATCAATGGCATTCAGGCAAAAGAAAAGAAACTTGCTGAATACAATATACATTAATTCTTTGTCATTGAGATGTCTATATGAGGCGCCAGAATCGCTTTGCCACACATGAACATGTATAAATAAACATATTGCATGATATAGATCGGTCAATGGCCCATCGATTTCCTTGTCATAGGCTTCATAAAGAAACAACTGCAATGAGGGAACGACCAAATTCAGAAATGATAATAGTTGGCCACACATCTTGGTTTGTAGTGAGCACACTTGAGAACAAAATAGCGCCATTATCATTAGATAACACCACTCACTGGTTCTTCTATATGTTTGTACCTTATGCTCATTTCTTGGTTGCCCTAAAAAGCAAAATCATCATATTAATCACTAACGGATCCAGGATTTAATTTTGGGCGGAGTTTCAGCCCGAAAATCTTTTTTTATATACATATGACGAATATTACTTTGAAAGAAGAAAGAAATAGCTATATGAAATGGTGTTTAATTAATTCTCGCAGTCCTGAAATGTAATTACACGAACAATAATACTTTTAGAGATATTTTTTTTATATTTCTTTCATAAGACTTGGTTATAGTTTGCCACTTTGGGGGAGAGCTCTCTGGATGGTTTTCTTAATCTTCTAGAAACTACCTCTACTCCTCATATGTCTCTCGTTGATAGATTCTCAGAGGAGAATAAAGGTTGTTGTACGATCATATCTCAGTAACTGATGGAGTAAGCGTGTCCTATTTATATTTCAAAGAATAATGTGGTCACAAACCTTAAACTTTCTTGGAAAGTATCATTTCTCCTCCCCTCCTCTCATATCTTACGCAGTATGGTCATGACTCTTCAGCCATAAGTCCTCTTGCAGAGCACTAAAGGTTTATCATTTTTGATAAATCAGAATGGTCACAAAAGAAGTTCTGCATTATTTCTTCTAGACAAGGACATTCAGATGAATTTCCTTAAATTCCATTGCATTTATGACTTGATGTCATGGCTGAGAATTTGCTGCATAATGAGCAGTGAAGGTCATGTCTTACTCCAATCCTGTGGAGATGAGCATTCAAATAGTCATAGCCAGTGATTGATCGGAAAGCGGCAACCAACTCGTACCGGAGATCAGGTGGAACACAAGTTGCTTCGAAAATGGTTGCCCACTGTTTTCCTTTTGCGCACTCTTGGTAAAATTGTTACATTTTATCTTTTAGATTTGTTTCAAAGAATCTTTTAGCAGCAAATAATTGACGCTGAGGAAGACATGACCATCTGAGAACCTTATTTAGCTCGAGCACCAAATTATTCATTACCGAAGATTCTAACGTGCGATAGGATCCATGGCAGCACCACAGTTGAATCCCTGATGAGAAGCTCTTCCAAAAGTAGAATATCACTGAATTAATTTGGGCTAATTCCAGCGATATTCTACCAGCCAGCGGCCGAGGCAACAGCTGCGTGTGTAAAACAAGGAATGCTCAACAACCTGGTAAACTGACGTTAAGATTATAAAATAATTAAGAGTTCCCACCCTAGAAGGCAAGGAAGGGGTGGACAAAAAAAAAAATATAGAAAAGGTTCGGGGTTCTGAAGGGACAAGATCAGGCTTGACTGACCAGTCGGCCAAATCGTTGGGGGTGCCGTCTGATCTTCAGGCGCTCCGCCATTTATTTGTTTAACTTGTCAGCAGATCTCTAGGCTACGTTCTTTTTAGTCGTCGTTGAGGCCCACCAGGTAACAGGGAGTAAGATAGAGATAGTACGAGTGGATTTGGCTGATTGAGAGTAGAAGAATGAAATGTTGTGTAGTTGTAGTGTATGTAGGATTTTACTTTTGGTATGTTCATATCTGTGTGTATGGTGTGATTTGAAATAAACCAAGGAGCATTGACGATTTTACGAAGTATTTTGGATTGTGTGGTTTGATTTTTTTTTTATGCGTGTGTGTTTTGCGGAACCCCAAAGTTCTGCTCCGTATGTCCAAATAGGTCTCAGTATGGTGGTGTATATTAGTCGCTTGTTTAGTAAGTTGAGTGGAGATCTGTAGTCCAAAACATGTGACAACAGTTCTTTGTATCGTCTGGTCAGTTTTTGTTTTTTTTAATTTAGTGTGAATGTTCCAGGTGAATATTTTGTCCAAGTATAGTCCACTTGTTAGAAATTTTAAAAAAATACAAAACGTATTAAAATAATTAATTTTAGCCTATCAATAAAGCAACTGCATTAGACAAACGTTGAATGAAATAAAATTCAAGTATTACATAATATAAAATAGCTTAAGAAATAAATTTAATTTACTTATTTTGGGCGGAGACATCATTGCCCGGGGTGCCAAATGTCTATGGTCGATTGTTCCGCCAAGACGTTCGCTCAAGGCTAAAGGGTACTATTTAACCCCCAAACCGTGTTCCACTATTGGTGTTTGATCAAATTAAGTTTAACTTTTTAATAGAAATAAGATCATATTAGTGTGAAGACAAGGCCTAATATAAGCACGTAGCAAAGCCAACAGTGGTGTGATGCCTCAGCTCCATCATAGTTATTACTTTCGACATGTTAACAAATCATTTTACCATTGTACCACGGCAACATGGTTCTTGTATCGTCATATCATGTCGTTGAGTGAGTGTTTTAAGCTCACACTGCAACACTAAGCCTGCTACCCATGTTCAGTTGTGGTATGGCAATGCTATTCACATCTCTTGGCCACTTCTTTCGACTTCATGATGTGAACAGGGTATTCTCTACATCCCACTAGATGTCTTTTTTGTGGTTTTGAAAGGCCTTCCTGCATGCAGTTGCCAAAGAACAGGTCAACTTGGTTATTTTTCATGGGGCAACATATTACATTATGGCCAAATGCAGAGCGCCAACCATCTACAAACTAGGCCATCAACAGTAAATGTGGCTTTGCTGTGCTGATACATTAGGCATTTCAAGCAACAGAGAATAACCAAATAACCATTGAAGAACAATGCCCACCATCCTTCAGCCATAGTTTGCTCCTCCCTCAATTTAAATTGGATCATTGGGTACATTTTGAATGAATAAATGAAAAAATAATTTTATTCTGGGACTACTATCCCCTAAGAATAATAACAGAGTTACAAATTTAAGGGTCTTAGTCTGACATAATAATAAAAATACAAATTAATTTACTGTTAATAGTTATTTCAATTATACAATAGTTTGAAATTAAAAATTGTACAGATGCAAGTAATTTTACATGTTAGGGGAAGTTTGAATGTGGAGTAGGTGTTGGAACAGGAGCTGTTTGAAGGAATTTGTGGATGAGGATTGACGCATGGAGGAAGGAAGTGAGTTCCATGAGGAAGCAGCACGAATGACTAAGGATTTGCTGAAGGAGGAAGTTTTATGGGAGGGAATATATAAATCTATGGGTTGAGACCTAGTATTCAGAGAGTGGATAGGGCAGCGCAGAGTAAGGAGCCCCAGGATGTAGGGAGGGTTTTTGGTTCTGAAGACTTGGAAAAGTAAAACACCAATGAGGAATTGTCGTCGGGAAGTAGGATAAAGCCACTTCAACTCGGTGTACCAGAGTGAAACATGTGGACGCCTAGGGATCCCGAAAATGTATCTTATGAAACAATTCATGAGTCTCTTTAGTCTCATTTCCAGCATGGCAGATAGCCCTCCATACACCAAACAGTGTAGTCGAAGTGGGGGAATACAAGGGACGTTAGTGGGGAGGGAAGAGCTGTCTGGTTTTTAGAGAAATACAATCACGGAATCTTAGGAGTTGTTTAAGGGCAGTTATGGATTTTCGGGTAATCTGGGAGATATGGGTATTCCAGGAAATGTTCTGGTCAAAGGTAACTCCTAAGTTTTTGACTGTAGGGAAAAAATAGATGGGACAGTTATTGAGGTTAAGTAGAGGAAAGTAGAGAAGGGAGCTAATGAGATGTCTGGACCCGATGATAATAGCCTTGGTTTTCGGGCAGCCTCAGGCATTGTGGAAGGTTGGAATGATTGGTATATTTGGAAATCATCGCATTTAGGTGGTAACTGGAGTGTTGAATGGCATCAGGAAGGTCACTAATATAGATAGAGAAAAGGGTTGGGGAGAGTGAGGAACCCTGAGGAACACCTCGTGTTTATTGAAGGGGTGATGATGGAGGTTTGTTCGGAATTGTAACTGTCAGAGATCGATTGGATAAGAAGACTTTCAACACCCAATTCCTCTCGATATGGTTCTTTGCAATCGTATAATTTGCAAGAGTCATCCCATATCAAATCGACTGGTTTAAAACTAATAAGAACCTATAGATCTTGGATTTTTTTTTGCTATATGTTCCATGCATTAATATAAGAAAAATAAAAAATATTAGATTTTTTTACTTATAAATTTTTAAAATAATAATAAAATTTTTAAAAACCTGACATTTTGGTTGTACAAATTAAGATTACTGAAAAAGCTTGACCCATGGATTGCGACTGGGAGGACATATATACTAACCGGTGAAGAAATAAGTTAATCAACCATCATTTTAAAAAATAAGCTAAAAAAAATAAATAAGACACTCTTTCTAGCTTAAATAGTTTCTGAGAAATAGCCCCAAAACTATTTTAAACCAGTCACAAATGACAAGGTAGGGGGTAATCAAAAGAAAGAGAAAACGTTTCTTGGACCTTCTCCCCTCTCACTCTCACTCACACTATAGGTCTACTGATTCTTCATCACGCATTTCATTCATTTCTCTAATTTCTTAAAAGAGTCCATCCCTTGAGAGCCCGACAATTCCTCATAATCTTGTTAGCACAGGTCAGCTTCAGGCAGCTGAGCTGTTATAATACAAGGTTAAATGCTTGGAAGGGATCAGGTTTAGTTCCAGAGATCGTTAAAGATTGGTTATTGCACTTTCATTAGTATACAAGATGATTGCAAAAAACATATTTTTTGCAGTATCCTGTTTTTTTTTGTTTTGTTTTTTGGATGGTTAAAAGAAAAATTTAATATTATATTACAGATGTTTTTCTTGGTCCATTTGATAAATATTTTGTTGTTATCTATGGACACTTTTATATCTAATTTTATCTTCCACTGTTTTTTTTATGTGAATTATAATTAATTTTTATATTAAAGGATTTTAATTTTTGATTGATATTTCTTTATAATTAATATTAAATCACCAATATAACTTTTATTAACAAAGGTTCATTCCTTTTTTTCTTTATTTCTTTGAATTTAATTCTTTGGATTTTTCTTAATTTCATAATAACAGCAATACATGACAAAATTTAATAAAAATAAAAGACCTTTTCATCGTAGAACAAAAATTTCTATGAGATTAGTTTTATAAACATGATTTTAGACATTTGCAAAATTCCAAAAGACATGCATCATTATATTACTGTGATATAGTTAATTGTGGTATTCCGGCAATTTAACTGATCCTTTATTAAGTGTTAATTTGAATAAAAATGGAAGGGATACAACTCAAAATTTGCTGTTTCCTAAAAACTAAGTTTATACTTTCTTAAATAAAATACAATAATATGCACCTGCAATGAATGTTTTTATTATTTATTTCTTATAGCCTTAGTGATCCTAATTTTACAATATCTGATCCTCCTTTGACTTTTTAAAACAATAAACACAATTTAATTTTTTCTGAAATATTTGGAGATGTGTTCCTTTACACTTTTGATAAGTACTTATTTTTTCGAGTAGTCTATCGTTACATTACTTGCTTCTCTTGCCAATGAGGCTATGGTAAAAATCATAAAAACAATGCATTGAGGAATGAAATTTTGTAAAAGATATAATAGGAATCCTAAGTAAATAAATATAGAGAATATTTCATATTCCAATAAAATAAGAATATTGCCAGTCAATAACAATTTTCAAAAGGAATATTTTAGGATAATTTTTTTTTTTTTTTTGTCATCAGAAAAGTGAATAATAGTTCAACTTCGCAAACAAAAGGTACTAAGGAGAGAAAAAAAAATATGTTGCCATTTTTTTCAAATCTATCATTATATTCAATTAGCAGTAAGTTAGGATGCCTAAGTTAAAACAAACAAAAATAAGCTGTTTTTCTTATAATAAAATAAATCAAGTGAACATAAATGTATCTATCTGGTAAGTTGTACTTAAGGACTTTTAATAATTGGTTGTGAGTAGTTTTCCTGAACACCTTCTACAATCTGAATTTATCAGTTATCTGAACAGCACCCTGCAGTGATTAGCTTGAATAACTAAAATTTCATTGTCATTTGAATATAAATTTACAGTTCTTTTTTTTTCAGATAAAACGTAAAATTAAAAGAAAAAAATAAATTCATTTTGAAGACATAGATTGGCTTCTCCTAGTTAGATTCTGAGTTGTGCCCGTTTCAATCCAAAGAATGCCCTCACTAAATTAGCTGGAACAACATACGCTACAGGGCTACCACTAACACAAGAAAGATACAACCTGGAAGCTACAATTTTAACATTTTTAGAATCCTACCATGTTATTAACTCAAAAATGACATTTTCTGAATTTTGCCCATTTCTCATTCAGGATACTCAATATGGGTTATTTAATACCATTAACTATTAAATGTTTTGATAAGGAACTTTTGATGATGAGGATACAACTCTGAAACATTAATGATGTTTTTTTTTTTTTTAAAGTTCTTAATTTTTTATACTGCTACCGTGTTCTATTCATACTCATATTTTAATTTTATTTCTAGTTATATTTTTGATGTATTGGATGATCATGTGTTTTCTAAACATTCAAAGAAAAATTGTTTAGATTTCCTAGAAGATTAATAAGAAAAAACACCTCTTAATTGCTTTATAAGGTTAATCTGTTTTATTTATACTATTATTTTAATTAGGTAATATTAGACTGTTTTACATTGTCTCTCTATAATTTTTATTATTTTATTTTACATCTTATACTCAGAGAAGCTTTCGGTGTTTCTGCACCATATTCATCCCTTTTTCTTTACTCTTTCTATTTAAAAACATAAAATATTGGAACAGTGTTTGTTCTTTGTCTCATAATATATTACTCCGAGAACAGGACTCCTTTTTGTCAACACTCATCAGTAAGATGATGTTGGACAAACAGCAGTCCTGTACGGCAACAGGAATCCTGTTCCAGGAGTCCTGAAATATATAATATGAGAAGAATAAACACAGTTGCAATCTTTTTTTTTTTAAATGGAAAAAGTAAATAAAAAGAGATGAATATGGTGCAGAAATATTGAAAGCTTCTCTGGGTGTAAGATGTAATGTAAAATAATAAAAATTATAGAGAGAATGTCATTCGTAAAAATCCTGATCTTCTGTGCCTTTATTTATTTTTTTTACACTTGATTACACTCCTTGACAAAGTATTAAAACATGAGCTGTAACATCAGCACACAGTAAAATAAAATAAGGCTTTGTATTTAACTGCTTTGTAGCTATTACATTAAATTATTTCAGAGTAGCCTGATACCTTTGATTGAGGCTATACACTTATTGTAAAAATATATATGTGTGATTTTGTTCTCTACTTACCTAATCCTCAAGAAATCAAAAAAAACGAGGAGTTTTAAAAGTCTACCATAATCTTCAGAATAGATGCTCAACCATAATATGGCTTAACAGAATCCATGAAGGTTCCAGCCCCAATTGTAAAAATATTAATAATTTGTTTTAATTTCAGTTAAAAGAACTTTTGAAATATAAAACAGAGAGGTTGCAAGTCAGGGTAACAGTTCTTCACCAGGAAACAACTATCAATCAACAAAGTTAAAAGATATATATTTCACACATTAAGCGTAATGGTAACAAAAAAATGAAGTTTTAGGCCAGTCATTAAATTTTCAGTTACAATATCACTCCATATAACAATACAATATGTATTATCAGTTATAAAAGCAAAGATAATATACAGTTAAATTTCACAACATTCAATGAGATAAATCACAATAGTAGTAGATCTCAAAAGTACAACATGATCATAAGCTGAACATTTGAATAATTACAAAAATATATATAGCACATCAATTAATGAGGTCTACAGTGAAATACTAGCCTCACCAACTGATTTTAGTTACTTCATCAATCATTGGTTATACATGTATATATGATAGTTTATAATATAAAGCTAGACATTCAAGAAGATTAGGTCTGTCTTTTTTATTTATTTTTTTTTAGTATAAATATAAATATTTTTATAACAAAGATAAACACATTTTAATTATAAATGCTTATCATATCCACATTTAATATTTAAAGGTATAAAGCATAACATTAAAATATACTCATAAGAATCAGAATAATAAACACACATAATATAAATAACAATAATTCAAACTCATGTGCAAAAAGTATGTATATATGTGGTACTTGTTTATCTGAACAGGGTGTTATGTCAATTAAAAATGAATGATCACATACCTATATGATTAAATTTTAATTCATTATGTTAGTAACTCAATAATTATTTAACTGTTTTCAATTGAGATATTAATGAATTTATTGCTCTTGAATATTAAATTGATTTATACTATTATTTACTAATAAATTAATTCATGTATATTTATAAGTAAATCATTTGTTATTCATTGTTTCAAATAATAAATGAACAAAATAAAATCTTTCGTCTATGTTTTCAATTTAAAGAATAACTTATTAGTTTTTTTTTTAATTACTTAATCAAAATAAAATTTGCTCAAGCCCCATATTTAAATCAATACATAATTCAATTGATTAAATACATTAGTAGGGATTACAGTACATAAATAAATAAAACATATATTATAATAAAATATATTCCATATAGCAAGGACAACAAACTTTAATTTAAAATGACTAGATAGATATTCTATCTCAAATAAATAACCAAGTTTGTACAGAATCCAATAGGAATACTGTTTGTTGATTTTGATGATTTAGGTTTCATTTCAATAGGATATTTTTTTAATAAGTAATAAATAAACAAATAAATTATTTAATCATTCTAACCCAAAGAATAATAACATTATATATATTAAATACTATATTGGATACATAATCATGTTAAAATTTATAGAGCAGAAAATATTATGATCATTAAAAAAATAAAATAAAAAGTCATTATTTAAAAGAAAGTATGAGATGAAAATCGTATAATTATACATTCTATCTACATCCTATTGAGAGGGGAAGGAGGAGACGTAATGTCTGGTTATCGAGACCATTTGAGACCAAATCAATCAAAATAGATATTAACTAACTCGACACTCAATTAAACATCTTTACTGGTATAATCCTGACTAGTAATAACATTAAAATATATATGGTTTTAAAAATCCTACATTATAAGTAACAATTTCTGGTAACTTTATGTTATCAATGCTAGGTTCAGAATTAGAAAAAAATATAAATATTTGCAAATTAAATAAATAAAAAATATTTGAAAATAATTAAAGATGCAATAAAACTTAAAATTGCTGTTATCAGTTAATTACTAAAAATAGTAATGAATCAAATCCAAATCCTATTTTAAAAATTATAAACATAGATAATAATATGATAAAGATCAAATAAAGCATACTAATAATCTTTATCTAAGGAACAAATCTGTAGTGCTTTAATTGAGTAGACTCCATATTCACACTCTTCTTTGCATACAATGTTCCTGGCATTCAATAATTCAGGGGAACATTTGAGAATGCACGTACAAAGAATAAATATACATGTAAGTTTTATATATAAAAAAAAAAAAACACCTATCAAAAATATAAGATCTATACTAGAATATTTTCACAGAAATATAACTTAAAAATAACTAAATAAAATAAGATTTAAGATCTAAAACCAACAGATACTTCCAGTTCAACATATAAAAATGTAAAATAAAATCTAATCACAAAACAAGCTAAATTAAATTATAACATTAGATATGATCATTTATCAAGACTAGGTTGTTAAAGTGACTTAAATATTCAGGATAATGTGTATAGTAAATAATACTCTTAAGATGAGTTTCAATATTCCTTCATTTTCTCCTAACCATAAATAATTAAATCATACTTTTAATAAGTAGTACTGAAGTTTTAAATTATGTAAACTGTAAATCTATTATGAAAGAATTTTGTTAACTATATCTTACATATGATATAAGTGGTTTTTATAATTGTAAATTAAAGAAACTATATCCATGAAATGTATATATCCATAAATTTGAGTATACCCCAGTAACGGAAAATCTACAATGAACAGATTAAATAAATTTTTAAAAATATTTAAATTTATAATTCGTTATAGCAATCCTACCTAAAAGCCAATTTTCTGAAATAAAGATATGAACGAATCAGGTAATTTGGATTAAAGTGACAAATTAAACCCAGTAGATTATTCTTATATAAGAGATTCTTTTTTTAAGGAATCATCTTATCAATCGAAAAAATTTTAAATAAAAAAAAAACACATAGAAATACTAAAAATTAAAATACACTATCTAATGATACACCTTACCTTCTAATTCTCAAAAACAAATAAAAAGTTATGCCCAAATTTAATCACTAATATAAATTTGTGCAAGATAGGATTGAATCATAAATTTAATCTATGACGTAACAAAAGCTATTAATAAACAAATTACAATGTCCTCACATATAAGCAAAATAAATTTTAAAAAAGCCCATTATTCTGTCTCTTAATAATTATGACACTATAGGTTTATAGATCATAGACAATCAATCTGTAACTTGGAACAAAAAAAGTTAAACGTCCAAAAATATAAAATTTCAATGAACAGCACAAAAAAAAGAAATCAAATGGGCACAAGCTCGAATTTGAATATTTTATACATTGATATTTTTTAACTATATTTTTTATACTGCTTTTATTTTTTTTATATATATACTGTTTACTTTAAATTTTGAATTTAAACAAAAAAATATGTCAAAAATGTCTACAAGCAAACAAAAACTTGTATCAGATAAGGGTTATCAATAAAATTGAAAATGGTTATAACATAAAAATGAAATTATTTTGTACTTTACATTACTTTGTACATTAATACATGAGAAATATTGGTTTAATTTTAATACATATGGAATATTAGTAAGGAACAAGGTTTTTTTTTTCATTTTTAGTTAATAATGAAAAAGTGATTTTTTTTTTTTATGTTGGGAAATTCATTTTATTTTCAACTATTCCTAAGAAATAAGTCTTTTTGATAATGAATTTTAATATTTGTATAGGTTTTTAGTAATTCTTTTTAGTAATGATGATTTTTTTTTTAGTTCCTAGAAATAAGTTTTTGTTTTGTTTATTGGCAAATGTTCATAAAACAATACTTTTGTTTTTTTAGAAGAAATATAATATAACAATATGTTAATCCTGTTCCCCTTCTTTTCAAAATTAAAAGTATCGGGGACAAATTATTGATATTTCAACATATTTGATAGCTATCAGACATATGAGTATCGATATTATTGTTTATATTATTTATCTACTTTTTTAAAGATTAAAAATATCAAGCCCCGATAAACCGTAATATCAATATATTTTTTCTGTATATAAAATTACTAATTTGATTTATCTGAAAAATATCAATAAAATAATCTATATGAGCGGCTTCATATCAAAGACGGACATCATTTTCAGGAAGTGGAGAAAAATTCAATTTTTGTTTTATAGGTTCAACTCAAACGGTTTCTGATGATTTTATTTAAGAATGTTAAATTAAGAAAAATAATCATAAAATTGGTCTAAATTGAACTCTTGTTACAAATAATGGCTTTTTCTCAACTTTTTAAAAATGACAGATGTCATTCCTCGATATGCGGCCACTTAAATATTTTTTCAAAATTTACATTCCTAAAAGACATAGTAATTGTTGAAAAGCAGATGCCCTTCCATTAATAGTTAATCTCAATAAGTATTGATAGGAGTATACTTGGTCTTTTAAAAATAAATGTAAACCTCACTCGGATTTTTATTTTTAAAATAAATATGTATTTAAAAAATAATGTATCCATTACAAAAATAATAATAGGAAATTTATAAGGTTTCTTTTTACAGTTCATTCAAATATCATAATTTTGGATATTGGCCCTTTTTGTTCCAAGGAGCAAAAATAATACTCAGCATTATAATGACATCAAGCAAGATAAAGGACAAACAAAAATAAATATTCTTTTAACTATTAATAAGGTAAGATATTTGGAAATTAAGTGTGTTGCCCTTGATATAAGGAACTATGGAACTACTCTATACAGATTAGTTTTTTACATATAATTAGAAGTTTTGGTTATACTGACAGTATAACAAACAATATGATAACCTAATACTGAAAATATATAAGTATAATTGATGTAGATCCGTTGACCAAAATAATTAAAAAATATTAGATCTATTCAATAATTTATTCTGCCATCGCATGATGTTAGACATGAGAAATGTGTTTTGTGTCGCATGGGTTTCAAGAAACATATAAATGGTTATCATTAAATACAAAATTTCAAACTTTGCATACAAAAATAATTCAATTATCTAGGCCAGGGGTCTCCAACCTCCAGTCCAGCGCACAAAATTTTATCTGATTACATGATAAAATTTTTAAAACTACTAAAAAAAATATGAAAGTTAGCAAATTTCTCATACAAGAGGTTAATAAAGCATTTATTACATAGGTTTTTCTCAAGAAAAGCTTATTTTACTAGTGAACTTTCATTTATAAAAAAAAATGTTTTTCATTACAAACCATGGCCTGTGGGACCTTGGCGGAGGTCTTAATGCGGCCCAATGCTGGACTAGCTGAAATTTGCCAAAAAGTTTGGAGACTCCTGATCTAGGCAAATAATTCAAAATAATTAGGATGAGTACAGAAACTTTTGGTGAATGGCTGTCAATGTAAATCTTTTAACATTACTTTTCAGTAAAAGCCTAAAATTTTTCACATTTAGCTAATCTAAAACTTTTCACCTTACCAGAACCAATACAGTATGGCAAATACTGTATTAAAATTTAATATAACACTGTGTGTTTATTAATATTATTCAAGATATAAAACGAAATTTTTATAAAAAATAATGTCTAACAATAGTATTATATTTTTTTTTCAGAAAACATATAACTTTAAATGCATAAAAAGCCTTATCATTTAATAACATGTAAGTATTAAAATTGACATATTTTTTTAAAACATATTGTTAAAAATGAAAGGTAATAATTAAGTCATACACAACCCAGTATGGAATGATTCGTGAACAACTAAAATTTGAGCAAATAAGTTCAATTTAAGAAGATGTCCATAAACTAATTTCAATGAAAATTAAGAACATTCTAAACCATAGATTATTCACATATAAAAATAAAATTCCAACATTTTTAGGCAAAAAATACTGAAAAAAAAAATAAAAACAATGTCCTAAATACAGCTTTGGCACAACACTTCAGAAAAATTTCAACAATACAAAATGGTTCCGATGGCTTAATGTATAATGAACGTATCAGACATCCCATAGGACAATTTAAGGAAACAATTTTCATTCCATGACAATAATTATTCGGAACAACAATGAATACATTACAAATCTCCAGCAGTGGTCAACAAGAAAATCATAAGACACGCAATAGCTTCTCACTTGTTTGAGAAATGAGGTCTCAAAATAAATTGAAAAAAAAAATCTATGAATAATGAAACTAGACCATCATCCTAAATTATTTATCATAGAAGGTGTTAGGATTAATAGTTCATAGTTTGTTTAACTGCACATCCAGACAACAAATAAAGGATCTATCTTTTTAATATACCAAGGTATAAACAGAGTGTGTTATTTTTCTCATTTTCGTCCCTTCCTTAAGTACTTTCTAACAAAAAAAAAAGTATTAATTAAATCTTTCACAATCTCAGATCAGATATCAGTTATAAATTCAATTTATGCAGGTAACTGTTCAAGGAAAAATATTGGTGATTCATGTAAAATTTACATGATGGGTAGATTTAAATCCTCAAATTTGAGAAATTTATAAATGATATTATAAGAGAGGCTATAAAACAAAAATTCTCGGAAAATTAAATAATTTGAGTGGGAAACAATTCCTATAGAAGATTAATAGATTTGGTGTAAATGATTTTGGAAGGTTAAATGAGTTCTAAATGTATCAAGATACCTTTGATAATGAAATCAGAGGACTTAAAATTTTGGAGGAAGATATGGTAATAAGTTAAGTTTTCAATTGATACAATTATATGCTTGAAATGGCAATGTAGGGTAGAGAAAACAAAGTTTTCAAGTGATATAAAATTATGGCCTTTATTTTGAGAATGAAATTATTAAGTCAGTAAGCTGTAGTTTTATTTATTAATACATATATAACGGTAATAATGCAGATTTTTTTCACACCCTAGTATTTATATTTTAGCAACACAATATATAAAATAAATGTTTGTTGCCATAGGGACTTTATTTATTGCTTTTGAAAGAATTAAAAAAAATGCTTAAAATCAAAAATAATGTATATCAATAAAATTTGTTAATTAAACTATTATTGAAGTATGAGCACAATCAATGAATGCAGGCATTTATATGTAAACATTAAATTTTAAAACTTAATTAAATGATCTTAATACTTTCATTAAATTAAAATTAATAAAATTAACTTATTTGGTAGGCTTCAAAATAAAAATATCAAAAAAAAAAATATTCACTGCTTCAATGAAGACTTAAGTTTCATCAAAACTTTTAATCTTAATCAGGAAAGTTCAAAAGCAATTAGAAATTGTGTTTACTTCCTAATAGATAAGAAATTTTGAACTTTCAACCACACATCAAAATGAGATTGCATGAACCTTAACTCAAAGATGGATTCTGACAAATGCAATATTTGTCCATAACCATAGCGATGATGAAGAAGTATTGCAATAATCGTCATAGGTCCTTCTTTACATTTCATATTAGAAGGGTAAGTAAATGGAGTCAATATTTTCACGTAGGTTAACGAAAGGTTAAGGAAAATATGCATCTAATAATGTACATTTTATCAACTATGATTCAAAATGAACAAGATAAATCACCAATTAGTTCATAAGTCAGGAAATTGGACTATCCTATTTTATTCAGCCCATAAGTTTTTGTTTTGTTTTTAATTTTATGGAAATCTCCTATTTCGTAGTTTCTTTTGATGTTTCCCTAACTTTTTTCTTTTCTTTTTTTAAATCAATATGTTTTTGTATATTTTACATTTTTTAAATTTTAGTATTTAAATTCTCTTGACTCATTTCTTGATTCATTGTTTTTTAATGTAATGTCCATTTCATTACTGAAGTTTCACTTATAATTGCTTCAGCTAAACAAGTATAACAGAGATATTATACTTCCTCAGTACCGAAGGCAGGGAAGCATTGTATTTTCATTACTATGATTACTACAAGTCCATGGATAAGTTTATATATATATATTTAGCAATGCAATGAAAGTATATTTTCAGGAAAAAAAAATTAAATTTGGCATTTTTTCCCAATTTCACTTCAATAAGCAATAAAGTCTTTATAATAATCAATTTCTATAAAAAATTTGATTCGTTAGCCATCAAGCTTGGTTCTGGTTACGGAGGTTTACTGTTTTTAATGTGTCAATTTTTTAATTAAATAAAAACATTTTTGGTAATAATGTTTTTTCTTTTTTTTTTTTAATTCAGTAATTCCATGATTTATTTTTGTATAACAATACCAGGAAAATTACATATGCTTTATTAACTCTTTGTTTCAGAATATGTAATTAACAAAACTATTCCAAATTATAATTAAATTTAAGTTGTTATTAAAAATGATTATATTTATATCTATATTATTTATATGTTAAATTTATTTCATAAATTTTTTATATTTATAAACTATATAAGGATATAATTTCCTTAATATTAAAACCAAATAGTGAACATTTAAAACGAAATGTTACTAGTAAAAAAAAAGGTTAAATTCAAGCATAAAATCTAGACATTTAAATAAAGTATGTTTTAACAAAAATAAATAAATACAGTTTCGTACACTTACAAAAATCAGTTGTTCATGAGTTGAATTTAGAATATCGCTGGATATTAAAGAAGCATTTTCAAAATAAAGTTTTTGTTAATATCACAGAAAAATTTATAAATTAAACAAAATCAAGTAGTTCCATAAAAAAAAAAAAAAAAACTTTTTCAATTTAAATTATTCAAAACCAGAAGTGAACCAGTCCCAAATCTTTCCTACTTTAAGTCAAAAAAGTTCTTTTCATAAAAATAAATAAATGAACAAACAATATTTTCCACAATCTAGAGAATCAAATTATTACAAATTACGTTATATTAGAACAAATCATTAAAACAAACAAGACCCATATTGTAAAATCCATTTCAATCCCTTTAAAGAACTTACAGAAACTAAAAAGAATATGAATGACTGCATCTTTTACACATGAATGTAAAATTTATTAGGCAATAAAACAAAAATATAGCCATAAATAACTCACCTTCTCATGATAAACAATTTAAATCAAATAAATATGATCATAAATTTATGATATTTTTGAATAACGGAAAATAAAACAACAAATAACATTTGAACAATGTTAAGATATATCGTAAGCTGGTTTATGATCATCAAGAAGAAATGATTCAGGAACAATGTATACTCAAATGAGGCGGACGGATATCCAATTTAGAAAAACTAATGTTGAAACCAATCAAAATTAATATTATATTTGTAATAGAAAACAAATTAACCTAGCTCATAGCTAAAATATAGCTAAACAAAAATAAACAAGATAAAAAATTAAATCAAATTAATCGAATCATATTCTTAAAAAACAAGACAAACCATTTAATTTATACAAATGCTCACCACTAAAAATAGAAAAAATAAGTCAGATCGTAAGACAAACAAATTTTAGAAATATTACGACTTTGTATCTATAGGCCATTTTATCATTTTCTATAGTCATTCATATATTTCATATCTTAAATAAACAGTATTTAGTAGTGCCAACAATTGTTAGCATATATGGAGATATATTAGTGGTATATACAAATATATACACATAGCAAAATTAGCTTGTAGTACAATATTATCCAGTAAAATATATTTTATAAAATTAAAAGTAATATATACTTTTCTTCAATAACAAATGGAAATAGCTGAATAGCATAGATAAAATACACAATATTTAATCACTCTTAAGATTATCACAAGTAATTTGAATTGGACAAGTTTTCACAGTACAGATCAGTATTAATATATAAAATATAGTTCGTTTCACCACTATTTTTAATCAATATTTAAGTAGTAAAATATATCTATTTATACAATTATGTATGTAGAAATGTAGCAACCATAGTTGATGGATATGAATTCGGTAAAGTATTTGGTACAACAATAGCTGAAAAACAATTTACAAATTGTAATATCACAATCACAAGCTAATGAAAAAATATTTTTAAAACTTGCCAACATTCAACGTCCCCGAAGGGCTTGAATTAAGAAATAAACAGAAAATGATAATGCATAGTTAAATAAATCGCGAGAAGGAGTATTTTGAACTGTTCCTGTAGGCCCAATTATATAAAAAGCAATTAGGAAGCTTAGAGCCGATGAAATACCATAGTAGTAGCCTTTGAGAAGGCTGATATAAACAAGAAATAAAAGGTACAAGAATTGAACAGAATCTTGGAAGCCATTGTATTTCTTGAAGCGACCTGAAGTATATATGCAAGCCAAAGGAAGTATGAAGTGTATTAAAGCTAAAGTTTCTGGAAAACCATTATTAATGTAGAGCTGTGATACAAAGAGAGGGAGCCCAAAAGATAAGCAGCAGAGAAGAACACCAGAGTAGAATTTGTACAGTTTAATACCACTATGTGGCATTCCTAAAATACAATGTAAATTATCTCATTTATGAGAGGGAATGTATATAACAGAGTTTAGATGTAATTTTCTTCAACTTTAAAGGATTACTTACCATAGGCCAACATGCCTAAAACTCCATTGATAAGGTACAAACTAAAACCAATGATGGCAAAAGAGTATTCTTGAACTTGAAATATTGCCCAAGCTGATGAGAAACTTAAAACTGCGTGTGCAACAGCTGAAGGATAAGAAATTGCCGAAGGGGAAGACATAGTTCTTTAAAATTATATCTCAACATATTATATCATTTTAAACATATTTCAATAAAACTCTTATCAAGTGTATGCAATGAAAATAAAACTTGTTCAACATAAATGTTATGAAATTTAAACTACGCCGGGGCAAACCTATAAACACTACTAAACAGCTGATGTGATGTTTATTTTTAAATTATCAATATCTGAATTCTAAATTACTATGTTTATAGATAAAGAAAAATAAATCTAAAGACTTCTAAAAATATTTGTGACTTAATAAAAAATATATAAAGATTTATTTTTAAAGATTCATTAACTGACGACCCACAATCCACATAAAAATTTAAGAAATAGAATAGTAGGGGGGGCTAGCAAAGGGCAAATTTTTAAGCACAGATCTGAGCACATTGATAACAAAAGGTCCACCTCTAAACTAGGCGAATTGGTTAGATCGATGAGCTTAGCTTAGGGTGGCTCAAAAGTAAATCCTGGATCCTCAACTGGCAATTGTGAGTTATATAAACTGACTGATTATGAGTTATATCTACATTTGAGTTGACATAAAACGTAACAAAAATATCTGATATTATAGACCGATAAACCAAATTATGCTTTATTTTACAAAACTAAGATCACCAGCATGATTTACTATTTTAGAAATGTCATTGTAACACTGCCCGAGCATCCTGATGACAGTGCCAAGCTGCCATACATACTGATTGTCCTGGCAGAACTTTCTGGACTCCTTTCCCAACTTGAATAGGATGGACCCATCCTATAAATTCACCTATAAAGTAATAGGTAACTTTCATGCAAAGATAGGACATGAACCCCAATTCAGGTCCATTATCGAAGGCCAAAGCCTACAAGAAAATAACAATGACAATGGAGTGAGAAGATTTTTTCTTTTTCTCCCCTACCTCCTCTTTTTAGGTATACGGGGGTATTCCCGGGCTAGGGGATGAGGGTGGGAGATTTAAAAAACCCCTAGGCACCGGGACGCGAACTCGTACTTTTTTAATCTCATAACTTAGTTTATCTGGTTGTCGGGCAACTCACGGTGCTGTGCACACGCGTTAGCACATTCGCCCCTCCCCCCTTCGCCCCTAATGGAGTGAGTCTGGCAGTCTGGCAGCATCTGAAGATCTAGTCGCCAGCAGTACAATATTCCAACACAAGGATATCCACAAGTTCTCCTGGGTTAGCCCTAAAGGAGTGAAAAACCAAACTGACCATGTGCTGGTAGACAAGAGAGATCAGAGCTCAATACTAGATGTCACAGCTGGATTTACGAGAGGAGGGCTTTTGGGCTGAAGCCCCCACCCAAAATGGTAAAATATAACTATGTTTTATAGAAAAAAATATTAAAAACTATATCTTAAATTGTTATTGTTCGTGTGATTACATTTAATAGGACTTCAAGAATAACTAAGACACTATGTCATATGGGTAGTTACGTTTCTTAATTTTTCTTGTTTAAATTAATTATCGTTATATATATATATATATATATATATATATATATATATATATATATACGAAAAAAAAAAATCTTTCGGACTGAAGCCCCCCCAAAATTAAATCCTGAATTCGCTAGTGCTAGATGTAAAAAGCTATCGTGGAGCATACTGTGATTCGAATCACTCTCTGATTAGAATTAAAATATGTCAGAGATTGAAGTGAATTAACACAACAGAGGATCGAGTAGAAAGAAGGAGGTATGTAGTCCTTAATTTGAAAAATCCTGAAGTAAAAACCAAATTCCAACTTGAGCTTAAAAATAAATTCGAACCCTTGGATTCGGATAGCTGGGTCACGGTGGACCAACACTTGAAGGAAATAGAGAAAGGACAGGAAGAAACAGCCAAGCAAATGGTTGGTATTCAGGAGAAACGAAAAGCTAAGATATGGTTCACAGAAGCATGCCAAAAGGCAGAAGAGGAAAGAAGAAAAATGAAAGTCCTCTGCCTAACTGATCAAGTTTCTCAGGACAAGTACACAGCTGTCGAGAAAAAGGTAAACAAAACTATAAGATCGGCAAAAAGGGAATTCTTCAAAGAAATATTGCAAACCATTGAGAACAACTTGCCAGTTGTGTGGAGATATACGCGAATTCTACCCAGACAGTAGGAAAGAAAAGGTAGGATATAAAGCGAGAAATACGCAAATGCGAGGAAAAGATGTCATTCTGACGGCATCTAAAGAAAGTATATTGAACACCTGGAAAGAACATTTCCAGGAACTTCTCAATCAAGGAGACCCCACGAACGAACAAGACGTGAACCGCACTGAAGACCTTGACCCAGAAGCGGTTGAAAAACCAGATATACTGGATGTACAAATAGCTCAAAGGCTCAAAATCAGAAAGGCCCCAGGGACAGACAACCTATCATTAGAACTGTTTAAAGATGGAGGAGACGACTTCAGAATCAAGCTACTACAACTAATTTAGAAAATATAGGAAGAGGAAAGGAAACATGAAGCTTGGAATAAGGGCCTAATTTGGTTTAACTTAGCCCTGGAGAAGGTAATAAGAGCAACATCAGTGAATCATAAACCCCTGGATACGAAGATGATATAGCTGTCCTTGGAAGTAATCAAGAAGACATTGAGAAACTCGTGGTATACAACACTGATAAGAGAGGCAGAGCAGATCGGCCTACAAGCAAATGAAGACAAAACAAAATATACGAAAATAAGCCAAAAATTCCAATCCAATAATATGATCTGTGTAGAAGGATAATCATCCCTGAGAGTAGAAAAATTCAAATACTTCGGCTCCACAATAACCTCAATGAATGACCAACGGGCAGAACTAGACCAGCGTATAAGTAGCGCAAACAGAGTTTCCTTCTCCCTATCTAAGGTATTGAAATCCCGAAAAATCTCAAGAAATCTATGATAAAGCTAGTTCTAATATATGGCTGTGAGATCTGGACACTAACCAACACCTCTAGAACGAGTTTGAGAATAAACTCCTCCGCACGATAACCGGAGCGATTTGGAATCAGAGTACTAACTCATGGAAAAGAAAGACATTATTGATAGAATAGCTTACAGAAACTGGTCAATCAATATCCCATGACATGAAGGCACGGAGGTTAAAATGGGCGGGGCATGTAGCAATCCTTCTGGAAGCCTCTATGTAACAATGAATGCCTCAATAGAAGACAAAAGACCACGTGGAAGGCCAAAAAGCAGATGGATAGATAGAATCAATACAGATGCAACAGAGCTGCGTGCAGTTCAATAGAAATAAATAGCCCAAGACAGGATCTACTCTAAAAAAAAGTGCTCCGTTTTCTCTCCGTTGTCCGGTCACATTGAGAAATGAAGTGGATCATCTGGAACTACTGGCTCAACCCAATCTAATACCCCACAGTTAATAAAACTAACTATGAAGTTCTTCTAATTAAACATCAGTATTTTCCTGTGTTAAATTTATATTATTAGGTACACATTTGAAACAGGTTATATTTACTTTAATTTCTTGAAATAGACCATTTTTTGCTAAGAAGCAGCATTTTTGAGTTATAAAACGATAGAAACAGACCGAAAAGTATTTGTGTTTTTTAATGTTGTAAATTTATTTGGCGTCCAAACCTAGCACAATTATATTTGACTTCAAATAAACCTACCAAAGATCAGAACGATTTTTTTCCCAATATTTATTTCTGCCAAACTATTTCCACTGAGTCCAATAAAAAAAAGGTCATGTATATATATTTATGTATATATTTTTCTTTATTAATCATAACAGAAAAGTTTCCATTTTTAACATTAAAATTAATCAAAGGAAAGGAATACACTTCTCTGGATTTCTTATTTATTTATTTACGTCTTATTTATTCACCTGAGATGCTCAGAGAGAATTAACATCATGTGGCTATTAAAACTTTTAGGTTATCCAATAAATAAATAAAAATTGATTAAGAAACCAAATGTCTAGGAGCAACTAATGAGTTAATATGGGTGTTGTTCTCATCACTGGAAAAACGATCAGCTTTCTTACTCTCTTTTGGAAATCTTTTAATGAATAATAAGCTGTCAGTAATTCAAGATAGATTACTGAATGAATCAAACCATCCATAAAATCTTAAAATGTGAAGAAATAAGAATGTTGAAAGAATGAAGTTCACTGAACTGTTTGGCAATTTATTTCTTACTGGAACTGCAACTTGGGCACTCTTAACAACGAAATCATCTTTTCAATACGATTCTCTATCATACAGTTTCTTCCTTTCAGTAGGAATAAGCAGATTCTTGGCTAATTGTAGGTATTCTAAAGTATTTATCAGTTAATGTTATATTTAATTTAAGAAAAGTATCCACTGATTTATTAGATTTCTTGTATGCTTTATACCTTTTTACTTACCATTGTGATGGTGAAAATTTTCGAATCTGAGTTTTAAACGGAAATACACGTTTTGAGGTCCCCTGAGTCTAAATAACCAAGTATCGCAAAATGGTCTGTGTGTGTGTATGTATGTGGTAAGTCTAGCCCAAAAACGAAAAGTCGTACGAAACTGATATATGCTTTGGATGTGACAGCAACTTTTTCATTCAAATCGACAAACCGGAAGTAGCACTTTATATCAACGGTTATAAACATTTTTACAATTTTCTCATAAACGGCTCAAACGATTTGATTATCAGTGTATCATTGTATAATTAAGTGGTATTTAATATCATTGAGGTTTTGTCCTCATTGATGTCACTTTACAGGGCTTAAATGCTTAAATGTTCAGCATGTCTTCCTCTAAACTACCTTTAGTTTGACTTATTTTAAATAATTAACTATCTCTCATTATTAAGAGTTACGAAAAAATGCTAAACACTACTTTTGAAAGAATTTGATAATTCAAAATTGGAGAAAAAAAAGGAAAATGTGTATTGAGGTCGAAAATGGATTTTCGGCAATACTAGTCAGAAGATATACGTATAAAATATCGTTAGAAAGCAGAGAATTAAAAAAATATATATTAAATAAATAAAGTTGTAGAAGGTAACGGAGAGTGACGAAAAAATATAAATAATAATTTCAAAAAACTAACATTATTTAACGTAAATGATTTCCTTTTCCTTATAATTTATAAAAATAATTTCCTTGGAAATATGTGATTTGCGGTAAATCACATGTTTCCAAGGAAATTAAGTTAATTTTTGTTTTAGTAAATGTAAACTTTTAAATTTGTTTCTAGCTTTGAAAAAAAAGTATTTAAAATCCACCGAATCAGGTCAATCCATTGTTTAAAATACTATTTCATTGTACTTGTGTGGAAAAAGAAGTGAAATATAAAAATATTTCATGGATGTAAAAGCATATATTCGTTACCTTAAAAACATTTACTGTAGTTTAATAATTCTAAATCTGATATTACATATAAGATAATTAGGTATCAACGTACGTTTATTCCGAAAAATCGTCGTGTAATCTTTTAGAAAATTAAATTAATGAATAATTTTCCCTTTGTGAAATCCAAACAATATCCGCTTAAAATTAGTGCAAAAACTTTTGAGCTATCTATGGCAGGCAATGAAAATCTCGTAATTTCTTTGTAGTAAACAATGGAAAATAACAGTTTAATAACTAATAGGCGTACAATCCATAATCATTTATGGGTTGAATATAGAGATATACTTACAAATCGCTCTAGGCATATATACATTGCTCACAGGTTGGACCTGTGTGGTTTACAAAAACAGATGGAGTACCGAGATTGGTCTACCGATAATATAATTAATATAATTTTGTTATTTTAATAATGCTAATGATTTGTTAACTGTAAACTTTAAGCTACAGCTCCGTTAAAAGTGTACTTCAAAATTTTTATAACTGATCAACATTGGCAAAAAATAATTTCTATTAAAAGTAGAAAGATAAGTGAAAATTGTGTGTTGCGCGACCAGACTTTTTTTTCCTCCCGTTTTAACGGGTTACGTCATGTGTTTTTAACGCTTATAAACATGCTTAGGATTGGATAGGTTGGAAACCGGTTAAAGATTGCGTAGGCTCCCTTCCCTTAACAAGAGAGAATGTGCTCCCCTAGAAAATGTTGCAAAATTATGTGTATATAAACAACATTTAACGCCCTTTGACGATTGAAATGTGTCTGATATCAAAATGATGCAGATTTTTTTATATTTATTGAAACTTTGCTATATGTTAATTTAAAAAATAAATTATGATGTAGAGATGATTGAACGTGATATAATATGAGAAGGAGTTGGTCGGGGGGTGAGGTCAAATAAATACTAAATTATACAAATAGTATTATTTAATTTTTGCCGACGTTTCGACCCACTTTGCAGGTCTTCATCAGGGCTACAAAAGATACAAAACATGGTGAAAATAAAATAAATGAATATAAGTAGATATAAAATAAGAAGTTGTCTGATAAAGAAATAAAAAGATGATGTCAGAGATATAGTGGGTGACAATGTAGTTAAAATATCAAGTATTATATATATAGAAGGTACAAACAAAAATGGAAAAGAAGTATGAATAAAAATAGAAAAAAAAAAGAGAATATAGCATGTGAGTTAAAAGGAATGAGTGTATAACAAACTAATAAAGATTACATTTGATAACTGTAGGTTAACAGATAAAGAAGGTTACATTTGATAACCGTAGGTAAACAAACAACCTTTAGTCCTGTTATTTGTTTACCTACGGTTATCAAATGTAACCTCCACTACCTTGTTATCCACTGATATCTTATTATTATGTTATCTTATTCTTTATTTAAATTTACTATATCAATACTTATTCAATTTTTCAATCTCTTTATTCGTTAACATTCATTTTCTTTATCTGTTAACCTATAGTTATCAAATGTAATCTTTATTAGTTTGTCATACACTCATTCCTTATCTTTTATCGTAATCTGTTTACTTTTAACTTGCATGCTATATTCTCTTTTGTTTTCTATTTTTATTCATACTTATTTTCCATTTTTGTTTGTACCTTCTATATATATAATACTTGATATTTTAACTACATTGTCACACACTATATCTCTGACATCATCTTTTTATTTCTTTATCAGACAACTTTTTATTTTATATCTACTTATATTCATTTATTTTATTTTCCCCATATTTAGTACCTTTTGTAACCTTGATGAAGACCTGCAAAGTGGGTCGAAACGTCGGCAAAAATTAAATTATACTATTTATTTATAATACTATTACTAGTATTTATTTGACCACACCCCCCGATCAACTCCTCATAATTGATAGTCAGAACCATTTTCATATTCTATAAGTATCCACAATTGATAAACATTTACCATCAAACGGCAAGTTTATTAACACCACCAGAAAAGAAATTTAGATCCCTAAAAAACACAAACTCTCGAAAAAATGTTCAACATCACTCTATCTTTGATACATTTTCTTTTGTAAAATGTTGTCCAAAGGCTTGATATAGAGAAAGTCGGTAGTACACTGGTCAGACAAATCTGGTGAAGAATTTTGTAGCCTAACAGATACAGTAGTCCCAGCGTTGATTGTGCAACAAATAGTTAGGAATTATCTTAAAGAAATTTTAAGTCCCTTCTCATTATCCAAAGCTGAAGAAATAAGTTGCGCCAGTAATAGTCTTGCAACAATTGGAAAAGATCATCATTTTGTAACCATCTCTTTTTGGGTGGAAGTCTGACTTTTGGAAAATGTGTCGGTGGTTCGCCTTTTGTTATTAAAATCTGTTATCACAAGTCAATATGAAATTGAGAAATGGTTCAAATTTATTGCGTGTTAAATCCAGAGAACAGATTTCAAAGCGGCTAGTTTTAGCTCGTTTTAAATGAGAGGTATTTTGTTTCTCCAAAGACCTCCAGGTGTCGTGCAATCTTGAATTGGTTCTCGCCGAATTCTAACGCCATTTCTCGTTTGGTTTCGATCTGTTATTCACCCATTATATACTTCAGCTGGTTCTTGTCAACTAGATAAATACAGTTTCGATCTTCTTTGCCTTCCAAATCTTCGCTGAGAATCTTCTGAAACTAACGCTACATTTGGCACCCGTTAATGTTCTCCTGACCCCACAATTCATTGATATTATGAGAAGGTGCACCACTGTGCCCTAGTTTAAATTTATAGAAAATAATTTTGATAAAAACGGAAAATTGAATTATTTTGGCATCAATCTTATGTTTGAATAAATGCAAATTCTTTTTGAAAATAACTTTTCTGTTGCAGTTTATTTATGTTTATAATACATTTCTTATATTATTTCATTTATATTTAAACTTATTATGTTCTACGAAAATAATATTATGATGTTGTTACTAAATGTAAACATTAATTGGAATTGGAATAACAGCTTAAAATTAATTGTATAACGATCAGCTTACTTAGCAGGGAAAATCTAAATTGACTATATTACAACTTCCTTATCAATATAAACACATTATATTTCGTTTTTAGTAAAAACAAATAAGGCCTTTGAAAAATTTCTACAATAGTACAACTAATTAGAAGTAAACAATACCTGAATAATAAAAATACTTATCTTAAACCCACCAACCTGCCAAGTCTCGACCTATATATAAGCGTTTGTGTTTTGTTTCGAAATAGTTCAAAAATGAGTAACAAGTAGCCTGAAGGTGTGGTTATATAATATTGTCTCACCAACCTCCATAATTAATAGTATTACTACGAACTCGGTACAACGAATCATGTGTTAACAATAAATCTCCTGTAGCTAAATATCATATAAAGTTATTTAGTAAAATGTTTCTAAAATAAGTTAGTAAAATAAAAATGCACTTTAATAAGGGCTTCCTCAAAATGTCTATTTATTTTTTTGCTGTTTTCAGTAGCAAACAATCCTAGAGTGACCCGCTTCACGAAGACAAAATCCCAAAATTCTTTGGCGTTCGCAACTGCGCTACTTTCTACAGAATTTTGTCTTGTCGCAGGAATGGATAAAACACTAGCTTCTTCTAACTTGCTTCTTCCACTTTTAAATTTGGTAAGGGAACCTATCGTATTAGCCATTTAATCATTTTTTAAGAGACATAGTTAGATATATAAAAACTAGTTACAATTTATAAGCGAATAAAAGCGGTCTTCTAGCAGTATAACAAATTAAATGAAATCCTTCACAGTTAATCAAACTTAATTTAATAATGACTTATTCCATTTGAATCTAAAACTTTTATTTACACATACTATTATCATAACAATAAGGCTTATCTGTTCCTTATATTTTATAACATTAGTTTGTGGTACCCTTTTAATCAAATCTTTAACATCTTTATAAAAATTCGTGAATGGCTTTATCTTAGTTACCTACAAAATTTCTATCAACGATAATTTTCAGAAATTTGACGTTTTCTTGTTAAATTAAGTAATTTAGTTAAGTACTTAAACCTCATACCCATTTGCTTTCCTCTTAAATCGTAAGATAATTTGATCACAAAATTGACAAAAAAGATCGCCTGCATAAAAATTGGACCATTTGGCATAACCTTCATCCCTACCATGTCGGAATAACACCGTTATTGACATGTTGAGGGTAGAGATCATGCCAAATGTCCCAATATTTTTGTAGGCCACATTTATTCTCGATTTTATAATCAAATTATGTTTTTATTCAAGTGAAAAGCAAATGGGTATTCATGAATGTTGAGTACCTAATTAAATAGACAGCGGTTTACGTGTCCCCTCAATTGTTCCATTACACACCTAACCGAACTTTCCTCTCTGACTAAAATCTTAGACAAGACAATTGCAGGAATAGATCATATTTGAACTGACACCCTCGATCGGTTTTGATGAGTGCGGAACTCCAATACGTGATATCCATGCTTGACAAAGGGCCTCGGTACAGCTATCCTCTCTTAATTTCCCCCACTTTGACTACGGCTGTGTGGTGTACGGAGGTACCCCGATGATACTCGAGGATAGATTGGAGCGACTCAATGCTCTACGGGGTTTTCTCGGTCCAGAGGGTGTGGGCGGGGATTTAAAAGACTCCTCCGGCACCGGGATGCGAACTCGTGACTATTTTAAATCCAATGTCTCATAGATCAGGTTGCCGGGCAACGGTGGCGCTGTGCACACACGTTAATCCGTTCGGCCACCCCGCCCACAACATATTGAAGCGACTCATGAATTCCTGCTTAAGATTTGTCTTCGGCACTTCTCTCCCCATTTACGACGAGTTAAAGTGTCTCTTCCCTTCTTTCCGCAGACAACATTTCTATTCCAAACAATTAACACCCTACATCTACAGTCTACTACAGTTCAAACCCGTGATCCACTCCCACAAAACAAGACACCGTGTTTCCGACCTTCATATCCCTTCCCATAGAACTAAGGCATTTGAATATTCCTTTACTGCCCGATCCACTGCCTTCTGGAATTCCTTACCTTCTGAAATCCGCCATGCCTCTTCCTTGTCCTCATTCAAATATCATCTCTACCAATTCCTTCTCACATCCCAATATGACGTTTTACAATGAAATAGATATTGTAAAACAAATTTTTACTGAGGCAGATGGTTGTTGAAATTGTAAGAGTTGTTAATTTTAAAAATCAACCCATGCTTATATTATTTTGTTTTTTATTTTACCCGATTTCTGTTTTTCTTTTCATTTAAATAATGTCTGTTTTTTTTTAAACTGGTGTTACTTTTTATTTTTTTTAATATATCACTGAATTATCACTGAAGATACTATATATCTTCTTTAATGTTAATTAATGTAATTTTTGGCCAGACGTGGTTTTTATTTTTTTTTTGTTCACAATTGTTATTCATAAGGGACCTCGTCCCAGAATAAAGTTTATTTTCTATCTATCTATATTCTTATAGAAAATTTAATATTAGACAACTTACATCTCCATGACTTTGCCGTAAAATGAAAAGATAAAGAGTTGGCGAGTCACGTAATGATAAAAATACGATGCAAACATTTTTTTTTTTTTAATTAGTGAATTATCAGTACGGATATCACGGAAACTATAGAATATAGCGAAAAAAAGTAATAAAGTAATCAATATTTCTATTGCAAACTTTGTCAGCATTAATTTCACATATCAAATAATTATAGGAAGAACGTATTGTTTCACAGATATAAGCGAAAAACCGAAAAAAGTAAACTTTTTGAATCGTATACCCAATTTTGGTTTATTATTTTCAACAATCAACCATTGTGATCGAACAGAAAATTTAAAAACTTAATGCTCTCTCAAAATTTGAGGTTTTACGTTTCAGGATAGGTAGAATTCGAAAAAGAAATAAAAATTCTTTTGTCCGTCCGCCGTCCGCGCATTTTCTTCGAAACTACTGGACCGATTTTTTTCAAATTTGGATTTAAAATTAGAGGTCACCCGAGGATGATCCTCCTCCATCAACATTTCTATCCGCCTTTTCCTTTCAAGATGGCGACCGAAAAGCCTGCATTGCTATAGACTGTAGCGCCTATTTTGACTTGAAATCCACGGCTATGGGGTAACTGACTATTATTTCATGTGGTATGAGTGTAAATTTGAAAGGATTGATAGCTTTATATATCTATAAGCTTTCTCTCTCTATATATATATATATGTATATATACTTACAGCCCAAGGTCTATAAAGCTACCAGGTTCGCTCACTCAGAGGCAAAATGTCTCTAGACTGTAAATACTATAAATTGAAATGGTTGATAGCTTATAAGATGGTTGATATCTATAAGATCTCTTTATACTTACGCTTAAAACCTATGTAAGGTCTCTTACAATCTATCTATCTTCACATGGTCGCCATTTTGTATTCCAGCGGCTATATGCTGGCAGACGTGCATTTTCTCATCAGGCCTGTGGACTTGATCAATTTATAAGGACAAAGCATAGTATGAAATATGGCACCTTTTTGCCACGGGATATATTATTTTATCCTTGATAAAATCCTGGCTTGAAACTTATATGGAAATTTTTGATAAAGTTCAATTCTGTTAGTAGCTTTTATAAATAAATAAATAATATTTTTAAAATAGATATTACAAAGAATTTTCATGTGATAAAAATCTGGGCCTATTTTAACAATTTAACTTTTTTTACTGCAGCACTTACTAGACAAACGATCTAAGCTTTCAATCAATTATAAACGACTCGTATATATGACAATAATAAGACCTATTTGGACTTACGGAATTGAGCTTTGGGGCTCCACTAAACCATCGAATTCCTCTCGTATCCAATCCTTACAATCCAAAATCCTTCGTAAAATCCTCAACGCTCCTTACTTTGTCACAAATAAAATCATCCATAAAGACCTTAATGTTCCATATGTTTCCGATCTGGCCCAATCCAGATACCTTTCCTTCCATAACAAACTGCAGAATCATCCGAATCCTCTCGTTTCAAACCTTGCTTCCTCCTCGATCCCTGATAACCCTCCGAGGCGTCTGAAAAGAAGATGGCCTCGGGATCTTCTAATATAGAACTTTAATTTGAGTTCTACCAATGGGTAATTTCTCTTCATGTTGTACATGCCATGTTACAAATTTCTCATTTACTTATTGTATTCTCTATGTAATACAGTTGTAAATTCCATTGAAATAATAAAAAAAAAAAAAAAAAAAAAAAAAAAACTTTTTTTAAAATAAATTAATTTATTTTTTAAAAAAGTTTTATTAAATTAGAAATAAATATTAAATGGCAATAGATTAAAGAAATAATTTGTTTTGAATGGATTGCCTGATTCTTATATTTCCTTTGCTTAAGTAACTAAAAGGTGTGTACAATTACTATTTTTTATACTTATCTTTTTATATTTATATTTCCATAACTTAAAAGGAATTGAACTTTAATCAAAATTGAATTAAAGTATTAATGGAAGGTTTTTAAAATAAAAATCTTACAACAATTTTCATTAAAGTTTTCTTTGGAAAAAAATATTATTTCCTAAAGAACAAAATACAACAACCGAAATTTCCAGTCATACTGAAACTGATTACATATATGATTTAAATAAATGTGAAATTTTAATTTCAAGCCCTGATTTTATCTTAAAGTATTGAAAATTCTAAAAATTTACTTTTTAAGTTTGTTGCCAGCTGACGAAACGTAAGGATGATGAAAAAATGTTGGAAACATCAAGATGGTACAGTACAGTGCTTTTGTTATGTGCTTCCAATACTCATGATTTGAAAATTGGCTACGTGCTTACCTTTATTCTGCTATTGACTGATCCAAAAGTGAGTAACTTTTCAGCATACATAATGGCAGCAAGTATTATACTTGCAGTGCCAAGTCTGAATGCATTAAAACAACTTTCCTAGTGCGAATATTATTTATTTAATTATATTATAAATACTTATATTATACTTAATATACAACACATTCTTGAATAACCCATTTATATCACAAAAAAAGTTATAAATAAAGCAGTAGAAACAACAGTCTATGAATTTATATACAATAATTTTTTCTTTAAATTAAATATTTCAAAATAAATTGCAGTGTGATCACATTACATCGTGTCTAAAAATAATATGTACATCAAAATATGTTTATTTTTTTTTTCTAATTGTAATATTATAAATTAAAATGATCATACAGTCAAGTCCTTAGGTGAAGGGTGTGCAGGATTAGTTTAATATTATTACATTAGATAAAGAAAATTATCACTGTAAAAATAAGCCAGTAAACACTTCATCTTTCATGTAGTTAAACGTACTCCAATAAACATCAATAGTGATCAAATTATTAACATCTGGCTGAATCTTTGTGAATAGCTTCATAGTATAATTGGTTGGTTTAATATAAAAAAGTCACGGATAATTCCTGATTTTTCAAAAACAGAACTTAGTTAAGTTTTTAAATGTCTGTAACAAGGGGCACCACCATCTCCCGGCAACCTAATGTATGAGATTAATTTGATCAAAATAATTCTGAGTTCACGCCCCAGTTCTGGGGATCTTTTAACTCTGGTACTGATCCCTCGCCCCATCTGGCCCAGAAAAACCCCTAAAAGGCCCCTAATAGCCTAAAAGACGAGGAAGGAAAGAACAAAAAAAAAAAAATTAATAAAGGAAAACGTGGCTGTAACAATGACAAACTCTACTTTCATTTGAAATAAATTTTCATAGATTACTTTGAAAGAAAAAAAAAAGTGTAACTTACTTTTAAAAAAACATAATACTTCTATTTTTCTGTATAGAATTTGGAACAGCTTCATGGGACTTTCCATTCTGGTTGGGGAGCAATGGTCCTCCCTCTCCAAAATATGGGTTTATATTATGTATAAAATTAAGTGTGATAATTAACTTAATCGACATAATTAATATAATATAAACAGCATAATACCAAAGTATATGTACAATATAAACTAAACAATTTAATTACCTTTGAATATTAACTACAATTTCAATAATACAAGATCTGATAAAATACTTGCTTACTTACTTCTAGGCCTTAGCTTAGCCATCTGATTGACTTTTCATATTTTTTTAATTGATTTTAGTTTACATAATTTATTCATTCATGTAGATTAATTGTTACAGATTTTGATTTAATTTTTGTTCTTTGAATATCGGTGGAGGGAGGAAATGATATTCTCGCCCCTCTCTATTTTTGTTGGGTAAGCGAAGTTTGGTCATAACAAAAAAACAGTAAACAGTAAAAAAATACATTTTATTAAATATTGCAATGAATTTATTAACTTGTTTCTATGGATAAATATATATATATATATATATAAATCTTTAACACTATACTGTAAAAATTTTAATATCTTTAACATATTAACATAATTTGTTTCTGCTATACTATAAAAATTTTAATATCTTTAACATATTAACATAATTTGTTTCCACTATACTATAAAAAGTTTAATAAATGGATCATCCATTCAATTGGTGCTTCTGGCTTTAGTTTACTTACATTGTTCTTTATCAACAAATCATTCAAATACTTCTCCACTTTAATTCCTTTAGGTAGTGATAACAATGACTAAAAATAAAATTAACTTCATATACCCTTATAATTTTAAATTAAACTTGAAATAAAATGAAAATTGTAATTATAATTACCTTTAATTTCATTAAAACTGCTCTTGATTTCACCCTCAAACGCCCTTTACTATTTTTTGTAATCTAGAAAGCAAAGGATGATTATTACAAAATCAAAAATTTTGAGTAACATAAATCATTTGTTGTAAGCTTCATTATTAGTATAAATTGTTTGTCATTCTATCAATTCTTGATAACTGTTTCGAACTATAAGATTAATTATAATAGTTAAACATTTATGGATCACATTTTCACATTCACAAATATTATTTTACAAAACATTAAAGACTATTACTATAAAACATATTCAATAACTTAATATCACAAACTGGTAGAATAAATAAATAAGTTTATGAAGATTTTATAATAAGAATGTAGTTTACCTTTGAAAGTGTTTCAAATACTTGATGTATAAAAACAAGATTAGTAAGATCTACATCTGTTTTTTCAATTAATTCTAATATCTCCACAGGATCAAGAAAACCAGACATTGTATATTGTTTAAGATGTCTATCAAGTTTTATTAATTCACGCTCTGCAGTTAGATGCCTGTGAAAATGTGTTTGAACTTGCATTTATTCTATTAAAAATTTTATTATGAGTCTATAAAAATAAAATTAAACAATATTTTTGTTACTACTACCATGAAGGGTCATTGGCAAACATTTCTAATTAAATTCTGTTATAGAGTTTCACAGAATGTGAATGTTTTTTTACTGTCTTTTAATTTTTTTTTTAGATTTGGTGCTATATTCAAACTGATAGTTTTCAGTTTAGAGCAGTTTTGTAAAACATGTGTAATAGTTCTTTGAACATTACAGAATTGGAGGATCAAGTCTTCTTACTAACATAAGTAGACATGTAAGAATTCAAAATGCCCAATCCTTAATCCACATAGGGATGTTTCTTCTTTTTTGGAGGATCGGTGAGAAGTTTCCCATTTTGAACAGTGGGTTTTTACTTTCTTTAATTTAGACTCGTTTTGTTCCCACTTAATTGGTCACATTTCCCACACATTCTTATTTATTTTTTTAAGTATTCTTTTAAAAAGGTTTCATTAATTGATACCGCCAGAGTTGTTACTTGTAGGCCATATTGGCTGTTAGGTCAGCATGTTCATTTCCGGTGATCCCACGAATCAAAACCACAAACAGGAGAGGACTAAGGCAGTCTCACTGTCTGATCCCTCTATCAAGAGAGAATGATACGAATTATTTGCCATTAATCCTGATGACTCCTTTTACATTCCTATATATAGATTTAATAGCATGTAGTAAATATGATGGCACATTCTTTACAGCGAGAGCATTCCATATTTCATGTCAGGGCAAAGAATGAAACACAACTTTGAGGTCTACAAAAATCAAAGAGATAATTTTATCTCTGCCCCATACTTTTTCAGAAATATTTTGGAGTACAAAGGTGTGATCCTGTGTCTGTCTTCTGTGGTTGAAGGCTGCCTGTTTCTCTTCAAGTTGGCTTTATATCATACGCCCCAACCTTCTTTCAAGAATAGATGTATACATTTTATAAGTTGCAGATAGTAAGCTAATCGGTCTGTAGTTTTCACATAAAATATATGTGCCTTCCTTATATCTGGGGTCTATAGCGCTGTACTCCCAATCTTCGGAATTATCTTGCTATCCCATACAACTTCAAACAATCCTTGAATTGCTTTCTGGAGCTCTTCACCACCAGATTTCAGGTCATTCTGGTGCAATTCCATCTTTTCCTACTGCTCTATTTATTTTTATCTTCTCAAGAGCATATTCTACTTCATCTTCTTACATAGACTCTTGATTTTCTTCTAATGCAAACTGTGTATAAGAAGAAAATCAAGAGCATTGAAGCAAGAGGTGCTGGTGTTCCACAATCTTCAGATAAAAGATCTTGATAATGATGCTTCCACTGGTCTAAAATATCATCTGGGGCAGCAACTATATTGCCTCTTTTGTCTTTTATATTCCTGATTGTTTTTTTCTTTTCCAGACCTTTACTGTCTGCCAAAGCTGTTTGGATATTTTCTCAGCGACTTCCATCCAGACTTTTGCCGAACTGCTCCCAAGTTTTCCTTTTCACTAAAAGGATTGCTGTCTTGGCCTCATTTCTAAATCTGTGCTATTGAATTAGGATGGCATTAATTTTATCTCATAGATATGTTTTCCATACTTGTTTTTTTCTTTATCACTATCTGCCTAATGGTATCATTCCACCATTTAGTATGTTTTTTTCTACTACTCATCTTTCTAATGCCACAAACCTTCTTAATGACACTCAAAATACATGTTTTGCAATTATTCTATTGCTCTTCCATGTGTCCTGCAAGGTCCAATCCTCTGCTTCTCTTCTCCAGCACAGCATTATATTGGGATCTCTTTTCAGCTCGGACTTTCATCACATTTTATGTTTTCAAATGTGGCTGGTTGTCCCTTAATATCTTGGTATCAGCTACTACAAGAACATGATCTGTTCCTATCTCTGCCCAAAACTTTAATAATAAATAAGCAGAAATAATGGAATATAAATATATTGTAAAACAACTGTTTAATCCAATTAAAGAAAATCTCATTTTTTAATAAAGTTTAATAGTTACTTAAAACAAGACAAATTTTATTTTTCTTCACTAATTAAATATAAAAAGAGACTGTTTAGCAGGTAATTCAATAATGAAATTATTAAAATTATTTTTTGTGTGGGAAGAACAGCAGAAATCGATCACTGATCCAGTTTTGAGATCTACCTTTCTTTAAAGAAGTTGTTTAGGATGCTGACTATATCTACAGGGACGGATCAAAGAAGTGGGAGCCTCGATTGTGAGTAATGGTCAACAACATCATTTTTTTCTTTCATCCATCTGTAGCAATTATACTACTGAAAGAAAGGATTGCAATTTACTAGAGTTCAAATGTTATTCTTCCAACAAAGAAAACCACGTTTGCCTTACTTAGCCTATTGATATATGGACTTAAATTGCCTATTTTTATATATATCAAATCGGTGAGTCTCTGCCAAAGACGTTATCTCTCTCATTAAATAAAGGATAAAATTAAAATGGGAACAAAAGTGGTTACCAGTCTCTGGAAATAAACTGAGGGAAGTTAAAAGTGATGTCTTTCCATGGAAATCTTCATTCCAAAATATGCGAAGAGAGAAAGTGATTCTGACGTAGTTGTGTATAGGCCATACACGCCTGACCCAAGGTAACCTAATGGCCCATGAACCACCTACTGAATGTCAGACCTGCGGGTTTCCGCTAACTGTGAAACATTTTCTAACTAAATGTAGAGCTAATGAAAATGAAAGATCAGTTTTTGATATTCCACACAACATTTATTCCGCTTTACTGGACAACCTACAGATGGCTGACAGACCCTTTGACTTTCTAAGACATACAGAGATATATTAAAAAATTTAAAATATAAACATTGATAATGACCCTAGTGGTTGACATCTATAAATTTATATACAAAAAATATGGTTAATTAATTAGTACTTTAGTACTTATTGCATAGTATAATGACAAACATCCAGAAATAATAAGAATATGTAAATTTGTCATGATAGTGGATTTATAATTGACTGTTGTAAATATACTAAAGAGAAATTAGTTGGAGTTTTCATTCAATAAATATATAAAACAATAATAATAAAAAAATATATAATTTATTTATTTTTACTTTGTTATTTGTTTGACTAAACACGCCAACCAACTTCTCTTCAGTAAATTTGTCATATATTGAATATGTTAATTTTATTAAATAATTTTTTTTTAAAATTAATCATTTATAATTTTTTTTACATGCTGTTTTTATACTCAACTTGATATTTAGTTTAATACTGAAGTTTTCAAATAAATGTTTTGTTTTATCTTTTTCTTCTCTCAACCATTTATAGAAATCCTCTTCCTTATTGTAATCTAGTGTTTCAGGAATAGATATTCCACCTTGTATTTGCCTCATTTGCTTGCAACTATTTAATAAAGCTGCTACCTCTAATTGATTTTCATTAATGGTTAACTAAAATAAAGTGGATTTTTAATGATATGTAAAATTAATATTTGTAAATTTTCTAGCATTACTAATTTTAAATAATTACTGTTACAAAATCGAAAATTTAAATATTTTCAAATAATCTTGATAATAGTTATATGTTCAATATAAAATACCTTAGTTTTAGAGCATAAATGACTTCTTTTGGGCAATCTATAACATTGTCCTCCCAGTGTATATGCAGATATTTCTTCAAAAAACAAAGATTGAGTACTATTCAGAAAAAATTATATAATTTTTAAAATTATTAAATGTATATTGGTCTCATAACCTTAACAAACAAGTTTAAAACTAGAATAAGATTGGTAGATTGGAATATTTATAAATATGTAAATAATACATAAATATGTTAGCTTTATATGTCTTACATTTAATTGAACCTATTAATATAAGACCATTGGGACAACTTTAGAATCATATTTCATTTATAGGTAAAAAGTATAAAGAAAGCTGATTAAAAAAAAAATGAATTTATTTAAAATAAAATTCTGTCTCAGTATAATTAAAATTTAATTTAATGAAAATCATAAATCTTAAGAAAGAATCTGGTCATGGAATGTAATAACATAAAATGGATAATTTATCACAGATAACTAAAGATCAACCATCACTGTTCTTAATAATACTTTCTTACATCTGGAGTTATTAATTTCAATTCCATAACATTTATCCCCTTCATCTAGATCAAGAGCAATTTCTATTTTTAATTATTTAGATTAAATATAAAACACCATAAGTTAGGGGAAAATATTACAATAGTAATCATTAGTTCAAAATACATTACATGTAAAGATCAATTTTGTTATATCCCACAAATTTAGTTGCAGAAATTGAAAGACCAGTTTTTTTATTTAATATTTTCCTTAACTTGATTTTAAATGCTCTCAACAACTTAATGATGATCACTCTTATATCAAAGTTCAAATCTATAAGAAACCTGATACATTCAGATGAGTTAAAATATAATGAGCCTCACAAAATAAATTTAAATATTATAAGCTATATTTTGTCTGCTACTTTTGAGTTGTTTGTATTTTCAAATAAATAATTATGGAATCAGATAATACCTGTGAATTATTTTCAAAAAATGCTGAAACTATTATTTTATTGAAAGATAAAAAAAAAAAAAAACATTTTTGGGAGAAAAAAATTGTAGTCAAATGGAAACAAAGTGTATAAAATTACCCAATAACTCTCCATCAGAAGATGCTACATTTGTATTAGATATGGAATCGACATATTTTGTTATTTTTGGTGAATTACTTGTTTCATTATTTTCGGAAGTATGTTCATTAATAAATATGTTTTCCTCTTGATTAGGAAAATCAAAGGACGCTTGTGGATCTTTGTTTTCATCAAAAGTTATGTAGTTGCTATTAGGTACTATTTGTTCATGTTCTTTAGAGCTATAATTAATTGATGAAAATGACTCTGGAGGTTCATATACACCATTGATACTATTGCTTATAAGAGATATGGTTTCTGCATTTAAAAGGGCATTGCTACAATCAGATTTCAATGTTTTCGAGTTATTTGAAATTACTGTACTTGATTTATTATTATTAAAAGGCTCTTCTGAAGAACTAATATAATTTCCTTTAGTTTCTTGTTTCATAACATTATCTAGATCAAAGGACTGCTCTTCACTTCTGTATAGACAATTTAAAGCATCTCCAGAATAATTTCTAGTCAAACATTTCAATTCCGCAAAGCTGTTTTTATAAGGCAACTTAATTTCACTTTCTCCCAAAGATGTATAACATTTTTCCTCAGCTAAATGCATTGAATTTATAATTTCTATTTTTTCTTCATTTAATGGGCGAGTATTTGCAAATAAACTGTAATGGCCATCATTTATTGAACCACAAAAACTTTTGACTGTAACACATTTTTCATCATTACATTTTTCTGGATTAAATTCATCAGACCATTCGAAATCTTCGGGATCAATGTGATTCATATTCCTGTTGTAATTGGTGAAACAATTTTTAAAACTTTAATTTTTAAATAATGGTTGTCCCACTACCTTAAACAATTTCAATAATTTGACAGTTCAGCTAATTTTACAAGAGTATTTATTTATCTTGTTTTTTGTGTTTATATAATTGAATTGAATATTGAGTTAAATAATTTAATATTTGGATTTTTACAGTCTAATCACCTTTCCATCAGTGTTACCAACTAAACGAACAATAAAATTTATAGCTTAAAAAAATCTTTATAAAAAATTTTATTTTGTCTTTGATTTTGATTATCTAGATTAATTCAAAAGAAAGGAAGTCTAATACATTGTTATATTTCGATAAAACAACTTCATCGATGTGCAATCAATCTACTTTTTGTGCCGAAGGAGGCCGCCCTATGTGTTTGTGAAAGAAATTATTAGTTGTTATTCGGCAAATACAAATAAAACTAATTCCTTATAATTTCCATTTTAATTAATTTACATCCTCTTAGATGAATTTTCTAATATAATAGAAAAAAAAAGTATCGTGGCAAGCACTAGCGAATTCTGCCAGGGGGCGCGCCCTTCCTTGGATGGTAGAAAAAAATTCCAAAAAAAGTCCATTGCAAAAACATTGCAACCTCCAGCAACAATTGTCTCCTTGAAGAATACATGGTATTCATAAAACTGGTCACGATAATTATTTGTATATTTCTCATTAGAAAGTGTTTTTATTTTCTTAAAATAGCTGCTGTTGGAAACGTTTTCATGAAGGAAGGTAAAAATTATTTGGTCTCCGATTTGATCGGAATCTGCTTATGATCTGAATTGGAAATTATTCTGAGCTTTTTTTTTTTAGAGAACTCATTTCCAAGCTGCAGAGCCATTTACAGTAACCTGTCTCTGATTTTGACAATGATGGTAAAAATTAACGTTGATTGATTGTAGTTATCGACCATATTACTTAATCAAATTATTAAGTTTATGTTCGACGAACAATTGGACGTTCTTTAATTTCTTAAAAAATACGTTTTCCTCTTTGATGCATGTTTAGTTGTAATACATGAAAAAAGAAATCAGATGAATCTGGATACTATGGCTGTAAGTAGTTTTCTCTCCGTGACCCATGTTAGCAATTTTTGTCTTACATGACTAACCCCTTCACAGGATGTCCCGTAAGTAGAGATAAACATTTAAAGGAGTGATAGCAGAACTCAAGAAATACAAAAACGTTTATACAAACAAAGGTTTGATTTTCAGCAGGAAAGTAGGAAATTAAGTTTTGTGACTTTTTAAGTAAGTCACGTTTTTTGGTGAATAGGAAGTGATAACTAAAAAACTATTTAATTTAAGTAATTAACGATTATTCACTGTAAATTAGATAAAATTTACTTTAAATATAAACAGAGTTTGCTTATGTTAAAACCATTTAAAGAGGACTTTTGAACGGCGAAACTCAGCTAAGGAGTGGGAGAAGATGAGTAGTGGTGGGGAACAGGAGGGGTGGGGGAAGGTGCTTCCCTTCCCTCAGAAAATTCCTGAATCCACCACTGCCTTCAACACTAGCTCAGAGGTGCCAAGGAGGTTTTATGGCGCATGATGCGGCATCAAAATGTTTGAGGGGGCATATTTTGAGGGTTTTTTTCATTTTTGAGAGGGCTCTATTTTGACGGTTTTTTTCATTTTTGAGGGAGGACACATTTCAACGGGGTTATGAATTTTCGGAATGATAAGTCAAGGGGAAAACATTGAACAGACTGCAGTGTAATTGCATATGATTAAGGTTTTTCTAATTCTAATTTCCTTTCTTCTGTTTTTTAGAAAAGATGAGCAATAAAATATCTTGGGAGTAGATGCGGGGAGGGGGAGGAGAGGTAGGTTCTTGCGCCATCGACCTTGGAGAGGATGAGCTCTTCTGCACGAGCTTACGTTACAGCAAGGGTCTCCAAACTAGGGCCAGTAGGTGGAATCTGCCATGCAAGCATCTTCAATCCGGCCCGAGAAAAATTCTTTGGTTACATGGTCAAATTTTAAAACTATTTTAAAAATACGAAATTTAGCAACTAAAACAGAAGGTTACTGCCACATTTATTGCGCGAGTTATTTATCTTAGAAAGTTCATTTTACAACTAAAGTGTCATTTATAGAACAATATTTTTTTCATCACAAGATATTGAACGCGGGACTTAGTGAAGGTCTTAATGCGGCCCGCGGAACCTACTGGAGCAAGGAAGCTTAGAAGGATGTATCATGGCGCAAGTTGCGACATAAAAATTTTTAAGTGGGTCATATTTAAACGAGTTTTACAATTTTTGAGGGGGCCTATTTCGACAGGGTTATGAATTTTCGGTATGAAAAGTTTCATACCAACGAATATGAGGAAAACATGGAACAAACAAACCGCAGCAAGTGTAGTTGTATATGATCTGACAATTTTACTAATTCTACCTTCACTAGCTCTGTTTTTTAGAAAAGGTGAGCAATCAAATATCTTGGGAGTGGGAGAATAAGTTCTTGCGCCATCGACCTTAGGGGGATGGGTACTCCTATACTGGAGGTACATATGTGGCCCGCGGGCCATTATGTTGGGAGACACCTGCATTACAGTATAAAGATCTATTAAATTTTCGGTCTTTTTCTTATTATTGTTGCTCTAAAACGGTGTTTTCTAGCGTAAAGTTGAATTAATGATTATATATTATATATTCGGTCCAAGATTCCATTTCAAATTCAATGTAGTATTTTTAAACATCTATGCCATGAAAACGCCCCTAAATGCAATTAATTAGATCTCTCAAAATCAGTGACTGCTTGTGCATTCCCTATGTTGATAAGTGATAGGTATTTAGGTACAGGTATCCCAGGGTACAATTCAGTTACAGAAGTTGGAGCCTAGCTCTTTGTTTTTTAAGTTGTAAGTTTCCGAGGAAGAGTCATTTTCAGAAATTAGCGAGACTGACTAGGAATATCTGAAAAGATGCTTACTTCAAAAACATCACCGAAACTCTGCCCCTGGGTCAGAAAGCAATTCACCTAGCAACAAAAAAAAAATCTAAACGGTTTTTTTTTTTTTTGTCCTCCCTTTCCTCGCCTTTAAATCCATTATTAAATCCGTGGGTGACCTTTTTACAGACCATAGTCTAGTTCGGCTTTCACTACATTCAAACTTTGCATCTAAAGCATCAACTCCTAAACTAATTACAGGAAGAGTAAACCGGGACTGGGACAAATTTCGTGATGATTTGGAAAACAGCCTAGAACTAAAAGTTCTTCTAAAGACAATAGAACATATTAATGGTGCTATTAAAAAAACTTATAGTATCAATAAAACCTGAAACGTCGTAATCAGATGTGTAGTCATTAAGTTGACAAAAAATTATGAAAATTGGTGTAAAATGGCTGAAAATAAATAAATTTGAAAGTAGAAGATATTGAAGCCGAACTGGACAAGCCACTCCAAATGGCACTTCCACCTAAAGCCTTCCATCCTTCAGAAATACCCAGTATCATTCAAAGGTTACCTTCCTGCCAAGCTTCTGGACACAACCTGATTACATCTCAGATTCTAAAACTACTTCCTCAGAAAGCCATTCTAATCCTTACTTATATATATAATGCTGTACTCCGATAAACATATTTTCCTGACCCTTGGAAACTATTTATTATCAAAATGATACATAAATCCAAAAAGCCACCAGAATACCCATGCTATCTCCCTTTTACCCATCATGGGTAAAATCCTTGAAAAACATCCTAAAACGCCTTAACCCCACACTCCACCCTAGATTCTTATCAAATAATCCTAGACAACCAGTTTGGATTCCACAGATCCCATTTCACTATTCATCAATGCCATCGTGTGGTGGATGTCTCCTCTGCATTGGAGCGCCAAACGTACTGCACAGGAATCTTTCTCGTCGTAGAACAGGTTTTTGATCAACTTGGCACCCGGGACTGCTTGACAAATTCTGAAAATTCCTACTTCCTACATACTTTCTCATTATTTGTTCCTACCTAACTGATAAATACTTTAATGTAAATCACAATAACGCTTATTCATCTCTCTTTTCCCAGTTTGCTGGTGTTCCTCAAGATAGTATCCTAGATCCTATCCTTTGCACAGTTCATACAGCTGACATCCCAATACTCATCACCGCATATGCCAATGACACATGTGTCCTATCAGTTAATAATGACCCAACAATTTGCATCCGGAACTCTTCAATTACACATCACAAACCTTGAAGAATGGTGTCAAAACTGGATGACTAAAATAAATTCCAATAAATCCCATCGAATCACCTTTACCCTTAGTCCTAAACCTATGACTTTCTGTTCTACAGTATCCTTTAATAATAATCCACTTATCCCTATTGAACAAATAGGATATCTTGGACAAACGTCTAACTCATACCAGACTGAAACGGCAAGATACCGCTCAACATTTCCGACTACTCCAGCACTTACTAGACAAACGCTTTAAGCTATCAGTTAATTTAAAAAGACATACTCATGTACATAATTACAATAAGACCTATTTGGACTTACCCAGTTGAGATTTGGGGCTCCAAAAAACCATCAAATTCCTCACCTATCCAGTCCTAACAATCCAAAATTCTTTATAAAATCATCAATGCTCTTTACTTTAGTCACTAACAAAATCATCCATAACAATCTTATTGTTCCTTGTTTCCAATTTGGCCCCATCCAGATACCTATCCTTCCATAATAAAGTTCTCAAGAACCTTCTCATTTCTAACTTTGCTTCCTCTTCGACCCGTGATAACCCTCAGGCATCTGTAAAGAAGATGGCCTCGAGATCTCCCATTGTAAATACATTTTTAGAGTGCTATCAGTGGGTAGTTTCTCAACAAGTGTTTTCATGTTATTTATTTCTTGTTATCACATTTAGTGAATATATTTTTATTCTTAATACAGTTCTAAATGTCATAAATAAAAAAAATGTTGATTCCACCATTTTGATTTCTGTAGGAGGAAAAATATTAGTTAAAGATCATTTCATAACTTTCTTAGGCAAGTGTAAATAAAGAATTAAATCAATTTTAATCTGTTTTCCAAATAAAAATGAGAGATAAGTATAATTTTACTGATGGAGCTCTTCTTATTATTACTTGTGAATTGCTGCTTATTTGAATAAATTTGTATGGTTCTATTTTTATTAGTGTTCCTTTATCTTCATACCTTGGTACATTTGATTTAATTAAGTTGAGCTGCAAAGGGCATCTATTTTTAAATGTATTTATAACACAACATTATAATAATAAAATACAATATAAAATTGTATTGTATGTAGTAACACAATTAATATCTAAAATTATATTATAATTATACATAGTATTATAGCAACATTTTCAAATTTTAAGAAGCTTAAGGGGTCTCAAAACTTAGTTGCCATAGCTCTTCTATTATCATAATTACGCTACTGCCTAACTGTAAGTAATGTATTAATACAACGTTTTTTTAAAAATATAGATAAAACAAATTGTTACGAATATATACATATAAAGTATGAGAATAGATTACTCCTTTATTTATAGTTTCACTACCACAAGAATATTGTCAATAATATTGAAAATATCAGTTATATAAATAAAATTAAACATCAACCTAATACTTTGGCAGATAAAAAGTGTAATGAAGGGATAAATAAATCCCAAGAGCATATAATATTTGATAAATCATATAAAATAAAATATGATGAAATAAGAACTCGTAATAGAAATAATTTATTGATATAAACTTTTGAGTATATACATATTAATCAATGACAGTTTGTCCTGATAGGAATGTAGCAAACAACTATTTTAATATACACAGTCACAGCTTCTATAAGTAGATAGAAAATCACAGTCAGGCTTTTTCAGAATAGTTTTTAAACATAAAGGTGTTCAAGTATCAGAGTCTGAAATAGTTTTCAGCATATGTTGCTTTTCAATTGTTTTCCTATCTGCTTTCTTCTTTTTTTTTACCACTAAACACTTCTTTATCACACCTGAAAACAAAAATTATATTACAGTTCAGATTTTGTAATGAATTTATAACCTATTAATAATGTCTGATATTCAAGAGATCCCAAATAAACCCAAAAAATGGTATTACCATTACTCACCAACAATAGCCTAAAAGTTGTGTTCTTAAGATAGCTCAAAGTTAATTAGTTAAAATCGTTTAGATTAATATACAATATATAAAAGGATAGTAATTATTAAATGTTATTGGATATCGGAATTTTTAAATAACACAATGCTTCGGTCGTGAGGAAGCAAAAGGTTGATAAAATATTGCTTTATTAGAATCGAAATCTATAACCCATTTATCAGGTAAAAAATAAAGACTAATAGGAGTTTTTTTTGTTAAGCCATAGTGAATCCATAACGAAAATTTTGAATCTTGCTGATTCAATGAATTCATGCACTGATAAACTGTTTGTCTAAGAACATGCTAATCTAAGTTGAGGGCACCACCCAATCACAGTGATGGTTTTTTAGAGGTAAACATTGATGGAAAATCCACAAACTTCTTTTTGGCGAACACCTGGTCTCAACTTAAGCCAAGAATCACTAAGGAGTGCTTAGTGAAACCCCATAACAGCACTCTCACACACACTGTGTTTTTCAGAAATATTCAGCTGCTACATAAAATGCTCATTCAATACAGCAGGGATTAGAGGACATTCTCGAACATTAATAAACAAATAACATATTTTAATATGACACCAGTTTTGAAGGGTACACAATACATGTAAAAAGTTTAATTACTATATATGTAAATAAAGTTTTCATTCCATAGCTTCAACTCAGATGTTTTTGAAGTGTTTCAAAGTAACTTTCTTCTCTTGTTGAAGGATTGTCAAACACAACTCTAGTAAAATTATGATTTACAACATTCATTCACAACAGTTTCATAACATGACCTTGTACATTAAAACAGAATTGTAGCATATTAAACCAACAGTGTTGAGGGTTTGTTGCTTGCCAAAAAGAGTTGAAATTGATTAGCTGGCCAACCAATATCAATATCAATTTTATCTGGTAGGATTATCTTGGCAATTTGCTCTTCCAATCTTACTTGGAGCAAGAATTCTTAAGTGCCCTAAATTAATACAGTCAAACATTATTAACTGAAACCTATAAAACTCAAATTGATTGATAACTTAAATCTTAATATGGTAACTCGTTAATCCTAGTTAATAATGTGAAACTTTTATCAGTAAGTATTTTCTCAGAAACTTAAATGACAACTAAGACTAAACAGTGTAGTTTGCATGGAATCCTAAAATAATACTTCAAGCAAACCGCACATATTTTGCTCTCCAAAAGCAGTTAAGAAGTAATGTATTATGTAGGAATCCAAAAACAAGAATTTATAAATTATTTATCTGACCGGTATTTATATATAGCTCATAATGTTGGACAGTGACTAAATTCCAAGAACAGGTCCTTCTCAGATTCAAGAGAAAAGTGTTAAGAAAGATGTACGGTTTTTTTAAGAATGATGAAAAATGTTTATGAACAAGGAACATGGAGAAGAAAGAATAATGCTGAATTAAGGGCCGTATACGGAAAGCTGGAAATATACACCTTCATCAAGTTATCAAGGCTTCGTTGAGCGGACCAAGATGCTAGAATTAAACCAAATGAAATTCCGCATAAAACCTTTATATGTTCAATAACCTAAGCTTCGCTGGTAGAATCCACAAAAATATGAATCCATCAAAATTAAGGAAAACAAAAGGAAAAGGGACAGTCAACACACAGCTTAAGGCTATGTGTTCTGGAACACTGGTAGCCTAACTCCTGACAAATTCACAGAATGGAAGATGATTATTACAAAGGAGAGTGCTGATATACATGAGATAGTAGAAGCCGGCTCACCCACTGAAAATATCCAGTTCTACCAATTACCGGGATATCAAACTTATAAACTGCAGAGATCCAGACAGGTTGCATCGGGAATAATTGTCGCTGCTAAATCATCCCTCAAGGTAACCTTTTCAATTAAAAAGAAAATGATAAATTGTAGGCTGTGCAGTTAGATGTATGGAAAAATAAAATACATAGGCAGTTTTATGTAATTTAAAAACCCCAAAGAATAGACCAGACCTAACCTGGTTTGAAGCTCAGTGGGGATCCCAAGACGTTTTATATGGTGATATTGATGCCCCATCCACTAGATGAGATTATAACCAAACATCAACCGTTGGGAGGACTTTCGAGAATTTTACTGACTCGAACCCAGTAGAAATTATTAGAAGAGAAGACAATAGCCCAACGTTTATTTCATATTGAGGCAATACTAGCAATCCGGATGCAATTCTGACTCACACAAATCTAAGAAATGAAATTCACTGTTCTGTGTAACATGTGCCAGGAGAATTAGGACACAAGATATTAAAAATAATAATTAGGACCCATAGAATAAAGGACCCCCTGAACCTCGAAGAACCAAATGGAACTTGAAAAAAGCTAAATGGAAACTATTTTCCAAGATATGTGATTTACAATTAAATGAGCATGTAATATAAGGTAATGTGGATATTATTAATAAGAAAATATGTGAAGTAATCCTAAAATGTGCCTTAGAAACTATCCCTAGAGGTTGCGCTAAGAAATATTCTCCATTCTGGAATGCTCATCAGTAGAGATTGAAGGAGGATAGAAATATATATATATATATATATTTTAATGTTTACAAAATGAATGGGTCTAACTAATCAACTAATCCTCCGCTGCCCTACGAATCTGTCGAAAGGATTTTAAAATCCTTTTACAAGGAAGAGAACAAGTATTGGCAAAAGCAACATACAGTAGAGAAAAAATGGGAATCTTTAACAGAGGGGCCGAGGAAAGAAACGGCAAAAGCAAAGCAAACGCTGTATATTACCAGATCTGCAATACTGTGATCGGAAAGAGAGAAGCGAGCAGAGGTGTAAAACTGCACATATTTAAGGCAGTATACTTGCCTATACTCCTGAATGGTGCAGAAAGCTGGGTGCTGACTGACAAACTTGAGAGAAAAATCACTGCTGCAGAAATGAGGTTTCTCTGAAGGATCGCAGGGAAAACAAGACGGGACTGCATTCGCAATGAGAGAATCAGGGAGGAATTGGGGGTTCCTCCGATGAAGGATGTCCTGAAGACTCGGCAGCTTAAGTGATTTGGGCATGTCATCAGGATGGAAGAACACAGAGATCCCTTAAAGTCTATGGACTACGTCCCCAATGGCAGACCGAGATTATTGTACCTCGAATACGTATACCGCCTGTGCAAAAGCAGAAATAAGAATATACGCCAAGTCAGAAATCTTGCAAAAAGCAGAGAAAATTGGCAATCCTGATTAGATGCTCCCCTACGCTGAAAGGCACTACAGGGTGGTGCAAAAGAAGAGAAGAAGGGTTAAAGTCAGTGGATTTATGGAAAAATTTAGATAAGTTTGGGAAGAAAATATATGGCTGAGCTGGTAATCCTGCCAGCAGGTATAGAATGAGTCATGGAATGATAAAAGGGTTTGATAGAGTTAAGTGAATTCCTACGCAATCTATCAGCTAGAAAACATAATATATTACTCCAGCAGCACAGTATATGTGGAATCCAATCTGTAATTAATAAATACAACCAACAATGTTTGCAATAAATATTGTCAACTATAATTCCTGACTTTTATTGTTGGCTTTACAGACATTTTAGATCTTAGACTAACTAAACTCACCTTCTTCACTTTTCTCTCTCTCTCTCTCTCTCTCTCTATATATATATATATATATATATATATATATATATATATATATATATATATATATATATATATATATATATATATATATATTAATGCTTACAAACTGAATGGGTCTGCCACATAATAAACCTTCACCTATATCTATCTTGGACCTATGTCTAGCTTTCCTGTTTTTTACATGCAGCTCTGTATAATCTTTGTTGGTTCTATCTATCAATCTAGTTTTAGACCTCCCATTTGGTCTCTGGGCAACAATGGAGAAATTCATTGTTGTGTAGATGCTTTCTGGTGGATTGCTTCAAGCTACATGTCCAGTCCATTTTAACTTCCTCCTTTTCATCAGGAGTAGAGACCAGATCTTTGTGCAGTAAAAATCCAAAAAACGTGCAGCAAAAGACTTAAAAAGGGCAAAATCGTGCAGTAAAAACCCAAAATATGTAAAATTGCTTTTTTTTTAATTGAACTGAAATTTACAATGTAATATAATTCAAAATTCGTTTCTGTAAAATTGTTTCTCCTATCACTTAATACGTCTTTTTTAACTGAGAAAAAGAACGTTCAATAAAAACTGATGTAAGGGAACTCATTTTATAACAAGCAACCACTGCTGATTCTTAGTCAACATTAACATTTATACCGTTAATGCAGTCGTTATATTTTTTTCACCAGAATCATTAACCTTTCTCATATTTTTCTTTCTAAAATTATAAATTTAATATGGACAAGATAGTAAAATAAAAAAGTAAATATTTACACAAACACACATATACATTTATATATATTAATCATTTAATCTAGCAAAATATGTGCAATTTAATGCAACAAAAATCAAAACTGTGCGATTTAAGCCCAAAACGGAAAAACGTGCAATATAAAATTTAAATATGTTATTCTACAGATCCTGAAACACATAGATATTTGGATCCGGGGTTTTAACATGCAAGCGAATAAAATGTGCAATAACATGAAAATCAAGCCTCTAATCTAATCATGAGATATTGATTGACCAGTTTCTGTAGGCAGTTCTTTATTGTTCCTCTTTCTCTATGCATTAGCATTAGTACTTTCATGCCAGATAGCTCCAGTTATGTTGGGGAAGACTGTTCCCTCAAATTTTTCCATACTTTTTTTAAGGGTGCTGTTATCCTTGTCTCACAGCTGTCTATGGGAGCAGACTTTATCATAGGAGCATTATAAACCCTTAATTTGAAATTTATTAATTTTGGGAGGATTTCAACCTTGAAGAGAAGAAAATAGCCCATTTTTTGAGAAGCTTGGTAATTTCCTGACAAAGCAACGCTGAATACATAAGGCAACACGAATGATCCTACGAAGTAATTAAGAAATATTAAGGGAGAAATACATTTATTCTATACAAATAATTTAATTTTAAAACAAACGTACAATCATAAAAGTATCAATTTTTCATTCAAACAACTTTTAATAAATTTATTCTATTACTGTTTAGTCAACAATTAAAACGACTAAATTACAAACATAAAATTAAATATAAATAATGTAACAAAGGAGAAATCAACTGTTTTTTATTGATAAAAACATGATAACATAAGATAAGCATTAGAAAAGACCAAGCGAAGAATTATCAAGACACCTTACCTTTTTTAGGTCTGACTTCAAGTTTTGAGGTAATTGGCACTGCTCTCTTTGGATGGAACATTGCTGGTATACGACGGAAATAGAAGAATGTTGGGGTTAAAACAAATCTGTCTATTTCACACCATTGAGGTCTTGGTAATGCAATTTCTTCAGGGATAACCTTTTGGTAACTTAGAGACAAGTTGAACGTATGTTTGCTGAAAAATTATAATAACAAACATTATAATCATTAAATTTAGTTTCCAGATATGTAGTGGAGTTAAATAAAATGTAATACTGAATGATTAATGACTAAGTTCATGGACTGGTATTTGAAGAATGCACAAATTCAGGGAGGGAATTTTCATATCTTTAAAGCCCTAAATGATTATGCAACTGGGTCTAAGTTGGTGGATGAATGCAAAAGTAATTTAATGGGTTTCCTGGACACTCAGGAATCTTATGTAATGAGAAGGCAAAGACCTTGCTAGGAAGGGCTCAAAACAACAATTGTTGCAAAGCTTTGCAAAGCTGATCTGGGATATATTTTAATAAGCTCTCGATTGTCTAAACACACTCTTTATTTATTTAAAAAAATAAAAAAATTTCAAATATTCTTGGGATAAATTGGTTATAAACTGTGTTTTTCATCCAGATCTCTACTATAGGAATTGATCTGTATTTGTGAGTGACAAAATAAAAGTTTCTGGTCCTTACATTTATGTTTAAAATAAAAAAAAAACCTGCTGATTGCTTTAATTATTTTAGTTAAAACGTTGATTTTAGGATCAGGAATCTTTAATTTGTCACTTATAAATTTGGATCAATTCCTAAAATAGAGATCTGGATGAAAAACACACTTTATAATTGATTTAGTGGAAAAAAATATTGGAAAATCATTATTTTTCTAATTACTTTTTTTATAAATAAAGAGTGTGTTTAGGCAATCAGATTTATTGAAATACATCCCAGATCATGGAAAAACAGAAAATAAAAGATTTGCAACAATTAATTGTAGTCATTTTTGCTGATAACAGGGGTACTTTAACTTGACAGGATACAAAATATCACCATTTCTTTAAAAAAAACTTGAACTGAATCTCAAATTTTTCCCTAATAAACCTCAACTTAATTAATACAAACTTAAAGTTTATTAAACGAAGAAGTTTTTGTAAAAGTGGGGAAACTGAAGTATAGTTGGATGATATTAAAAAAAAAAAGGCGAATAATATATGATTTTTCTAAAAATTCTTAGTTTATTTAGCCGCTCAAAAGTCCTCTGTAAATGATTTTAACAATGATAAACTCTATGTTCATTTAAAGTAAATTTCATCTTGTTAACAATGAAGTAATTATTAATTACTTAAATTAAATATTTCTTTAGTTATTGCTTTTGATTCAATAATGAACTTTTTTGTAGTTCTTGATGTCTGCTATCACTCCTATGAAAATTTCTTCCTACTTATGGGAACCCTGTATATATAGTCCAGTCAATAAAGGAGGTATATAGTGCATGAGCAGAGACCTAAGTGATTCCTTCAGAAACTTGTTCAGGGTGCTTAGGATATGAACATATCAAAAGTTCTGACGTCTAGGTGGTGAGCCGGGGGAGGAGAAGAGAGGAAAGTTCATAATTTTTGGATTTTCGCTTATATCGTGAAAATGGCACATCATATGGGGACATTTTTTCATAGTAGTAATTAAAGTTTATAAAATTATCTAAAACTTTTATTCTATAGGTTATATCTGAATTATAAAACACTCAGAAAAATATGACCTTTTAGAAAAAAATCATTTTGTCTCACATCTTTTATCAAACATTCCTTCATATCGTCTAAGATATTCATCACAGAAAGAAATTCATTGAAAAGAAGTTGTAAAGACTTAAATTCCTTATTAGAATATATATACATATGCAAATTAATCTCCAACCAGTCAACAGTTACAGCTATTTTAGAATTGTTTGTCAAATGTCATTTTCAAAAAAAGTTGTTTTATCATATTCTTGACCCACAACTTTTGTCCGCGTGTCTAATTATATATGTGACTACAATTTAAATCCAATTATTAAATAAAGTAAAAAAAATTATCTTAATTAAAAAATTTAATATTGTAATTAACAGATAATAAAAGTCTCATGATAATTTTATTCTATTTTGTTATATTAAATACATACAATAATAAACCTCATTGTTATCAGTATTTTCAATAACTTATATGAGTTTTTCAATAGACTAACAATATGTACAATAAATTATAATTTATATTTTTATTAGGTATGTCTGAAATTTATATATTTTAAACAATCTTATCAAGTTTTTAAATTATTGAAGGAAATTATATTATTTAGAATTTTAATCATTGTATAATAAGGTAGTAATTGAATAATAATAGTGTTGACAATATATATATATATATATATATATATATATATATATATATATATATATATATATATATAAATAATCTAAACTGTTTCCAGGGACAAATGTAAACCTTTCTTACTTCAAACTCTTTATTGTCAATCAGACTATTTCACCCATTTTCAATTCTTAATTTAAAAATATATATGTATGTGTGTATACACATACGTACGCACACGCACACACACTCTTATATTAAGACTTGAAAATGGATGAAATAGTGTGATTGATAATAAAGAGTTTGAAGTAAGAAAGGTTTACATTTGTCCCTGGAAACAGTGCAGATTTGATAATTAAACTATCTTTTGTACAAGATAGTGTGATGTATATCAGAAATATTTTTTCTTTTCTTTTCAACAATCCTTAATGAATAATAATAAAAGGAATAAGATTGATGGACTCATGAAATAAATTTTAATCCTCGGGTCTTAATTAGAATAGATTGCCAAATTTCAGGACAAACCATTCTTTCTAAACCAGTTGTTTAAGTCCAATTAACAACACGTATTTTAAAATATAATAAATTTGTAATTTACATATTAGACAATAACATGTATGAGATAAAAATGAATGAAACAAAAATTAATTAATAAGTATGATAAAAAAATGAAATACCTAGTATCAGATTTGTAAAGTTGAGCAAAATTTTCATTTTCTGGAGAGAGTGACAAAAGGTAATTTCCAGGTTCAAATTCCAAAAGTTTTCCCAACATCATATGAATACAAGTCAAACGAGAATGTGGATTAAATTTATAAAAACGTTTTATTTCAGTGGTAAGATCTTGAAGAGATTTCTCCTCAAACATTACAACATCCCCTGTTAAAGGGTTTATTCGAGCTAAAAAAATAAAAAATAAAATTAATAATAATAATATTATTATTTGCCATCAAATATAAGTTCAAAGTTTGGTTTTCCATTACTGATTACCAATGAAAATTGAAGGTATAAGATGGAATTAATTTAAGTATCAATTATATAATTATGATATTTAAAAAATTGGTGTTGCTATATTTTTAATGTTCAAAACATATGAATATGGTGCTGAATACCGAAAGCTGCTTATTATAGGAGATTTGAAATTAATATTCATATGACATAATACTTGAATAATAAGAAATATTATTCTATAACAGTTTAAAAAACGCTTAATAAATATTTCGTTTGTTGTTTTAAATGTTTTTATAAAATTGAATATTTCATAAGTACTAAAACAATGGAATTTTAAAAGTAATGCATCTTTTAAATATTAAAGTAGCATTTTAATTAGAAATTTATGAACATAAATTCATTTTCCCAGTAATTTTTATTAATTTTTTTTTATACCCCTACCTTGCTATTTCTGGGATAAGGGGAGGTTGTTCTAGAGGTACAACCAAACCTATTCTAACCTAAGTTAAAATGCATTCCGTGGATCCACAACAAAATAAATTTTAACCTGCCCAGGCCGGATTCAAACTGGCGTTGTTAGAATCGACAATGTTAAAGTTTACACTTTAAGACGCTCAGTCATCACAACCTCTTCTTTTTCCATTATAAGACTGAAAATTGGAAGTTCAGTTATAATTTTTTTAGTACCTCTTAGCAGCTTGTAACCTGGCCTAATAATGATATTTCCCCAGTCTTGCATTCCTTCATTCAATGTAACCACTTCAGCTCCATATTCAGTTTGGTATTCTAACTTTGAAGAAAGTTTGAATAAATCAGTTTTCTTCTTCTGAAAAACAAAAATATATAATTAATTTTGTAAAAAATAAGTATATAACAGAAAGTAAATAAATATTTCAATCGTAGAAAGGGAATCTAAAAAGTTACTAAAATTACTTTGAAAGTTTATTTGAAAACTTTATGCCATTTAATCTAAATAATTAGAAATATCTAAATTTGAAACAAAAAATGTTATTTAGTCACCCTAAATGTGAAAATCTGACCACTGTACATCAGAAGTTTAACTAGAATAAAATAATACCTTCACAAAACTTAGCCTTGACAAAATGTAATGCTTAAATAGGGGAGATAAAAAATATTTTATATTAAGATAATTTAGATAAATAAGAACAAATAGAAAATATAAGTAATTTTGTAAATCAAACAAATGAATATTTCCAAAGAAAACAAAACAATTAAATTAAGAATTTTTGGAATGAATATTCAGAAAACATTTGTTTTATTTAAAAAAAGGGTCATAGGGACAACAGAAATGTAAAAGAATCTAAGTGTCAAATTTTTTTATAATTCAAGTTTCAGTTTGAATCATTTTTATGGGGTAAGACTAAATATAAAACGATACATTTTCCCTGAGCACTAATGATTGTATAAATAATGAAACAACAATTATAATAGTTTATAACTGAGCACATAGACTTGTAGTCTGAACACAAAAAAAGTAGTGATTTCGCCAAATACACTTTTTCTCTCTTTTACTCGAAACCTTTTTGACCATTTCTGACATACAAGGGGAGGGTAATTATTCTACAGTTATAATCTACATATTCTAACCAGAGTGGAATGGTTGACAAAATAAATTTTAATCCAGATTGATTAGATTTGACCCAGTGGTGTAAGACTCAAGATTGCTAGGTTTTGAAACCTTTACATTATCAGCCATCACAGTCTCAAGAACTGAAGGAACTTATATCCTTTTGAATTTCCATGGTTTGGTTGGATCAATCATTTTGAAAAGGAGCCCACTACATCTTTTTTAGGTAGAAATGACTCATTTTCAAAATGCCCAATTCGATTAGTAATGATTACACACACACATATATATATATATATATATATATATATATATATATATATATATATATATATATATATATATATATATATATATTCGTTTTTTTGTTTTATATTATATGTATAATAGTCTTTCATACCAACACTTTTATGGATGTTCAAGAGTTAACTATCAAAGTAAAAGGATTGAAAATTGGAGCATCTAATCTTGTGATGTTAGTAACATGAAGAAGCACAAACATATATAAGAGTAAAAATTTAAGTTGAATTACATTTGTGCATCAATAGCAATTTATTGTTTTGAAAGTAAAAAATATTTGTGTTTAAAAACAAAGAACCATTATAGACCCCACACCCATTTTTAAAGTACAGCAAAAAGTTTGTGACACAAGAAATCTTATAATCAGGGGTTCAAACTAAAAAGTTTCTTTTAACATTTCCTGTGGAACTTTTTTTATTTTATCCAGATTTACGGTAAAAGTTTAACTTTATTCAAGTTTAAATTTATTCAAGTTCTTCAATGAGAAATAAACAATAATTGGGATTAGAGTAGAGTCAAAATTTGTCACAAATTAATTACACATGATTCTTAAGTGTCATTTGTTTGATTAGTTAAGAATAAAGATAATTTTTTAGATTGACTTTTTAGCAAAATCGACAGAAACTTGTAAAACCTTTACTGGAAAAAGTTTTAGTTTCAAAAGAAATGAAAAACTATCGACAATAAAAAGTTGCAAAGGTACTATAACTTTTTAAAAATAAAAGTTGTTTTTCCGTTTCAAACTCTGCTTATGATTTCATAAAACTCCTCAAACAGTAGGCAAAGATTCATACCAAAAATAAAACTTCTCATGAGTTTTAAGGACAACTGGTAGTAACCTTACTAGTCTGAGCCCATGCAAAAAAATCAACATAATTTTATGAAAACTTTAAAAGCATTTTTTTGAATATTTATAACATGTATATTTAAAAAATGAGTCTGTCAGTCTTGCTACCTGTAAAAATGGTAGCTGATTTAAAGAATATTAGGCCAGTAACTTGAGGATCGAAGCAGAAAATTTATTGCGAAATATGTGGGAAAAGTTTTTATTTTTTTATTTGTATAAAATGGTTTAGAAAAGTAAAAACAAAATTTCTAACGTGTGCCACCAAGGGAAAACTTTTTATAGCCAAAAAAGTCATATTTATTCGATCTGTTTTTGTTTTTTCACATATAATTCCTAGACGGTGCATCAAAGCAAAAAATGGAAGGATGGAAGGATTTGGAAGGATCCTGTAAAAAATTAAAGAAGGTTAAATTGTGCGTCAAATGAGTACCAAAACTTAACAATTTAGTTAAGTTGTATGGTCGATAAGCACAGTCAACGAGCGCTGATTTTTACCAAATTCGTCAAGAACTGAGACAAATTTCTGTAAATAGCCCTGCAGATTGGAAATGAGTTCTTTAAGAGAAAAACTCACAGAATAAAAGTTGAAGAGCATTAAATTCAGCGTCCACTGAGTACCAACAGTTTTAATGTTAAATCAATTACTCTGCTCGAAACCAGTACTGAATACCAATGGCTGGAAATTGGTAATGAAGATATCTGTGATTTTAAATATTTCAACAGAATGGGTTTTAAATATTTCAACAGATACCAGATACGAGTTTTTCACAGAAATATACATTTTCTTACATATTTGGATTTCTAAATAAAATTATTAACAAACAGTTGTACTTCTACATCTAGTAGTCTAAAATTTAAATCATTAATAGTACCCCGTTCATATTCATCAACACTATATTCATCTAGATTATTGAAGTTCAGAAGAAAAGCTAAGTATATTTCAATATGGTGCATAAACCAATGTTTTTGTAAAGGTTTTGATTAAAAATGAAAGTACAATACTAAAACTAAGAATGTGTGCATTTATTGACATGTTATCATAACTTACTCCTTTTCCACCAGATTTTGAACGAATTATAACATTCAAATCCTTCAAGTTAGATTTTAAAAGCAAATTTGAATTTTCACTGACCAGGGACCATTGATTATAATACAGTTTTTCTCTTAACCTCTGATTTGTCTGCTGTCTTTTCGGCTGAGTCACAGTAGAAATCTGTAAAATGAAATAAGCTTTGATTAATAAACAATAAATGAACTAGATCTAATTAGTAGATAAATAAAGGTTGTTGACTAAGTAGATAACTAAAAAAATATATAATGAAGCAAGAATCAATACTGATATTTTAATCGCAGTTGTGAAAAACATTGGAGTTCCACAAACTAATTTATTAAGAAATTAAATGTCAAAATTGGGATAAGACTAATTATAAGATTAAGTTATGATAACACCATAAGCCCTTCATACAAAGTAAAAAATACCAAAACACACCAATGATAAGAGTTGAATTTCAATTTAATTTTAGTCATTATACACAAAAATATTACAACATATATTATGTTCTAAGTATAGAACACTTTCTACTGCCTACAGTCAGTATAATACAGAAGGTAACCTTCTTCTGGTAACAGGAACACAAATATTCATATCAAAATTATTCCAATTTTTTTATGAACATAGAGAAATTAAAATCTTTATATCAGGAAAATATAATTGGCTATTTTCCAAGTATCCATATAGAAGAACATGATTGGGTGAAAAATTCATCTTGTAAAGGAAAAACACCTAGCAAAAAATTCTTTCAGTAACAATAAAATGTTTTTATTTATTATTCTAAAGGAACATCAGTCTTTTCAAAGAGGCATTAATAAGATGTTAATCTTCTTCTTTTTTCAATTTCATTTCTATATTAGACTGGATTTATAATGTTACCTGATACAAAAACTAATAAAAGGGTATATTTTATATTTAATCTGGAAGATGAAATGAGTGCAGTGTTATTAATTATAACAACAAATATTTCATACATATATAGAACTTATTAAGTTCAAATATCCCACTAAAATCAAAGATTTTTGCAATGGGTATATTGGGTGACATTCTCAACGGCTAAATTGTTATTATTATTCTTAAAACCAATTGTTTCCCTACTTTTTGTTTGCCTTATTGGATAGATTAACAGACAGAGAGAACATGACAGCCATGAGTGTTAGAGCATAGTAACCTGAACACCCTTGAGTCTAGCGGCATTGGTTTGAATCCAAAACGGACTCTTACTGTTGTTCAACTTAGAGCAGTAGAAGGTAATAAGAACAAATCACCTGAAAATGGAGGATGCCACATAGAATAAATGATAAAATCCCTGGATATGTGGATGATATAGCTGTCCTATGAAGCAACCGAGAGGACATTAACAGAAACTCACAACGATAAGCTAAGAGAAACAGAGCAAAGCGGCCTACAAGTGAATGAAAACAAAACAAAATATATGTCAAACTGATAACTTCACCCCAATAACTGGATTTGTGTAAAGAGAAATCATTCCTGAAAGTAAACAAAGTAAAATACCTCAGCTCCACAATAACATCAATGAATGACCAATGATCAGAAATAGGCCAGTATATAACAAGCACAGAACTTTTTTCTCTTTCAATGGTATTGAAATTCTAAAAAGTCACAAGAAATCTTAAATTAAGGTGGTACAATGTTATAATAACGCCAGTTTTGGTATATCTTTGCAAAACCTGGACACTAACCAGCACCCTAGAAACAAAAATCCTTCGCATGATAGTTGATGGAGTGATCTGGGATGACAGTACTAACCCATGGAGGAGAAGAACCAATAAAGAACAGCTTACAGAAACTAATACTTCATGATATGAAGGCAAGTATGTTAGGATGGGCAGGGCATGTAGCTCGGAGCAATCAAGTCTATACACAACAATCAGTCCCTTAATAAAAGACAAGAGACCACATGGAAGGCTGAAAACCAGATGGATAGATCAAATCAACAAAGATGTAATTCAGTTGCAAACCATAACTAGAAAGAAATAGTCAAAGATAGGCAGAGATGGAGAAGGCTGGTTAAGGCGGCAAAAGATTGATGAGGCCTGTAATGCCAAACAAAAACCTTTCCAAATTAAATGATTTTTCATAAATATTGAACAAAACAGCTATTGAATATTGAACAACTCATAGACAAACAAAACAACTCATCTATAAATAAATGAAAAACATTACCACATGATCTCTGGTTTCACTTTCTTTTTCTGACAAATCTGCATCAATTATTAGTTCTGAATCAGAGCACGGTGATGGAGGTGATGCTTCAAGTTTACCTTTCATAGCATTATCTTCATTTATACCGAATGTTTCAAGTTCAGTAAAGTCATAATCTATATCATCAAAAGGTTCAGCATATTCTCTATCATTTCTGAAAATAGAAAATTTTTTTTCAAAACATAGATATCTATTTTATAAAGAATAAAGACTATAAGGTTTTTATGCAGCTACTGTGGTTCAATTCATAATCTAATTATTAAGTAGGGAATAGAGAAAGAAAAAAAAATGTTATGACTAAAAGAACATGTTGGAAAGAATCTCTCTGCCAATTAGTTGTGACCATTAGTCTTAGTCATATAAAGTTTGTATTCTATAACCATGTATCAAAGTTGAAAGGAAGAGAGGAAGAGGACACACTGACTCAGAAGAACATCTAATAGAAAATAATATTCTGGAAAGTCTAGAAGTCATTGAGGAAGACGATTTAGAATATACCATCCAAAAAATTAAAATAGGTAAAGCAGTGGGAAGGGATGGCATAGCCCTGAATTAATAAAATTTGGAGGACAGGAATTAATTAAATTTCTCCAACAAACCCTCCAAAAAGTATGGGATACAAAGATAGTCCCAAGGGATTGGGAGTTAAGTGTAATTGTTCCTATTCATAAAAAGGGCAGCTCCACAGATTGTGAAAACTATAGGCCAATAACCTTACTTTCAGTGGCTTACAAATTATACTCTTCAATCTTAGAAAGAAAATTAAGGCTCGTAGTTGAGAACCAAATTGAGAGCGAACAAGCAGGCTTTCGTCTGGGGAGGCAGACTCAAGATCACATTTTCGTGCAAAGAGGCATCGCAGAGAAAGCATGGAACAGAGACAAGAATATATATATGGCATTTCTGGACCTTAAAGCAGCATTTGACTCTGTTCCAAGACAAGAAATATGGGATGCTTGGCGGCAAAAAATGTTCCAGCTGATCTTATCACAGCAATTAGACCGGCTTATAAGGCAGCAAAAGGAATTGTAAGGATTAATGGTAGAGAGTCCAAGCATTTTCACATGGACTTTGTTTGATATCTCTTTTATTTTATTTTAATTTTATATTTACATTCTACATTAATGTATGATCATCCGTTTTCACTTTGTATTCATTTCACTTTTTAACCATGTCTCAATATTATCTAACATTTAAATATAATTTTCTTACATATGTACAACCAAATATAATTATAATTATTCATATTTTTTTTTTCCTCTCAATACCTTTGAATTAGTTATGCAATGTATGGTCTCTTATTTCTATATTTATATTTTACTTCTATGTACGTTTTACTTCTTCCATTTTTGTTTTTATTCACATTGTACTCTTATCTATAATCTCTTAATTCTATTTTATATGTATATGTATATATTTATAATTTATTATTTCATAGACATAGTATTTTTCCCTTTTATCATACATATCTTAAAATTTTAGATACTGTAATTTTCTAGTTTTTTTCCCATTACCCAAACAGGTCAGCAAATTTCCCCAATACCTACCCTTACCCTGATTTTCCAGTTCTAAGTGAAATCCCTAGATGAACACACCTGTAAGTCTCTATTTTTATTCTTCTAATTTTATTTACTGAGTATAGGTAGGAAAGTCGTGTGAGTGAACACACCAGATTTTTTTATTTTGTTTCCATATTAGAATATAATATATTAATAAACATAGAAATATATTGGAACGATCTCATTAAAGAATCTATAAAGTACTAAAAGGCAATTAATTCGAAAATCTCATATTCATTGCAGCTCCAGCTTTTTTTTTTAATTTCTAAGAAGTGGTGAGCACCCCTGAAGATCGGTAGGCACCCACCCCTCCAGGCCGGTGCCCCGGTTACCCCGCACGAAGACCGGCACTGATATTAAGCTCATGTTACGTATGGAAGCGTGTTCTAATCTTTCAGGCGAGCTCAGGTGTGCTTGTATTCCTTTGGTTCCTCAATTACAATTATTCTCCATTATGATCTCTTATTTCTCCTTTAGTTAACCATCAAAGTCTTTCATATTTTATATTAAACTATCTTAAATATTAGAGATTAATGTGAAATGGTCAATTGTTTCAAATAAAAAAATTAAAAAGACACATTAGGTGAAAAACATATATTTCCGTTGAAAACTCAGATTTGAAAATTTTCAGGATTGCGATTCCCTTTCCCTTTCTCTTTCCCTTACTATATATTTCATATATAGGTAAGTGAAAGTAATAAAGCCTCTCATGTTGTATTCTAGCCGGTGCCATTTCTAACTTGGGAGTGAGCCCTAATCTTATCTAATTGACATGATAAGTGACCATAGAGTAAAGCAAATTAAGTACAAAAAGACTTACTTTGATAATCCATTACAGTGTTTCAACAATCTTTTAATTTGTATTTTGGAAAACCATTTAATCCGTTCAACAGCAGTTAATGATTTTTTCGGCAATGCTTTATCTATGTAGATAATCTTCTTTTTCTCATTACCTAAAAAGCAATATAAGCATATTAAACGATTCATAGAAAAAATAACAATATATGTTTGATTAAATAATTTCACTGATTCCAATTGAATATTAATCCTTTAGGCTATTAGTGGTTTACCTAAGATTCAATAATAAAAAAGAATTTGAGAAGATGCTTTTGTAAAATATTAATTCCTTTATTTGTAAAATATTAAGCTATAATTTTAAGATGGTCACCATTAAATTATTGAAGCCGATGATTTGAAACAAACAGCAGTTTAAATACTTACCTACACAAGTTTCTTTTATTACGATTGGTAAATTCCATGATTTTCCAACACTTGTTGGATGATTATCAAGTAAATGCAAGAATCCACTGGCTGATAGGACAACCTGAGCATGATTAGTAAGTGCAATATTTTCAGCAATTTTATCTTTACTAACTGAAAAAAAAGAAAAGAAAATAATTCATTACAGCTCATTTAAATACACTGACAGGCAAAAAATTCCACCCACTTGATTTTTTCATGTTTCCATCTAAAAATATTTCTACTTTGCATTGGTCTATTGTTTTTAATGAATAAATAGGTAATCTTTTTGTTTGTTTTCAATTAGGAATGTTAATATAGAATACAATAACCCTTAATCCTTAATTCAATGAAATGATTCTAGATTCCAATGTTTACTTTCTATGGAATCAAAATGTTTATTCAGTATCATTTGTTCAGTGCCGTTTCTGGCAGCACATTTCTTAGTCTCCGGCTTTTAATTTTTTCAATATTAGGTTTAAAAATGCCACTTAGTGCTGAGGATGTTGGGCGTGGTGTGGCACTTATTGATGATGGACGTTCCATTAGATATGCAGCTAATGCCATCGGAGTTCCATATTAGACTTTATGAGACGACATCAGGCGTTTTCGAGAAACTGGTTCTTATTGATAAGGCCCGGTTCTGGACGGCCTAGGGCAACAGAACCACGGGATGACCGGTTTTTGACTTTGAGAATTTTATGAAACTGGCACCTTACCGTTGTTCAAGCGATTCATCAGCTCGAAGAAGTTCGAGGTGTGCAAATTTCTGAATGTACCGCTCGGAGAAGATTAAATGAGTATGTATTAATGGCTTTTCATCCAGTAAGAAGACCAGAGTTGACCAGAACTCACACAGTAACATGGCTGGCTTTTGCTCGAGAACACAGCCATTGGACTATGGACGAATGGAGTGCTGTACTTTTTACAGATGAGTCAAGATTCGCTCTTCGATATCCAGACGGGCGTGAAAGGGTGTGGAGAAGAAGAAACGAAACATATGCAGCCTGTAATTTTTCCCAGAGCCAACCTTTCCAACGTGGTTCCTTAATGGTGTGGGCTGGGATTTCAATGGAGCACCGCACAGAATTGGTTGTTGTTCGTGGAGGGTCTTTGACGGCCATTCGCTATGTAGATGAGATTTTGGAATCTCATGTATTGCCTATCCTCAACGAAATCGGCGATCGTTCTATTCTAATGCACACCCACATGTCGCCCGCATAGTGCAGACATTCCAACAGAACAATATTGAGGTTTTAGCTTGGCCAGCATGTTCTCCAGATTTGAACCCCATTGAGCATTTATGGGATAACCTCGGAAGACGAATAAGAGCATGTGCAACACTTCTTGATACACTGCAGGACCTTGAAAGGGCTCTTCGGGAGGAATGGGCTATCCTCCAGCAAAGGAACATTTCCCAACTGGTGGAAAGTATGCCGAGGCGTCTTCAAGAAGTAGTGAAGGCAAGAGGAAACACGCGCTACTAAACGATGATGTAATTAATTTCTTTTAGAATAATAATGGTTTGTTTTTCAATTTTTTTTTCTCTAATCTTTCCTGCCCAATCACATTTTGATTATTAAAGGTAAAAAAGATTATAAAATTCCATAAATACTAAGTATTATCTACAAATACCATGTATTATATACAAATACAACTTTTTTTACAAGTGGCAGAAATATTTTTAAATGAAAACATGAAAAAATCAAGTGGGTGGAATTTTTTGCCTGTCAGTGTATAATTAAGTTAGTAAATATATCAGAATATTCAAGTTCAGAGATAAACAATCATAAGATGTGGATAGATTCAAAATCAGTTCAACTTATTTTCTAAAATTTTACAGGAGAAATCAAAAACATATGATTATGCCTTGATTAATTGAACATGGTAGCCTAGAATTTTAATCCATTTTTATCCTATATTGAAATGTCCCTGGGAAACTAGGGAAAAATAAAACACAAATACATTGTAAAAAAAAAAAAAAAAAATGGATTGAGCCAGTTTATAACTAATTGCCTCACATATGTGCAATCTTATCTTCATTACAACATAATGAACAGCAAAAAAATATTTAAGTATCCAAAGATGGTCACACCTAAAGTTATCTAATAAAACATACAATAGTACAGAATGATAGTTAAATTCTAAAGTACAATTTTTTTTTAAATTTAACACTAAAATACCATCTGGATGATATCCCAAATTTTGCAAGGTCTTGTGAACAGGTTTGTAACTGTTAAAAACAGGACTTTGTTCTCCATCTTCCTTTTGAAGTTCTTCAACGGAGCTATTATACAGATTTAGTTTATTCATTCTCAAATTCGGAATATTATAACGAGGTATGAGCCCCTAAAACAGAATTTAAAAGTTAAAAAGCTGTTGATGTTAAATAAGGTGAAAGGTTAATTTAGTTTTATCTTCCAAAAAAAGTGTTAATTAAGTGTAAATACTTAATTTTTGTGTAACAAAAGTGTTTTATCAAGACAAGATTGCTAAGGACAAAACACCAAACAAAGATTGAGCGGATTTCACCGCCAACAATGGTGGAATCATCTCAAACTGAGGTAAGTAACATGAACTTTAAAAACAGTGATATAAACAATGAAGATGGCTCCTGGGAACTGGTTATTGGTCGTAAAAGACCTATGATAGATTCGAGATTCGAGCGAGCCAAGAACTCAAAAATGACCGACAGAATCTATCCCAACCTCGAACAGTTTTCAGGTTCTTACCAACATAACTAACTTACAAACAGAAGAAGTTAGAAGAACGCGTCAAAACGATAAAACTCCACCAATTTTTATAAATGGTGTTGAGAATTACCATGCATTAATCTTTCTAGAAAACGAAACGGGTCCTAGCATGTTCAAAACGAAGTTTACATTGAAAGGTGTCACTGTGTACCCAGAAAATCCTGACGTTTATCGAAAATTAACGTTATCACATTACCTAATTAATTGATTGATTAATTGACGTTTATCACACTACCACCACCTCCTTTCACACCATCACAAGTTGCACAAGAAATTAGACAATTGCCCAAAAGAAAAACCCCTGGTCATGACTTGATAACTGCTGAGGCGCTCCAGCAAATGCCAAGGAAAGCTCTAGTGTTTCTTACCACAATCTTCAATTGCATTCTCAGGACCACCAAATTTCCTATACAGTGGAAATACTCACACATAACCCTGATTAAAAAGCCAGACAAACACACTAACAATCTATCTTCATATCGACCGATTAGTTTACTTCTTTACATACTTCCAGTATGTTCTAAGTTATTCGAAAAACTATTGTACCCACGACTATTACATATACTAACAGACAGACAGATTATTCCTGACCATCAATTCGGGTTTCGAAAATTACATTCAACAACACAACAATTGCACAGAGTGACTGACTACATCTCTACAGCACTAGAGTGGAAATTATATGCAACCGGAGTAATTCTGGATGTCGCCCAAGCGTTCGACAAAGTATGGCATCAGGGGCTTCTCTTCAAGCTTAAGACCATACTTCCACATACTTACTACTTAATTCTCCATTCCTTTCTCTCAGATAGATTTTTCTCTGTTCGACATGGTCAAGGTCTATCCTCAATTCGATCAGTTTTAGCTGGCGTACCTCAGGGATCAATCCTTGCCCCACTACTGTACATCACATACACACACGACATTCCTCAAAGTATCCACACTCTTACAGCAACCTACGCAGACGACACTGCTATCATTACCAGGCACGACAATCCTACAGAGGCATCACTTACAAATTATACTCGACTGGTGTAAACTTTGGAAAACTCAAATAAATTATCAAAAGTCACAGCACATCACATTTACTCTAAGACCAGAAGCATGCCCTCGTGTATACTTAGACAACATACCGATTCCACAAACAGACAGAGTACAATACTTAGGCCTTACGTTCGATAGGAGAATGACATGGGGTCCACATGTGAAGAAAAAACGAATCACATTAAATCAAAGACTAAAATTATTACATTCACTGTTAAGACGACATTCCAAATTAAAAGCAAGACAGAAACTAAGTATTTACACATATCTTTTAAAACCTCTTTGGACTTACGGACTACAAATATACGGAATTGCAAAACCAACTCACATAAAAAAACTTCAAACTTTTCAGTCTAAGATACTACGACTAATCACTCAAGCACCATGGTAAGTAAAAAATCACACTTTACACACCGACTTACACGTTCCGACAGTCAACGAACACATACGAACGTACTACAAACGATTTCATAACATGTTAAACGGGCACTCCAACCAGCTGGTAAAAGAAATGGCCACAACTAGTATGCCGGAGAACTCCAGAAGACGACTAAAAATGGTCTGGATGAGGGATCTGCTGAAATAATGTTTTAATAAATAAAAGCCATGGAAGGGATACCGCAGGGTATTGCTATTCCTCATGCCTATCAAGCCTTTTTATTTATTTATTTTATTTTATTATTATTTTCTTTTCTCTCATTACTACGCCAGCACATCTGCTGATTGTCAATCATAATTGACAGGTGCGGATAGATATATGTAAGTGGAAAAAAAAAAAGTTAAAAAAAATTCTAAACATAGAATAAAAATTAAGTAAAATAATCTACCTAATAGGAGTGAAAAAACAATTTCTATACATACGACGAGGGGGGCACTTGTTAAGAATTTTAAACTACAAAGTGTATGAAATAAATTAATTTCAGCCATCATTAAAGCTACTGAATAAGATACATACTGAAATTCAATTCAAATATAAATTTGTGGATTTACGATAGAGCAACCTGATAAACAATGTTAGGTGTTTGTTCTCTTGGTGTATTGAAAAAATAATGGTTCCCCTTATCCTACAGCAGAGGACATATAAAAGAAGCGTTCTTACCCACTTGGTTATGCATAAAACATAAAGATAAAGTAAAATTACTCAATCATAAATTACAAATTAAAAAAAAAATTATCAAATTAACATAACTAGTCCTCTTAACATATTATGTGTTCAACTACTATACAACATTATTAAAGCTCTACAAAATTAAGAAGTGCAGTTTAAATTGGTTTGAGTTTTCCTTTTTTTTTTTTTTATGAAAAATATCATTTTTGAACTTCCACCATTTCATTCCAATGTTGTGAACATGAGGTTCATATAGCTTAAAATCTACTCAGGAGTCTCCAGGATGTACCATAATTGGGTCCTAAAGAGTTTATAATAATAGAATAAAATGATATATTTTTAATATTCCCTCCTTTCATCCACGTAAATTCAATAGTTGGCTCATAACTAAGGCAATAAAAGTGAAGATACACATCTGCCTAATAGAGGACAAAGATTATTTGAATTCAGTTTTCTCAGAACTCAACAAATGATACTACCATCTTCATCCCCTTGACCCTTCAATTAAATCTAAGCAATGTAATAATCATTTGAGTTGGTGATGATAATCCTCACTTAATATTAATTGAAATGTTTCTAATTGCTAATTTTATACAAATGGTTAAGAACAAATTTTATAAGATCTATAAATTATATTCTAAAAATCTTATAAAAAATACTATTGAATTTTAAATTTTACCACATGCTTTGAAAGTTTAATATGTTTCATTTCTGAAGTTTTGTTTTCTCCTACATCAAACAATGAAATATCCGCAACTTTAACATAATGTTTTGGATACCATGAAACTCTTTCCAGTCTTTCCTGAAAAATATAAAAAGCGTAAATATTTATTTTTAATACAAATAAAGATGTAGGTATATATTAATAATAAATAGGCTATAAATAAAATTCAAGCTATTAGGATTAGATATCAAGTGATTAACATTAAATGCCTAAACATGGATAATTCTGACACTTTAATGAATACATTTTATGAATATCAGATGTGAAAATATGAAACCAGAATTTTAATTTGTAAAATACATGTTTATGGAATAAAAAAATATTATATTTGAAATAATGTTCATTGCTAGTTCTATATTTTCCCATCTCTCCGGTAATTTTTGAAGGTCGTGCCTAAAAAACTGTCATTTGTGACAAAACGATACTTGAACACCTTTTGTGATGCAACCATGCCCTAAAAATGAATCCCAAGCTTGAGTTGTGCAGAATAAGAAAAAATAAATAATACTGACAATATTATCAAGTGATTTATAATGTATCATAAATTACAAAAACCAAAAAGACGCTTCCAGCAAAGTAGGCCAAATAAATTTTTATTATGAAAAAGCAAATTAGATTCGTTTTTAGTGTACTTTGAAACTCTTAATACAAATTTTTATAGAAATTGAAAATTGCAGTAATTAATACTTGATTTTCTTTCTGGCCGATAACAAAAGCATTCATAACTTCTAAGGAGTTTCTCCAAATTCAACATTAGGACAACCGTTGGAAAGCGGAATTACTGCTCTACCAACCCACTTCAATCACTTTCAGATAGCATTCCTTTTTAAACTAGAAATTATGAAAAATTTTCGAATTATTATTATTTTATATCTTTCGTTCTAATTGGTCTATGGAAATCAGTTATGTACCATTTTGTGTAGCATATTAAGCCCTAAATTCCTAATAATTTTTGTGTGGATCGGAAGAGACGTTATAAAGTTATCATGTATCATATATTATATAATTTGTTTGGTTGTTGACAAAATTTTGAAGGATCTAGCCTAAGGAAAAATTTTGTGCAGAAAATTTTAATTTTTCTATAGATATAAAAATTCATATTAGGTTCAGGTTACAACATTTACAGATCGTTTATCCAGTATAATAATGTTACCAGGGGGCACCACGTGAGGCGACCCCGTCTTCACTTTCACATTCATGTAATGTATCATAAAATACCAAAACCAAAAGGCTCTTCTGGTAAAGTAGGCCAAATAATTTTTTATTATGAAAAAGCAAGTTAGATTCATTTTTAGTGTCCTTTGAAACTCTTAAATACAAATTTTTATCTATATATCTATATCTATCAGATCGCGCTACAATCCTGTGATGGGTCCTCGCCTCCTCTATGAGCCTCCGCCATTTGGCTCAGTTTTGGGCTGCTGACTTCCAATTTCGGACTCCAAGCAGGTCTCGTGTGTCTTATACCATGCCAAAATGAAATAATGATCGCACATAAATCAACAATTGAATAAAAAACTGTTTATCAAATAACTTTTTGTTTTTTTTATAATTTTGTAATTCTATCTTTCTTGTTAGTTACATCTTTAAGGGGCAGTTGTACAATTTGAGTTCAAGTCAAGTTCAAGCTTGAACTACAGTCTACCATGAAAATCATGAATGATTGACGGTAGTTCAAGCTTGAAGTCGACTAGAACTCCAATTGTACAACAGACCTTAAGTTTTTTAATATTGTTATAAAGTTCAAAATTAATATTTTTATTTATGTTCAATTTTTTTTATGTTTTCAGTTTTATTTGATATAATATATATTTGTATTTGCAATATTTATTTCTATTTACTGCATTATTATTTATTAATTAGTTTTAGAGGATTAAGTTTGTTATTTAATACTTCAAATACCTTGTCTTTAATTTTCTGTATTTGTTTTATGTGGTAATTTTATTTTTATATTTCAAGGAATTATTCCTTGCCTGGAAAGGTAAGAATATTCCAAAAGACTGGGAAATCTTAATCATTGTCCCAACCTTCAAAAAAGGTGATACTCAAGAATGTGGCAATCATAGAGGTATTTCATTGCTAAATGTTCCAGGTAAAATATACTCTTGTATCTTAGAAAGAAGATTAAGACACAAGGCAGAACACTAACTGGACGAGGAGCAGTGTGGCTTCTGATGAGGCAGGAGTACTCAAGCCCACATCTTTGCATTCATCGAGTACGACAGATGATCACAGTTTTACCTGGGTTTTATAGGCTTAGAGAAGGCATTCGACAGGATACCGTGGAATGAGTTATGAGCTTCACTCCAGAATAAACAAGTGTCCGAGGCTCTTATACAGAGAAATAAATCATTCTATAAGACCTACAGAAACTATGTTAGAACGTCCCATCAAACATCCGCCGAATTTGTCACTACAATGGGAATCAGGCAGGGAGCTCTCTATATTTCATCACCCACATGAATGATTTTATTCAGAAATGTAATAGGAAAACCAAGGAGACACCACTTGGATATTGGAAATTGCAGCAAGTCTGTTCATCGTTTGCATTTGCTGATGAAATTATGCTAATAGCTGACAGTAAAGAAATACTACAGGCAACTTTAGATGTCTGGACAGAGGAGTTAGCAAAACGAAACGTAGTCATTAACACTTCCAAGACCAACCTTAGGCTAGTGTCCAGAAACAAGAATTTTGGGAATCGCATTAATGAGGAGATGATAGAGCAGGTTCCTATGTTCAAGTATTTGGATGTGACGATCAGTGAGAGCGGGAAAAAATCAGAGATAAAATTAATACGAGAGTTGCTACTTCAGGAAGGCTTATCTGGATGGATGTTCCCTGCCATCAATAGGAACTTTTTAAGTAAGAGAGAAGTGGCAAAAGAAACAAATTTGCCGTATATCCCTCGATTTGTTTCCCTATCCCTACTTATGGAAGCGAATCCTGAGTCTTACAGCAACGTGATCACAGCCGCCTCCAAAGCATGGAAATAAGGTATCTGAGGAAAATAGAGAGAAAGACCAAGAGGGACCGGATATGTAACACAACGATACGGACTACACTCAAAATAATAATAGAGAAAGGGTAGCTTCCATGGTTCGATCATGTAAAGAGGATGGATGACTGCTATTCAGCAAAGAAAATTATGGAGGCTAAACCAGCGGGAAAATGACCTAAAGGAAGATCAAGAATTACTGGGGAAGATAATCTCAAAAATATTCTTAAAGTTAAAAGAAATGAATGGGCGGAAGCCAGGAGAGCAGCCCTCGACAGAGATGGACGGAAATCCTTGTACAAAAATCTTTACACCGAAAGGTAGAAGAGGTTATTAAATAAGAAGAAGAAGAAAATTTTCGATCTTTTCAGAAAAAAAGTTGAACGAAAATTTTCTGGGATTTTACTTGCTTTTAACACATTATCTGCGGTAACGGTCCCTGGGTTCCAATATTCGTCACGACTTCGGCTGGGATCGTTTCAAATTTTGTCTGTCTTATGAAGTCTATAAAATGGTTATTTTTAATAATAATTGAATGGGAGTTGGATAGATTTAAAGATAGATACAAATGTAAATAATCATTATATCTGATACAAAGCTATAGGGCGCAAGGAATCGTAACCACAGCTAACGCGTTAATTAGCAGAAAAATCATTCCAAACAAGATAAATCACTCTGTATAAGAGTTTTAACCTACCTCTAAACAGTTGGAAAATTGTTTACACTTCAATTATTTTATTTTTAATTTGAATAAATCAATTAACGAATAAACAAAATATTCATTATTCTTTATTCAAAGAACTAACTAAATTATTTATTATCTACTCCTTGTTATTTAAAATAAAATTTGCCCTTTACTCCAGGCATAAGTTAAATGACCTACTACTATACAAGATTTTTTTTAGGATATTGAGACAATGAAGAAGTTCAGTATAGGAACAGTGTAGCTTAGGAAAGAAAATATCTATCCTAAAATAATCAATGCAATAAATACCTTCCATAGCCTGTTGCTGAATTCAACAATCTCTGGTCTAATTTTATTGTGTCTTTCCTTATTTATTCGAAACCAGGCTTCTTTAGCCATTTCTTGGTAGAGCTTCTGTTCTTTTTGAATTTTTGGCATGTATTCCTAAAAATAAAGTGCATAAATGAGAGTTAATAATCTAATGATTACTTTTAAATAGGAAAAAAGTGTTATAAAAAACTGCAATTAATAAGGAAAAGTTTCTTACATTGTAAGTCACCATTATTTCATTATCAAGAGTTTTATTTTTACAAATGTCTTGATACATAGCAAAACAATCAGACATTTCTTTTTTAGTGAGTTCTGAAGTCATAGGAATGAATGATTCAGGAGTATAGCCAGGGACAGCAGTTGATTTTTCTGATTCCTAAAAAAAATGTTGCATAATGAATTATAATGCAAGGTATGACTTGAGACATAAATTAAACAAGCTAAAACATGGCTTGAATAATATTTATGGTTTCATAAGATAAATGATTTAAATGTTGAAAACTTCCATTAATTAATCTGACAACCACATTAAGAATACTCATGCCAACCACAAAATATAAATGTTATACTGACAAGAAGTTCAATCCATAATAAAATACTATTAAACAATTTAATTTTAATCAGAAAACATACTAAGATTTTCAAATTAAACATTTCTAAAAAATACATGAATCCTAACATAGCCCAGTTTCCTACATAACATTACAAGATGTAGCAACCATATAGGAAAAAGGTAACAAAAAAATAAATAAATAAAGAGATAGTCAATGCATATCAAATCAAAATATATTAAAAACGGTTAAAAAGTTGAAACTACAAAGTTTGAAGAATAATGTTCATTATTATTATTATTAATTAATGTTAAAAATATTTTTGAATTAATAAAAACTAAGCATATCAATACCAAGAAACGGAACTGCACAAAAAAACCATATAACATTGAGTATGACATCATTGAGAGAGACAACATTATACAGAATCAATTTATTTTCTATTGAAAGGATAAGGTTTTAATAAATAAATTGCTTGAAAAATACCATCGGCTTATTGCAAAAAGTCATGAAGTCAAATTTCATGACCTTAAATAATTAAGAACTTTGAAGAATTTTAACTTTGTGAAATCAGAAAATTGTGCACTTATTGTAACTATATTTGATAAATAAAAGGATTTGTTTCATTTCGATGCACTTACAGTTTTTTTTTGTATAGATTAAGCAGAAATTCATAAAACACTTTTGAAAGTTGACCTATATCAAAAATCCACTTGGTGCCTTTTTGCAATAAACCGACAATATGAAAATCAAACATCAGGACAAACCATGGATATCCTGACCATTTATGTTCAATAGACGGATCAACATTTGAACATAAAAATAATTGTTATATAAATATAACATAAAGATAATGAATGTCTTCTACAGAGTGGGACAAACCCAGCAATCAAGGAGGGGAGACTTGTAGCAGATTTTCAAGTGGATTCACATCTGATATGTTAGGTAGTTTGCAAGCCCCTACCTACCTGGCAACTCCACGGGCGTTAACCGGCACATTTCCCCAAACAGAAATATTTTTATTTCATATTATTATAAATCTTGATAGCTTAGACAAAATAGTTATTATTTGTAAGATTGAGGAATCCATTGAATGGTGTAATAATTTGATTGCAATTTTAAAAAAATTAATGGTTTTATGTACATACATTTAGATTCTAGAGATCTTATTAATGTAATTCAAGATGATAAATTTCAAATTCTTTCTCATGAAAAAATAATGGGTGACTTATACAATAAATATTTCTCAATTTTAAATGAATATATAGGTTTTAATCAATGATGATTCATCACTTTTGCCTATTTTTTCTACTCTTGTTGGGAAGTATACATTTTACAGAATGGGTATGGGTATAAAAATTGCAGCTCAAGTATTTAAAAAAAAATAAAGAAACATTTGATTGAAAATAGGGGTATAAAAATGTACACAAGCAATCTGTTTATTTGTAGATCTAATAAACATGAACATGATGCAGCTTTGGCTCTGGTTTTGGAAACTACCATTAAAAATGGAATTACTATATATTAAATGTTTGGGACCTAGAAGAGAGAGGAGGCATTCAGGCACCATAGATTTTCTGCCCTGAGAGGGGTTACTTCCTTCCACAAGGACAACTAAGCTTCCTCCACAAGATTAGTTCCGAAAATGCTGTTGATCTAACAAATACATCTTTGAGAACATTTATCACCCATCGCCTTTGCAGTATGGCAGTTCATAATCAGATTTAAATGCTTATCAGAAACACCTTGAATAATAATAGTCTTCACTTTATCATCATGGACCGAGAATTTCTTCTTCTCGGAGCTCTCTGTAGGAAGATCTCTCTCCAAAAAATCTTTAACTTGCTCTTTTCCCAAATCAATGATATCCTAAAGAAGACGTTATTAAAATGAGTTCCAAGTACAGGAAAGGATGATCCACTCGACACCATGGTTATTCAAATAAATATTACTATCCATTAATACGAGACATAAGTAATTCCAACTAGCAAATTGGAATATTCTGGGCCCACAATCTGTAAGAGTTATTAGGTATGAAGTGGAATAGAAAATATACTTTATAAATTATAATATATAATTCCACATAGGATAACAAAAGTAAACATGTCATACTATAGGCACAAATTCTCATGGTCACACAGGTTCAAGATTCATAAGATCCACAAACTCCCAAATGGTCCTTTTTAGTTAAAATCTGCGCCTGGATTAGTTTTAATTACAACAATGCTTTCGACTTCCACTGGCCCAAAAAAAATTGGCAATTTCAAGTAGGTCCTTTACAGTTGAGGATGGGGTTTTACCAGGGGTTTACTCTCCTGTCTGCGTTTGGCCATTCTCAAAATTCTATTAATAGGGTGATCATGATATTTTTCCCCACTTATCAAGGTGGAGATAAACCTGCAAAGTGGTACAAATTATACTATTACAGTTCTAGATAACATGTTCTTCATAAATACCTGTTTTGGTATTAAATTATCAAAGTTCAATTCACCAGACTTCAATTTCTTTAAACATGCTTTACTAAATAAATGTTCAGTTTCATATTCATTTCGAAACGATTTGAAAACAAATGAGTGGGCTAATAATTCATCAGCTGCATCTGAAAAACACTTGGACTTGACATGGTCATCCCTTCTCCTAAAAAAATAGGTACATTTACCAAAAAGTACTTCACTAAGAAAAACTGTATCATACAAATTCAATAAAAAATACTCGACTCTTAAAGATTTAAATATTAAACATCACTAAATAATGTTAAATCATACCATATTTTTTCAAAATCGGCTTCACAAGTGAAAATTGGTGTATAGTCATCCTCTTCCGTCATGATAACGAATACAGTATTCTGATGTTAATAACAACCTACCAGATTAAATTAGCTGACAAAATCCAGGTAGTGAAAATTCAATTCTTAAATAAGTAGTATTTGTAATTCGCGGATTTAAACCGAGCAGGTTATCGTTCATATGCTGTTATCTGATCGATTACAAAAATGTCAAACCAAAGCAAAGTCAAACTATTTGATTTTCCTTCTTGTATAAAATCCAGGCACAACTACAACTCTTATGTTTTTATGACTAATTGGAGCAATTACTTTTTAAATGTTGTTATTTTAATTAATTATGATATAATCACATTCATTTCATAATTCAAAATAATTTGAATAGAAATTTGAGAAGGTTACATTTATATCGATTTTTAATCATTAAATCAAACTTGTTTACTAACATCGAGATAAGGATCCGCCAAAAAGTGTATTTTAAAAGCAAGTCTGAGTGCCAAGTGTTGTTTGTTGGAATGTGAAGTATTTTCATTTTTTTAAATATTTGCTGCTTGTTTCAAACCACTACCTTTTAAAATCATTAAACATAAATATATTGTAAAAATGACGGAAAGAGTTATTTCTTTGATAGACATGGATTGCTTTTACTGCCAAGTTGAAGCTCGTTTAAATCCTTCATTAGATGGACGTCCTATGGCTGTCATTCAGTACAATCAATGGAAAGGAGGAGGGTAAAATTTTGAATTCATTCATTCACTTTGACCTGAATTTAATGTTCTTTGTCTTATAATATTTCTGTATTCGTTAAACTATGTGATATTGTTTAGTCATTAGCTTTGATGGTAAACGTTTTTGTATACCAGAAGAGAACGTAACAATTCTCTTGTTTACCTAAACATTATAATTGATCTTGTGCAGACAGATCAATCATTAACAATAGTTTATTCTTTCCCAATTTATTTTATCTGTGTAATCTAATTTATTTTGGTCTATCAATGATAGTAGAGTCTGTTACATGATAACTTTTCCCTTGCATCTGTTTAAACAATCTTTGATTCATTTTAAAAAAAGTTAAAACAGACTCGCAGATAACTGATATGTGTTTTTTTTTTACATTTAATTGCTGAGCTATTTCTGAAATATTTTAAACAAACTAAATACCTAAATTGTAGTATTGAAAGAAAGAAAGATACTGCTGTACAAATGTCACTTTACTTTCATAGATGCTACAAGATCTCATGATCACACCTTTAATGGAATCCGGAGGATGGACAAGTTTGTCAGAAAGTGGCTAAATCGTGTGATAAGGACTCATTAAGGGTGTGTCTATCCTGTTTAAATGAGAAAAATCATAAGCACCAGTTTAATTCAAGTTAATTAATGCTCCAATTTTAATTGAAAACTATCAGTAGGAAATTTGTCAAAGTTGTCAATTGGATTCTAAATAAAGGGAGGTAAAGAACCCCAACAGCACCAGGACGCGAACTCGTTTAATCAGGAATTATTTTACTATCTATTGTAGTATATAACTGTAACCTCTATTTATAAATTATAATATAATCGATTACATATGTTAATTAGATAAAGATAAGACAGATGGTGTATTTTGTAATAAATAATAAAGCACACCTGTTCTAAAAGTATTTTTATTAATTAATCATACATAGTACATCTATAATTAAATTATCACGTTGCTGAGCAATGTGCATGTGTTAGCTCACTCGGCCAAATTTTGGCCTGGAGGCAGGGCCAAATTTTGTATCGTGATCCAAGGGATTTTGGTTTACTTGGCTTAATGGAGTGGCATTGGTACAGTGGTACCGAAAAAACTATTTATGATGAATAATGATCTTCCTGATGAAAACTTGTTTCTGTATTTTTATTGTGACAGTTTTTGAATCACTACTCCGTTGTGGTGATTGATATTAAGATCATATTAACCACACTGATAACAGAATTTCAAAGAATGATGATATTAACAATCTTTGTTGACATACTATGGCAGATACGGTCTGGCTTATACAATTCTGTTAATACATATTTATTAATTTATACTGTAACAATTAAATTATGTACAGTAAAGAGAAATATAAACTTAATTTTGATTACAGTAGTGCTACAATTTAAATGTGATTATTTTAATTCAATTTCTAGTGTTGTACCTTTATGTTGTTTGTTTTATTATACATAATAATTCAAATGAGTGCAGGAAATTTTGATTATTGTAGGTCGAAAACTGAGATTAGGTGGTTTTCCTAGAAAGAAGTGAAAGTTTTGATATATCTTTTCACACCATTATTGATAATATCGGTTTATTTCAAAAAGTCTTTTAGTAACATTTTAGAATTGGAGCTATGATCAGAAATTAGTACGAAGGGATGGCAGTTTCAAAACGCTATTCCAATTCTTATGCAGTCGAATCATACGTACTCAGGTAGTTTTAGGATTCCACTTACAGTGTGCTCGTAACCGACATCTTGAAGTTGTGATTTGGCAATAGTACTCCTTGGTACTTCTTCAAAATCATATCAGAGTAAATCTTTAAGTTATTTCTCATGTGTCATACCAGTTTTATAAACAAAAAAATAATAGCAAATATTGTACAAGAAGAGGTAAAATTAAGGGTTGAGTTATAAGGTACTACTGAAGCCTATTTCAGAAATGTCTGGGTTATGGAAAATGAAGTATGCAAGTGCATGATTATGATACTCCTTACATACTTCAACAACCTGATTTGATCCCTTCTGACTTTCACCTGTGGACCTAGGAATGACTTGGTTTCCGATTCAGTGACTTGGATTACATTGAAACGATTTTGATGCCTGGTTACTTGATGGTGCACATTTTATTGTGAATGTTAATCAGTCAATTCGAGTTGTTAACAGTTCATGTTATAATCTGTAATTATTGTTGCTTTTATTATATCTTCATTTATGGTTTTTATGACACTTGAATCATAATTTTATTTCACTTCCCTTGGAAGAAATGTACAATTAAAAGAACACCCGCTTGGACTGACTGCCCCAACCTGCACTTTTTAAACTATACAAGTTCCATCACAGGTTGGTTCAAGAAGAAACAAAAGCTGGAACCAGTTGGATGGATTGATAAAATATCCTTGAGTAGCTAAGAGAAGCTCTATCATGTTAATGTTTCAGTAAATTTATTTACCGACTACCTTTTCAGCTATATTCATTCATTAACCACTAATATTTTGCTAAATACAAATTCAAAATTCTAGGGAGTCTCTCTACCTATTTGGTTACATTCACATTTTAAAGGTGGACCAGAGCAGTCCAAGAGGACGCCTAGCTTAGCTGTTACTTGTTTATAAAAGTTTTCATTATTACATTTATGATAATAATAATGCACTATATTAAAAAATATGATTGCATCTGTATACTACTTCAATATTGTTGACCTGATTAATTTTTTTTTTTCAGGATCATTGCTGTCAATTATGAAGCGAGAGACAAAGGTGTAATAAGGTCTATGCGAGGAGATGATGCTAAGAAGCATTGTCCAGAAATCATTTTAGTATCTGTGCCTACTGTAAGAGAAAAAGCAGATTTAACTAGGTAAACTCTATCTTATCTAAGATAAGTTTGAGGGTGGGTAGAGGGGGAGAGAGATGCTCAGTGGCAAAACATTTTCCTGCTTATCCCCCACTCTATTATCTTCTCTACTCATTCATACCTACTTATAAATTTTTGTTAACATGTAGAAATTTCTTTTATTTTTTCATTTCTTTTCCTAGTTTCTACATTGACTCACAGAAAGATTGGCTGTTTACATACTGTGATGCATTTGATTCTTGCTAGTACAGTACAGTCTAAAATAATACATAACATGGACAATTCTCTTTGTTTACATGCAGAAGTAAATGAAAAAGGCTCCTCCCCATTATTGAATATCCGATAACATAGTATCAGATTTTTTTCTGTTCTATCTTTTCCATTTATTTCTTGGTAAATTTAGATCTTCAGATCCTAGTAATAACATCGAGTTCTGTGAACAGTAGACCATATTTATTTTTTAATTAAAATCTCTACCTTTAATAAATGTTCGAAATTTGAAGAAAATGGAATAATATTTTCCAAGTATAAGGTGTTCGCTATGGTGAAGAGGAGAAATGGAGCTGGAGAGAGGTCTTTATAAGGTGGAACTTGAGTAGAGAAAAGCTGCACGAGCTTCCTTCCCCTACACCCAAACTTAACTTATATGCACTATACTAGAATTTGCTTGACAAAATTATTATTTGATATAGGTTTATTTTAAATTTAATTGGTCACATAAACAACTTTAGTCAACAACTAATGGAAAAGTAGAGGTTTTATGTAAGTGAATAACTGTTTTAATTCTATGTTTACTCTGACCAGAATATATTACTACTTAAAAAAACCACTCATTCAAAAATTGTATGATTTAATAATTTAATAATAATATTAGTGTACACCATAGTTTTTCTTCTGATTCTTGTCTATATTGACATTCTACTAACTGGGAAACTGCATGTTGTCACCTAAGAATGTGGTATGTTTAGATTGCAGAGGGGCGGGAATGTCACAAAATGACGCTTTTGATCTAATCTTTAAAACTGAACCATCAAATCATGCATTGTTTGGACTCAAAATCAGTCTCAAGCTGTTAGTAATTTAATACTAAGAAATTTTTCTTATTTTCTGTTATGATATTTAGTAAACAGAGCAATTAAATCGAGTGCGGAATTCTACAGGCTGTCCTCCAAAGTATGCCTCCAATTATTTTTTCTTATTTTATGAGATAGTGCAAAACGATTAAATAGAACATTCCTTAATTTTCCATGTAAATTTCAAACTTGACAAGTTTGTGCAAATTTGGGAAATTGTCATCAACTTTATTTTTTCCAATTTGAAGTCCCTTTTTTTTCATTTTTAAAAAGTTGTGAAAAAGCCAATTTTCTGTAACATAGCTTCAATTCAAACAATTTTAATGATTTTTTTTTTTCAAAATTCAACTTGAAGATTCTTAAATAAAATCATCAGAAACAGTTTAAGTTGAACCTAAACTAAAACAGAAATTGACTTTTCTCCACTTTCTGAAAATGACAGACTACCGTCTTTGATATGAGGCTACTAAATTGGCAGTTGTTTTAATGTTTTGTCTGGCATTCACTAGAAGTGTGTAAAAAGCAATATTTTTCATTTTATCAATTACCATATATATATATATATATATATATATATATATATATATATATATAAAATATCTAAATATGAAAACGATTTTCCATGTTTAGTTATCATTTGGAGAGAACATAATTCTTTCACTGTTGGTCAATATAGTGTTCTATGTGATATTTACAATGGCATACTACATGATATACTATGTCTCAATGGTCTCTTAACATTAAGGCAGACTAACGAACCGCTGACTAAACATTTGAGAAGGGAAAGGTTGGAAGTAAAGAAATCTAAAGCTTTTTATAGTTTGTTGCTGGTTTGTGATAGATCAATGTATTATCAACCAGAGTACTCTAGGAGAAAAGCACAATCATGGCCAATAACTATTTTGTTTTTCTGTTTGCATTACAGACCTTTTAATTTTTTAAAATTTTATGTTTGTTCTGAAAAATAAATTTAAAAAAGTTATTAGCTAAAAAATCTATAATATAGTTATAGCCTTCTCTTATATTACATCTTTTTATTAAAAGTATTGCTGTCACTTTACATTCCTTTCCTAATTACATTTAAGTAACATGATAATTTTCTGTCATCTAGGTATAGAGATGCTGGAAGAGAGGTTTTAGCCGTATTGTGCAGATTCAGCAATTGTGTTCAAAGAGCTAGTGTTGATGAAGCTTATATTGATCTCACAAAAGCAGTTGAAGAAAGGATGAAATCTCTTTCTCAATTCAGTCCAGATAAATGGAAATCAACATTTGTTGTAGGATACTCTACAAATTCCTCAAATGATGAAGGTACTGAAAAATGATCGCAAAAACAAAATTGTTTCCAATCATTTTTACCTGAATAAAGTTATTTTATTCATAATGAAGTTATTTTTATGACTAAAATCTTTCTAAACTTTAGGAGAAAGGAAGAATGGATTCAGAGCTTGGTTAGAAGATTCAGATTCACTTAAAAATACTGCTTCACTTAAGCTTGCTGTTGGCGCTTTAATAGTTGAAGAAATTAGGGAAACTGTTTTATCTGAAACTGGTTTTAAATGCTCTGCTGGTATTGCTCATAATAAAGTTTGTTTTCATTTATATATGATACATTAAGATTTATTTATAGATATGCTTACTAAAATAAATAATTGCACTCTGACTGTCCCATTGCAAAAACCTGTAAGATCAATTTTATTGTGAAATACTAACTTAAGCTTTTCTTGGCCTTGTGCTTATTCAGAAATACTAACCAAAAATGCTTTATTAAAACATTTCATCTTAAGAAGGTAATAAAAATCGAACATAAAATCTTGTTCATGACAAAGAAAATTCAGTTTTTGCACTTACAGGATTTTGCAATATGGCTGTCAACATATTGTTTTTTTTTATAAATGCTCAATTTATTTAATTCACTTGTGTGAGAAAAAAATTATAACGTCAGTTTTTTTTTTGTTTTTTTTGCAAAATTTCATTAAATAACATTTTTAAAAAAAGAAGTCGCTAAGTAATTTGATATATTTTCTCTCTATGAAATTAAAACATTGTACACTTATTGTTACTATTGTTTATTTATAATAGGGTTTTTGTAAATTTGATGCACTTAACAAGTTTTGGCATTGATAAATTTATTCAAAATTCACAGATATATATACCTAACAGTTTAGTTATTTTTTTTTTTGGTCATCCCCTTCCTCGCCGTTAAAGGCTATATATATATATATATATATATATATATATATATATATATATATATATATGGCGCCGGGCCAGGGAGTGTGGGCGGGGATTTAAAAGACTCCCCTGGCACCGGGACGCGAACTCATGACTATTTTAATATCCATTTTTCATAGATCAGGTCGCTGGACAACGGCGGTACTGTGCTCACACGTTAGCCTGTTCGGTCACCCTGCCCACCTAAAAGTTTATTCCTATTGGAATATAAATTATTGTAGCATTGATATCAAGCAGCCACTGGCTTCCCACTATATATACTCTGTACCGCCTTTTGTACCCTTCCAGTCCTCATAGAATGCACTCATTAACGTACGAGGGGGACCCAAAATAATGGGAATTGGGCTGTGGGAGAGGGGAAGGGAACCCATTGTTCAACCTGGTGTCCGTTAGAGGTACATCTCCTGAGTTAGAGTGCGAAGTTGTGTCACTGTGAGTACATCAGTTTGCCCTTAAGAATTTTCTTAGTGAAACAACTTTTTTTATTTTGCCAAAAACGTGATGGCCGATTGTCAACAGCAATTCGTGACTATGAAATTTTGTTTCCTTTTGGGAAAATCAGCTGCGGAAACTATTGTGATGCTTAAAGGAATGCTGTCTTAAGTAAAACCTGAGAGTTTTTCCTGTTTTAAAAATAGAGAAATGTCAATTGAAGACCAACCCTGTGCAGGACTCCTTTTAACATCAAGAAGTGACGAAAACATTGATAAAATCAAAGCTCTCGTTTGTGAAGACCTTCGCCAATCCATTGATCAACTCCGTGAGATGTCTGGGAATATCATAGAGTAAAATCCAGAGGATTTTATCCGAAGAGTTGCAGCCAAATTCGTCCCTCGCCTTCTCACAGGTGAGCAAAGGGAGCATCGACTTCTAGCATGTTTTGATCTTTAAAATCAGCTCAAAGGGGACCCTGAATTTTTTTTCCTAGGTAATTACTGGTGATAAATCGTGGTGTTATCCTCATCCTCCAAAAACGTTCGCCAAGTGAAGTCAAACATCAAGACAATGCTATGCTCATTTGTTTCTTCGATTGTAGAGGTGTTGTGCACATGGAGGTCGTTCCCCAGGTTCAAACTGTCCGCCAGAAGTTCTACTTTGAGGTTTTAAAAAGATTGAGGGACAGAATCCTGAAGAAAAGGGCAGATTAGAGCATAGGTGCCTGGATCTTCAATCATGGCAACGCTCTGGCCCACACCGCCCTCTCTGTAATGCAATTTTTGACCAAAAACGGCATGACACCGATTGTCCATCCTTCCTTTCCTCCCCCCTACTCACTGGATCTAGCCTCCTGTGATTTCTTTTTGTTCCCCAGACTCAAAAGGGACACGAGTGGAAAGTGTTTTGCAACTTTGGAGTTGGTAAAACTAAAATCGCTGAAATCACTTTTTTAAAAGTGAATTTAAAAAATGTTTTGAACAATGGAAGGATCGTTTAGAGAGTTGATCTGTGGTCAAGAAAGAATACTTTAAAGGAGATCAAGAAAAGTGTAAAAATATTAAGGTATAAAGAAGTTATGACGAAATTCCTGTTTTTTATTTGTTTTTGTTTTTGTGTCCCTCCTCGTAGATATATATTATTTTAGTTTCTTTTCTAAACTGGCTTGGTCTCTTTCACCCTCCTTTATTTAATTTGTATGATTAAAAGTTGTAATGTTTTATTTTGTTGGTTAATCTTTTCCACTCAATGATTTTTTTTTTTTTAATCCTTTCTACTTTTGAAATCTTTTAGTACTGAATTTCATATCTGTCATTTTTGAGCTCAGAACACACTAAATGTATTAATTCATTGAAATAATCCTTTAGAGATTTTGTGCTACTGCAGGATATCAAAAAGATTTCGAAGAATCTTTCGAAACAGTTAGGGTCAGGTGTTTGATTTCTCAAATTTCAGCATTGTAACTTATTGAGTATCAACATAAGGATCTCCTTACATGGTTAATATTATTTGTAAATAACCTACTGAAAGTTAATTTTAAATGATTAGTTTTGGTGGCAATAGGCGAATAGCCTTCCGCTTTTATATCGGAGATTCAGGTTATTTACACTCGTGAATTATTAAAACAAAACCCCGGCACTGGATATCGACTTTTTGAGGATGTTTAACTGTTGTTGGAAATCTAATACTTTTGTGACACTGTGTGAGAAGAAACAATAAGAATATATATATATGAAATGTGGGACTTTGTTAACACTTTGAATGAATTGACTCACCTGGTTATTCTTCAATTGTGAGGTCTCTAGGACAACTAAATAAAATGACTATTCACTCCTGTCTAACAAAACAAATTTATTTTAACAACTGATAATAAATGAATATATATAAGTGAACGGTCGGCTTGGTCTTCAATGTAGTTAGGCTCTCTTCCCAGATGATGTCTTCTCGTGTTCCTGTCCAGGCCTCAAGTGTTTGGCGTTATCTTCGCCATCTGTTCCCAGCTGCCTGCTCTGACATTTTTCCAGCATTCCTCCTCATCGATTGTTTATAGATATGAGATTTTTCAATGAGCAGTTTGTCCACTGCACAATTCACAGTGCAACCTCACATTCCTATATATTATATATTCCTTCTCATTCCCTCACACAATGTCGTCTAAAGGAGTAAATACAGGGGGATGTCTACTATATATTGAAGCAACATTTTAACGCAGAGATCTCCATACTATGGCCTGTGAGCACCTGCAATCCGGCTTGTGAAAATTGCTTTGATTGCAATATTTGTATATATTTTTTTAATTTGTCCCAGTTTTTGAACAATGAGATTCTAAGAAATGGCCAAGACTTGCCTCCAACCTTTGCAAGACTATAAAGTAATTCATTAAAAACAATAATCAATCAATTGTTCAATTTAGTTTTTGTTGTTAACCAAAATTCCATGAAAGATGTATCTTTATATTTTGGCACCCAAACATGCGCTCGAAAAATGTATTTAATTGCCAATCTGAATGATTGACATAATTGTTATATTGCCAATTGATAATTAGTTGTAATTGTGGGTTGATGGTTGACTGTAGTGAATAATGAAGAGAAGGATAGTTACTATGATCAGTCAAAATAAAAATGGCAAAAATAAATAAAATTTGCTAACGTTTCGACCCGAAGTTCAGCCCTGATGAAGGCTTGAACTTCGGGTCGAAACGTTGGAAAATGTTAAAATAAATATTATTTATTTTTGCCATTTTTATTTTGACTGATCACCCCAACTATCCTTCTCTTCGTAATTAGTTATATTTTTTCTTTTACCGTTTCAGAAAAATATTTATATTAAATTGCAGTAGGCATTCATAACGGAAATTCTAATGAATCAAGGATTGATTCAGGCAATTTAGATGTTAATCAAATGAAACAACATATAAATTTCAAATATTGAAAAATTCTCAGATTCACTAAGTGACAATTTCTTGAAAGCCACTGATGAAATGAGGTCAGCAAATAATAACAAGGTTGATCTTAGTGAGAAAGATTTTAATATTCAAAAGCATGACATCGAAATGGACAATTTATTAGAAAATAAGATTTTGAAATTGTAAATGACATTTAAATTGATAAGGAAGCTAAAATAGAAGATCTAAATATTGATACAAGTGTCAGTGCCATCCTGTGTGACTTAAAACTACTGAAAATAATTTTACAAAAGAAAAAACTTTTGAATCCACGTTAAAAATGGCTGTGTAATTGAAAACAAAGTTAAAGAAAAGAAAATATCATAATCCTCAGACTTAAAATGATTTTTATGAAAATTCAAGTAGCACTGATAAATCCATAAAAGAGAACACTGTTAAAGGATTTTCAAAAATAAACAAAACCAAATGTGAAACAAAGAGCACAAATCATTAGCCATAAAATGAAATGTATCCAAAAAAAAAAAAAAAAAAAAAAGAGTGCAATCAAGTGTTTTAAAAGAAAATAACAATTTGAAAATTGGTTGATTTTCAGACGTGAAAATCAAAACAGAATTACATTGGACCAAGAAGAATATATAATAGAAGAACTATTTATTATATATAATTAAAGGAAAACAATTGGAGAAGAGTCAAAATCAGACTGATTAATCTTATTTCATCTTTACAACTTTAACGTAGTTTTTAAGTTTACCACAGATGGTTGCTTATACTGGATTCAATCACTTTGAAACCTAAGCAGGTAATTACCTGATCTAGGCTTCTAGGATTTTATTTATAGCTTTATATTCTTTGTTCTTAACATATTATCTGTAGCATAGAAAGAGGGAGGCTGAGTTGAAGCAAAGTATTCTTAAAAGGCCACAGAAATATATTATTAGAATATTAATTATACATATTATGAAAGTAGTAAAACTCTCTCCAAACATTTCTCAACATTTGTTAGCCTAAAAGGGTAATAACCTATTTGGTTTTCAATACATGTTTTGTATTGTATTGTAAAAAACATTAGTTAATGCTTACATTAATTTCTAGATTTTGGCTAAATTAGCATGTGGACTTCATAAACCAAATCGTCAAACTATTTTACCTCTAGAATGTGTTTTGGAACTCTATAAAACATTACCAGTGAAGAAGATAAAAAATTTAGGTGGTAAGCTGGGTGATAATGTTGTTGAAAAACTTGGTTGTAAAACCATGAGTGATTTGCTGAAATTCACTGAAAAAGAACTTCAAGCTAAATATGATGAAAAAGCAGGGTATGAATTTTATTAATATTTTAATAGTTTGAAAATGTATTTTTATATCTTTGTTTTAAAATAAAGGATCCCATAAAAATTGTAGTCCATTATGAAATATCTGATCATTTGTTTTCAAAATTAATTAATTTAACTCAAAAGCCCGCTAGCGAGTCTTGGCTTCCTCCAGCAGCAATCTTGTACATTAACTTTTGCTACTTTTTTTTTTAATTTAAGTTTTATAAATATATATAGTAGCTCTTTGATAAACAGTTTATTTAATAACTACATGTTCTATTACTTTGATGATGTTTCGCATTAGCCTTCCTCTATTTTTTAAGAGGAGTAAGAGTCTTAAACTTCCCAAGGTGACCAACTGTACTGGGAAATGGGTTTCACTATTTGCTTCCATATTTCCCACCATGAATTTTTGTTCTGTACTGTCCTCCATCATGTCTCCACGGCTATCCCAAAAAAACAGTTGCCATCTTTTTTCCAGCCGAGTAAACAGTTTTTGCTTTTTTTGGACCCGATTCCCCCTTTGCAGTCCACTGTTAGGACTGTATTTTTGTTTCGGGTATATAATGGTGTATCCAAATTTCTTTTACAGTAATTAATCGGTGCCAAAACTCGGATTGATTGCCCCAACAGAGCATTTGAAATGTTCATTTGAACACATTTTGGTCTAACCTGAGCAAACGTGGCACCCAACGAGCGGACAGCTTCCTCATATCCAAACGTTCATTTAATATGTAACAAACACGTTCTTTTGACATGTTCAAAACCTGTGCTATCTCTCTCCCTTTATTTCTGTGATCGTCTAACACCATTTGGTGAACTTTGGCGATGTTTTTGTCGGCACTTGCAGTTTTTGGATGTCCCGAATGTTCATCGTCTCCCAAGCTCTTACAGCCACGTTTAAATTCAGCTGCCCAAACTTCACTGTGGACCTAATTATAGATTTTTTCTCAATTTAATATTTTTATTTGTATTAATATTTTTTATAGATCATGGCTATACAACATAGCACGTGGTTTAGATAATGAGCCAGTCACAGCCCGCCTGCTATCTAAAAGTATTGGTTGTTGTAAAAATTTTCCTGGTCGTGCTGCTTTAAATAAAACTAAAGATGTGCACCATTGGATAAATAAATTAGCTGAAGAACTATCTGAAAGGTTGCTAGAAGATGAAGTTATGGTAAGTATTATAAAGTTATTTTGATGACGAGTTTCTGTACATATTTATAAAAAAATTATCCGTTTTATTGCTTTAAACAGGAGGACCACCTTTCTTAATCATTTCCTTCTGCTTACAAGAACATTAATGCTATTATCCAGTTATCAAATTTACATTTCACTAGTAGGCCCGTGCGAAAAATTTGCCCATTATCTTGTTCAGTGATCAAATGACAAATTAATAATAAAATAAAATGTATCGTAGGATAGAGAAATCAAATGTTACTTCCTCGCTAAATATAATCGACAAAGGAAATGAAAATTAATTTAAAATTTCACTAATGTTTGGAACCAACATGCTTACAAATTTCAATAAGCTTTATTTTCGTTAATAATTGTCCGATTTCGAAGTTTTTTTTTCCTTTTGTAGAGAATTCTGTAATTTTTTATATAATCATGAACATAACCAGGAGAAAAGTGTGTAACGTTTTAGTTATTCACAAATAAAGTTTGTTTTCTTTCATAACTTTTTTCTCTGAATTTTCGGGGTGATTGGACTAGTTTTCCCGCTATTCTTGAAGGAGAACCTTCAAAATTGGTGGCTCACTGTTTGGTGAAACATCAACAATCAAACAAACACCGATTTGATGAAAAATTAACGATGATATGGCTTAACAACAAAAACACACCTTTGATAAACAATATAAACTCTCCTCTCTCGATCATAGGAATGTCAAGTCGACGAAATGAGCCATGTATTCCATGACAGTACTATAATTAATGTAAGATTGTCTAGATGCGAACCCTTTGCCTTGCATTATCTCGATAATAGTTTGTTTTTGGGCTTAAGAACGCAGAGCCTGATAGTTCCGAAGGAACTATCTGGATCTTGGTGTACACACCAAAATCTTCAAAGCCCAATTTGTTCCATATTGATCTACAGACTTACCACCGTTCCAGTATTGAAGCTTAGCAAAATGTTTGTAACAACTTTATTTATTATAGAAAGAAAAACAATGGCAGAGAGTACGATTTGTTAACCCCTCCCCTCTCCTCTTTGTGAAATTCTGAATCCAATGGTACCCCATTGCCATGGTATTTGAGCATGACAGGAACTTATATTTGGTACAAATCCGATTTTGAGTCAAATAATAATAATTTATGTGGAGATAAGTAAATTCCTGGTACTCATTATGTTAATTGTAGCCTTTATGGGAGAAGTATTCTCTCTGATTTTCATAATTTAAAAAAAAAATGTTATTAAAATGTTACACAACTTAATAATCATTTATACAAAAAAAAAAAACTTGAAAAATAATATTATTACTTTGAAATTATTGCTTACTCATCCTTATTCACCCATCTATTTTTTATGAATTCTTCCTATAGCTAAAAATCATCTAGATTTTAATTTATAAACTTAATGTATTACAGATTTTAAGATTTTTTTGTAAACATTTTATTATACTAAAAATTCCTCTACTTATAGTATTGTCCAGACAATGGTACTCAAAGAAGGGATTTACTTTAAAATATTTGATATTTTTCTCTTTCATAAGTTAGAGGTTTGCCACCTCAATTTTTACTTTCACTTACATATATACGTAATATATAGTAAGGGTAAGTATTGCGATTGTGAAAATTTTCGAATCTCAGTTTTCAACTCATAAACAAAAAGTAGTACAAAATTGATATTAAGTATTTAAGGTTTGTATATGAGCTGGATGTGACAGTAACTTTTTCGTTAAAATCGGCTAACCGGAAGTGCCACTTTATATGAACGCTGAAACACATTTTTACAATTTTCTCAAAAACGGCTCTAATGATTTTGATTAAACTCCATGTATCATTGTATAATTAAGCGGTCTTTAATATCATTTAGGTTTTATCCCCATTGATGTCACTTTACTGGGCTTAAATGCCCAATGTTCATATAAGTCTTCCTCTAAAGTGCCTTTGATATGGTTTATTTTAAAAAGTTAATCATTTTGCATTATTCAGAATTACGAAAAAATGCTACATATAACTTTTGAAAGAATTTGATGAGTTAATAAAGGAGAAAAAAAATAAAAATGCAGAAAAACCTGCATTGCTATAGACTGTAGCGCCTAAACGAATGTACCGATTTCAATGAAACTTCGCTAAAGTCATTTTCTCGACACCCTTTAAATTTATCTATATAACATACTTCAATGAAAAGAAGCTGGAAAAAAAGTTACGAGGGATGGTAAAATTATATTCCGAATAACTCAAAAAGTATACACTTTTTTGTTGAAATTTCCTAAAAGAACAAAAAAAAATTGTTAAAATCAGACAATTAGGAGGAAAGATATAGTCTCAAGTTTTTTCTCCTGAAGAGGCGAAAATTTGTATAAATTTTAAATATACTTTTTTAATTGTTGAGAATAAAAAAGCTTATTTTCTACAGATATTTAATGAAGTATCTTACCTCAGAACATCTTTCATAAGAAATAAGTACCTAAATTTGTACCTTTATTCTCAGTTATATATTTCAACATTGCAATCACCACCTCCGGAATCAACTTACTCACTGTCTGCATAGATAACTTTTCAACTAAAAATATCACTAAATTGACATTACTTAAAAATGTTGAAATTGGAGTTAGTCATTCTGTGGTTTATAAAAGCAGATGGAGTGATTAGATTTTTATTGCCTAACGCCGATATAATGGTCTTAATGACTTGTTATATTTAAGCTTTAAGCTTTAGCCCCATTTAAAATGCACTTCAAAAAATTTTATAATAACCCAGCATTGCCAGAAAATAATTTCTATTCGAAGTAGAGCGGTAAGTGAAAGTTGTGTGTTGGCGCACCAGATTTTTTCCCTTCAGTTCCTTATTTTGAATAAAAAATTATATTTTGTTCTATTCCTAAACATATTAGGAGCTAGTTTCTAGAATAAACCAATGTTCATATTTTAATTAAAGAAAAGTTTAAATTAAAAATTTCATCCCTAAATAGAGCTCTGTAAGCTCAGTATTTCTTGAGATACAGTTGTTCTGATGCTACAAATAGCATTTTTTATTGAAAAACGTGAAATCACTATTTTGTGACTTAATTTTGGCAAATATCATAGAAATAACTATTCCCATGAAGAAGATTATTCTAATCATTTAACTAAATTCATTTTGAGCTTTATGCCTAATAGTTACTGAGGCATCATAATTTTCTCAAAATGTTTCATTTTCGACAAATTAAATCTTGTAAATTTTTTTTATGTTGCGCTAATATGATAAGAAAAGTGACTAATATCTGATATAAGTCATTTTTCATGAACTGAATTGATATCTCAGTAATAATCAACTGTTAATAATTAAATCATGATGAATAATCGAATAATTAATCGTAAATAATATTGTCAATAAAAATATAATTAATAAAATTAATGAGTTAGAAGAACAAAATATTGTGTTTACAATATGCAATCGATGACATGAATCAGTTAACATTTACATAAGGCTAATAAAATAGAACATATACACTAAGGAGGTGAACATTTTCACTCCTATTCTTGTTTTAGTATACCACAATAATCTATTGCAATATCCTTCTCCTCCTCCTTTGTGTCTTTATCACAGAGCATTGCCAAGTCTTGAGTTTCAAACTTTTCTCTTTTTCTTCCAAAACTAATGGAGTATGATTTTCTTCTGTGTCTATATTCAAGAGAAATGTGGCAACATTTTCACAAGACTGGTCCTCTTGAGAAAAGTTTGATTGAGAAGGACTAGATTTATTTTTATCTTTTTTATTACACCTACAAAAGAAGTTGATAGAACATTATAGTATTGATTACTTGACTTCGATTTCGGAAATCCCTTACCTGAAACATGAGGCTGACATGGAGTTCTGCAAGTTTTTTTACTCCATGCCAGATGTTTTCTGCTTTTGTACCATTGTCCATTTCCATGTCTCCATCTTTGCTGGCCTTGTGTGTTTCACTCCAGACTCTGTTGGTTATATTGGTGCGGCCTTCTCCATTTTTGAAGCTTTATTGTTCTGTGGATTGATTCTTGCTTAGTTAATTTACAGATCTTGACATTGAAAATAGCTTCCAACCACCACATTCTTAATATTAAGTTATTTCTTCAAAAGTCCTTGTGCATGAACACAATCCTTAATTCTAACTCTCGAAATTCGCTGGGATCTCTTGGAGTTTTGCCTTATCCTCCACACGTGGGAAAAGGCCCGACTTGGAGCTCCCTCGGCTGACTGTAAATATTTTAAATAAGTATGAATGTGTTTTTATTTATTTTTTTAATGTTGTCTCATGTTTGATTTGTTCTGTTATTCCAAGTTTTCTTTTGTTAAAATCTTGTTTTTCTTTTATTGTATATATGGTATGTTTGTGTTTCATTCATCCTAAATACTCAATGCCCTTAATTGAGACAAAAGTATTTTTTTCTCAATAAAATATTATTAGCAGTAACTCTTAAAATTAATCCTATAAGAATGTTTTTGTTCCTACTATATATGTCAATGCTTACTTTGATTAATGATTTAATTCCTTGTGAATTGATTTTATTTTTTGGGATCATTTACATTTTTAAAACACACATGCAATGTCAGAAGAAAAAGTTGTGATTCATAGTCCATTCTTTTGAAACATTACTGGAAAAAATATCAAATTACTGCAAGCAAATTATACATAAATAAGTATCCCCACATATATTATTACAGCAAGGCTTAAAATTGGTTTTGTACCAAATATAAGCTCCTGTCATGCTCAAATACCATGAATGGGATACCGTTAGATCCAGAATTTCATGGGGGTTAATGAATTGTATTCTCCACTTTTTTTTTTTCTAAAATAAATAAAGTCGATACAAACATTTTGCTAGGCTTCAATACTGTAACGGTGGTAGGTCTGCAGATCGATACGGGACAAATTGGACCTTGAAGATTTTGATGCGTACAGCAAGACCCGAATAGTTCCTCCGGAACTATCGGATCCTGCGTTTTTAAGCCCAAAAACGTACTATTTTCGAGATAACGCAAGGCATAGGGTTTGCATCCACACAACCTTACGTTAATTGTAGTACTGTCATTGAATACATGTCTCATTTCGTCAACTTGAGGCCTCTATGATCGAGTGAGGAGGAGTTTATATTTTTTAGCGATGGTGTTTTTGATCGGCAAGCCATATCATCGTTAATTCTTCACCAAAGCTCAAGATTGAGCCAACAATTTCAAAGGCTTCCTTCTCCTTCAGGCGGACCGATCAATCACCCCGAAAATTCAGGCAAACAAGTTATGAAAGAAAACAAACTTTATTTGTGAATAACTAAAAAATTACTGACTTTTCCCTATGTCATTCCTTTGATTATATAAAACATTATTTACTTGTCTATAAAAGGAAAAAAAAATCATTGAAATCGGACAATTTTTCGCAAAGATACAGCTTATTGAAATTTGTAAATATGTTGGTTCCAAACATTAATGAAGATTTAAATTAATTTTTGTTTCATTTGTTGATTATATTTATCGATAAAGTAACAATTGATTTCTTTATCTTTTGATACATTGCATTATTTTATTTTCTTATTTATTTGGCGTTTGATAACAATATACTGTGCAAAGTTTACGCACGGGCCTGCTATTACTTATATATTACACTTTTAATAATCTTGTGGGGGTATTATTTTTCTTGATAATGGAGTCACCACTAAGTGAGGGTATTATTTTTTTTTATAATAACAGTGTTGCCACCACAATCTTATTAAGTTTAAGCTATTTGTATTGTTTTCTTCTTAATTTGTGTACATTTTTGTTGCAGAATAAACGAAGAGCTAATTTGTTGACAGTGTCAATGCACTTGGAAATAAACAAGAAAGATAATGCTTCATCTAAATCAGTAGTTTTATCATCTTATGAAGTTGACAAGATATTTATTGTAGCTGAACAAGCTCTTAGAAAAGTTTGTAAAGTAGATCCATCTATTGATAACTGGTAAACTATATATTATTAATTTTATTTAAGATTTATGTATAGTCCAGTAACCTTGTACATCATAAGTTGCATCAAATGGGGGTAGAAGGTTTCTTGTATGGGTTGTGACTGAGATGCAAAATCCAAGTTTTCTACCTAGGCCTCCTCCCTCCCCCCTGGATTACTTTTGGATATTCCAAAAATTGCCATATTTTTGCACTTTTTTTTCCATTTTGACCATGAAGAAACAAGTTTTCGGCAATAAACATTCTATATATTTTTAAACTAGATTATATATGCTACAATTTAATATCAGAATAAGTTCAGTTAATTTAATAGTTTTTTGAGATACAGATTGTCAAAGTTTGGGAAATTTTGCGAATATTGAAAATTTTAAGCTATTTTTCATGTTTGATTATGTGCAATTCTCTTTATATCATCTTCATGAAATGGAATGTAAATATTTACTAGTTGAATACTCCGAGGTAAAAATCCACAAAACTAGGGAGCCTATACGTAATTGGACCTCACGATCCTTTTTGCCAACTAATGGCGGCTACCTTAAGGCTGTTGCCTCGCCGCGTACTTACCAGAGGAGGAATATAAGGATTAATTTCCCGAGACTTTGAGAAATGAAAATTAACTGACCCAGGTGGGAATCGAACACACAATATTCAGAACCGGGTACTCCTAGACCCACCCTCCAATATGCTCAGCCATCACATCCTCGTACATAGTAACTTTTAACAAAATAATAGGAGTGAAAGTATACAAGACTGATCATTACAGATTCTACAGATAACTCACACAAGAATACTTTAAACCTGCTTTCCTGCAGCTGCAAGAATTTCTATATCCCTTATTGCAAGTGCAAGCAAATCATGTTCAGCAAATTTGGGAGACTACTTTCCTCGACACCATCTTTGGAAAAAAATCTCAGACCGTAACAACCCTCTTCATTTAAGCGGATTCTTTTCGTAATCCAGTCATTGTTGCGTCAGGTGATATGTGTGAAATGAATTTAGCTTTTTCGTATCTTGCGTGGAAAGAAGTTTGCCCAGGTTGAAACTAGTCCTGTCTTGCACTCTTAGTGAAGAGCTGATAGCACTAGTCATTATTTAACTTGACTTTCTCCATTGTACAGTTCAATGGTTTTCTGCCCGGCTTCAACTACTGGGGCAGGTGTAGCGGCTGGATTAGATACAGCTGTAGCTTTCCCTTTAAGATTTACATATTTCAGCAGTGTTTGAAGATGCAGTGTTCCCCTTCTTATAGGCCAAAGAAGTGCGAGATGCAATCACAGTCTTGTTTGTGACCCCTTAGACAGGTGAAGATGACCAATAAGTCTACGTCCCCTCTTGCTATAACCACGACTTGAAAATCAGAGAACTTTCTGATAGCTATAGTGATGATTAGCGTGTCAGCATCTTTTTCAGCCTGAAAAACTTCAATGTGTTTGGCAAAACAGATGGCTTCTAGCGTGAAATGCTACTAAATCCATCTCCTTTGAAATTTGTTCCTTTATTTTGAAGGTCCATTCGCCACCTTTCTTTTAGCTGTTATCAGTATGTTTAAGTTCAAGTTCTTCTCAACAAAGTTCACAGAATTTTTTTTTTTCTGGCAGTTTTTTCTTGTGTGATTCAATGAACTATTTTGTTATGACTTTTCCACATATGTAACACTGCTCTCTGAAATTAATTTCTGTTTGGAAGCCCTTGTTGTTCCTGTCACATTTGTGTCCCCATTTTTAACAAGTGCTTTGATAAATTTAGGATTGTTATCCCAGTCCGCTGGTGTTCCTCAAGGTAGTATCCTAGACCCTATCCTCTATTCAGTTTATACAGCTGACATCCCTACCTATCTCAACACTGTCATCACCACATATGCCGATGACACATGTATCCTATCAGTAAATAATGAACCAGCAATTGCATCCCAAATGCTTCAATCACACATCATAAATCTAGAAGAATGGTGTCAAAACTGGAGAATTAAAATAAACTCCAATAAATCCCACCAAATTACCTTTACCCTTCCTCGTAAACCAACAACTTCCTGTCCTACAGTTTCCTTTAACAATACTCCACTTATACCTGTTGAGCAAATCCGATACCTAGGACTCCACCTGGACAAACGACTAACTTGAAATCCTCATACTAGACTGAAACGACAAGAAACCGCTCGACGTTTCCGATTACTTCAGCACTTACTAGACAAACGCTCTAATCTTCCAATTAATTACATAAGACTCATATACTTGACTATAATAAGGCCTATTTGGACTTACAGAGTTGAGCTATGGGGCTCCACTAAACCATCGAATTCCTATGTATCCAATCCTTACAATCCAAAATCCTTCGTAAAATCCTCAATGCTCCCTACTTTGTTACAAATAAAACCATCCATAATGACCTTAATGTTCCTTTTGTTTCAGATCTGGCCCAATCCAGATACCTATCCTTCCATAATAAATTTCAGAATCATCCCAACCCTCTCGTTTCTAACCTTGCTTCCTCTTCAATTCCTGATAACCTTCCGAGGCGTCTGAAAAGAAGATGGCCCCGTGATCTCCTAATGTAAACATATCATTAGAGTGCTACCATTGGGTAGTTACTCAGCAAGTGTTTTTCATGTCATTATATACATTATGTTCTAGTTTACTAGATGTATTTATTTAATACAGTTGTAAATTTCTTTAAGAAACAAAAAAAAAAAAAAAAAAAAAAAAGGATTGTTATAACTCTTCAGGCATGCTTTATGTACATAAATCTCAGTCAAATGTTCATTATTCCTACTTTTCAATGCAGCATTAGACACTTGTAGGGTTTTAACTCCTATTTCTTTCATCTACACTATTTTACCCTCATTTATACTTTCACCACATATAAAACATATAGAACTTGTTTATGATCCCGGCTTCAACATAGTGAGAATTTTGTGTCTCAAAGTCACAAATAACTCATTTTAAATACATGATATTACCAATCAGGCTTGGTTTCAACTGAATCGAGAAGAGTTTTTAAAATTGGAATAATCCTTTTTTTTTCTGCCCACTGGTTTACTAGGAAGAAGATCAAACGCAAGAAATGGCTCTGGTCATTCTAGCTCACTTATTTTATCAATTCTCTTATAGTATTAGATTCACATAAATCAACATTAGGTTCTTATCTCTCACTATTTATCGTCATTCTATCCGTGTATCCTCCTCCTTCAGATTCCATCCAGGAACAATCGGAACAAACAAAAGTGAGTCTGTTTTTTCAAGCACCAGTATTTTTTGGCTTCAGCACCATAGATTTTCCCAATTCTATTATTTATTAGACAGATTAATTCCACAAATGGAGGTAGAAGGATCAGGATCATCTATTTCCTTAATAATGCAACTGTCAACTATTTAATATTCAATTTTTATTATTAATTTAAAAATTAATAATAAATAAACATGTTTTCTTCCGTACTCAGAATGTTAACCAATAAAAAGTGAACAATATTAGGAAGATCATTATTTTATACTGTTACATAAAGTTTTTAGAAGATGGCATGTTTGTTTCTGAGATTTTTACGAAAGTTTTTGGATATTTATTACTGTGAAATATAAATAATCTATAAATACACTGGATAATCACCAATAAAATGTTCCCTTAATAGTTATTGAAATAACAACAGTAAAATCTTTTTTTTTTTTTTAGGTATCCACCAATAAAACATTTAGGGCTTTCAGCTGGTAAATTTTCTAACAGTTCAAACAAAATTTTAAAATTTTTTAAACTTTCTGAAAATTCAAATCTCAATAGTACCAAGACAAATTGCAACACAGACAATGCAGCACCAATTTCAGAAAATGAAAATAAGTCCTCTTTCTTTGAACGTATGTTTCAGCGTGATGTTTCAGATTCTAACAAGAAATTGAATATGGTTCCTGATTTTTCAAAACATGACTTATATGTTGACAGTGAAGATTCTCAAAGTTCGATGGTAAAGGCAGTCAATGAAAACAGAGAATCTCCTGATGAAAGTCAAAAAGATAATATCAAAAGAAAACTGTTTAATTTAGAAAATGATGATAATGAACTAGAACACATTGATGGAAAAAAGACAGAAACTGATTCAAAAAAATATTTTGTTATTGAACAGTCAGCAGTTAATTTGAATGAAAAAAATGTTGAGAAAAAGAACACGTTAACAAATTTTCTAAATCAACAAGTCAAGCAAGAAGAAGAATGGATTAAACCTGAAGAATTATTTCCAGATATCTCTCAAATTGATGATGACTTACTAAGTGCTCTTCCTTTATCTTATAGAAATAAAGTTATGAAGTTGAAAGAAAGTTTTGATAGGGATTTGAACACAAAGGAACATGGTGTAATAAACAACATAGCTGTTAGTAATGGAGAAAAACTCAGTAGTGAATCATTAAGTGCAGGCAATAGCTCATTTAAATGTGAAGAATGTGGTGAGATTGTTGAAGATTATGAATTGCATCAGGACATGCATGTTGCTATAAAGTTGGATAAAGAACTGAATTCTATCCCCCAAGTTGTGAACAGAACAAGTTCTTCTACGATAAATGACAAGGACAAAAAAAGGAAACTGAAAAGCTGTGGCAAGAAAAAAAACTCTGATAACACAAAAAAAATGAAGAGTATAGATATGTTTTTTAAAAAATAATTGAATTTTAGAAATACTATAATATGTTAATATTTGTTTATAAAAAAGGAGTATATAATTTATAAGAATTTCATCAGTTTATTGCAAAAAGTCACTTAAATAAGTGCAATGTGATAATTATTCAAAGAAAAAAATATAGTAAGTACATCAAAATGACAGAAACTTTTTGATATATCACATATAGTATAGTACATTTGCACAATGCTCTAATTTTACAAAGGAAACATTCTTTTTAATTCAAGGTTATGTAATGTTACTTCATGACTTTTTGCAATCAACCAACGATTTACTTATTAAAGTGTTTTTGTTATGTAGAACTGGTTGTTAAATATTTTTATGTACAAAATATATATTTTAATGTATATAGATTTTATCAGAAACCCAAAAGAAATTTTAATTTTTAAATGATATCTGTGTAATAATATTATTTATTTGAATTGATGTTATTAAAGTTTTATTATTAATGATTATGTCATCGAAATTGTATTTTGTTTGAATAGGATCGCTATATATTTTATTTTTGTTCAAGTTAAATCTTAAAAAAAAAAAAAAACTACACCATTTGTCAATGGGTCATTCTTAAATTATTTGACCATTTAATATTTCTCGATCTAGGAATTCGGGTATAAAAAAATATCAACTATTTGAAGAAAAATTGATCTTCAATATTAGTATAGATATCCTCGATAATAAACTTGAGCGTGAATTGTCAGTTTTCTTAATATTAGTTTTCCTTTTCTTTTCATTTTGAAAATGGGATTTTGCTCAGAGTGTTACTGCGTAAAGAAAAGACATAGAGAAAAATGATTCTTGGTTGTCATCTTTAAGCTTAAAAAATCACTCTGAAAGTTATAAATTTCTGAAATAGATAAATATAATCTAGAATAATACAACTTACTGCTTAATATGTAAGTTGATTTCAATCTTTTTATCTTTTATAGAAACTTTTCACAACAACATTCATAAAATGTACAATAGATTTATAAAAAGCAAACCTTGGTTATGCATTTTTTATTAAAATTAAAATAGGTGTTTTCAAAAATGATTGAGCAGATAGTTACTTAATATGTATTTCTAAAGAAAAAATAGCCTCCAACAACATAATTTACTTCCATAGAATAAAGTTACAAATAATTCATCCAGTTGAAATAAACAAACTTTATTAGCATATTAGAGAGACATATAATGGCTATAAATGTAATAAAGATAAAAATAAACTGTAAATATTTGATGTCAAAATAAAAAAAATTAAGAAAGAAAAAATGAAAATTTTCTGTCATTTCATAAAAGCCTTTAAGGAATGCAACTAAATTCATCCTTCTGTTATTTAAATGCTTATAGTAAAGAAACTGGTATGATCAATTGGTGGTAGGAACAATTAAAATATTAAATTTATTAGAATAATAGTTACATTTGTTAGGTTTTCATACGACATTGCTGTTACTAATATAACACAATTTTGGACAGGTATGAAACCTTAAGCCTAAATAAATACGCCATAACTACTAATTTTGCATTTATCATCCATAATGTCCAAAATTTTAAAAATTAATGGATGCGGATTGATCCATATCAAAGCATGAAGAAATTCGCATCCTCACCTTAGGGACATAACATTCATTTCATTTTTTTATATTCACATTGAGATATAGTTGAGGTACATTTGTTTTATGTGACCATTCCATACCTTAAAAACAATACAAAGAATTGATACCATTGTTTTTTTAATATGAAATAATGTGTGAGAAGAAATGTAAAGTGCGGGGACATCGAATGGTCAAATGATATAATGATGACCCATATAACAAAATCAATTTGCTCCCAAAGAAATTAATAAAACCATGCAGTTTAGAAACAGTTATTTCCATGTTAATCACTCATATTTACATTTATTATATGTATATATTATACTCATATATTATAGTATATATATGTGTGTGTAGATAGTATATATTATATACTGATATATTTTGAGATTTCTTTTAATGACTGTCCTTACCAGTAATATAACAGCATCTTTTGTGGCTATGAAAAAAGTTATTTTAGTGTACAGACAATTTTTTTCATTACTATTTTAGAAGTTTATAACCAGTTTCTTTTACAAGAATTGATATCAACATAATTGTTTTATTTATTTTAATATGTAATATTATTGCCTTATTAAAAAATGTGATATTTATTTATAAACATTAGTTATTCAATGTAGTTTAGCTGTTTAAACTGTGATAATTGTTTTCAAGTTATTTCCTATTCTATATTATATGGATTGTTTAAAATTACATAATACATATATTTTCAAATCATTAAATATTATTTAAAATTAAAATTAAATAATTATGTTTGTGACAACATATCAATGGACTCTAATATTGATCAAATTCCAAAGGTTACAAAAAACTGGATCCACAATTGCACATTCTAAATCCAACAGTATTCTCATACTTATCCTTTTTTTTTTTTTTTTTTCGATCGATGATGATCCAAATTAAGGTCCATTATTATATTGTGGGTCTATAAATATAAAACCTCGCGCAAGCTCATTACCGCATATGGGGAGCATCCCACAGGTGGTGGATGTGGGGATGGTTGGTGGAAGTTCCTCCCCACTATGTCCGATGGACTCGCTGACCAACAATGAGAGGGGCCCTCCAGGCTTGCTGGAGGGTGTGACATAGGATTGAACGCCCTACTCACTTATCTTTAGTTCACCAAACACCACAAATAGTCATGGATCTCCCTAAGGTAAAACGCTCATTATCCGGAAGTAAACTAGTCCCCCGTTCAGGTCTTTCTCAGGTGGGGACTGCTTTAGAGGATTCATGGCACAAGTTGAAATATAGGGATTTAAATATTGGTACATGGAACGTAAGGAGTTTAAACACAGCAAAGGGGCTAAAATCGGTCGCGAATGAGGTAAATGGGTACAATTTGGATGTCGTGGCTCTGCAGGAGGTTCGCTGGCCAGGGGAGGGCTGGATGAGGGAAGGAAAGTACACTATTTGGTACGGAGGAAGCGGGAATCATTGTTTAGGTACCGGGTTTCTAATTAGGAGTAGGTTACTATCCGCTTTGAGGGACGTACAATTCTTTAGTGATAGAATTTCGGTAGCTATATTTCAGGGACGTTGGTTTAAAATCGCATTAATAAACATACATTGTCCGACCGAAGACACTGACGATGAAGTCAAAAGTGAATTTTACGATAAACTCGAATGGGTTTATGATAAACTACCGCAAAACTACATGAAAATAATTGTAGGTGACGCGAACGCAAAGGTAGGAAGGGAAGAAGTTTATATTCCAACGATTGGTAAAGAAAGTTCATAAATATACTTGGACATCACCGGATTCGCAAACACGAAATCAAATCGATCATGTCTTGATACAACACAGCTGGCAAAGCAGTATGATGAATGTACCGTCTTATCGCGGAGCAGAATGTGGGTCGGATCATAAATTAGTAATCGCGAAACTTCGACAAAAACTTAATATAAAAAAGAGAAAAGAAAACCGTTTCGATTTTGAGAATTTTAATTTGGAAAAATTAAAAAATCCATCAATTAGAAACCAATTCGAGCTAGATGTTAAGAATAGGTTTGAAGCTTTAGAGCTTCCTAACGAGGATATTGACAAGTTATGGGTAGAGATCAGGGATAATATTAAAGCGGTCGGTAACTCGTGTCTAGGAAAATAAGAATAACAAACCGTGGTTCGATGAAGATTGCTTAAACATGTGCGAAAAAAGAAAAGCCGCTAAATTAAAAGCTCTAAATATTCCTAGCGAAGACAATCTGGAATGCTTCCGAACCTCAAAGAACGAAACGACAAAATTGCTCAAAAATAAAAAAATGGAGTATCTTAAAAATAAAATAATTGAAATAGAAACTAATAGAATCGAAAATAACGTAAGAGACATGTACAAAGGCATAAACAGATCACGTAAATGTGTAGGGCCCGTAACGTCTGGAATTAGGGATGATAATAACAATATTCTGAACGATCCGGTTGACATATTGAATAAGTTTAAGGACCACTTTGACAATATTTTAAATACGGGAAATTATGATCTGTGTCCTCCTTCTGAGCACCAGAGTGCTGAACCGTTAATAGAAGGACCAAGTAAAGAGGGAGTTGAAGTAGCTATCGGAAAATTAAAATCATATAAAGCAGCGGGAATCGATAATATTCCTACTGAACTAATTAAAGCATGCGGGGAAGCTGGAGTTTCTAAAATACATCGGTTGGTTAAAAAGATCTGGGTGAATGAGAAATTACCTGAAGAATGGAAAGAATCTATTCTTATTCTGATTCACAAAAAGGGGCCGAGGACGGATTGTAATAACTATCGAGAAATTTCACTCCTTCCGGTATGTTATAAAATATTCACTTTAATCTTAACCAGTCGCACCACGGAATATGCCGGGGAAATTATCGGAGACTACCAATGTGGATTTAGACGGAATCGTTCGACTATTGATCAAATATTTTCTTTACGGCAAATGTTAGAGAAAAATTGGAGTATAACGGTATTGTTCACCAGCTGTATATAGATTTTAAAATGGCTTATTGGTCTATTGACCGCCAAAAATTGTATAATATTCTAATCGAGCAAGGGATTCCAAAAAAACTAGTAAATCTAGTCAGGATGTGCTTGACGGAGACACTCAATAAAGTTAGAATCGGTAATAATTTGTCCGAAAAATTTGAGGTTCGTTCGGGTTTAAAACAGGGGGATTCTCTTTCGCCTGTACTGTTCAATTTGGCATTAGAACATGCCATTAGGGAGGTAATGCGAACCGAGAGAGGGTTGGATCTGGGCGGGACAACATCCGTGCTGGGTGGGCTATGCTGATGATCTGGTACTGTTAAGCGAAGACGTTGAAACTATAAAACTAAATACGACAACGTTAATGAAAGCCGGTAGAGAACTAGGACTCGAAATAAAATATATGGATAAAACAAAATATATGGTCAGCTGCAAAAAATGGTGATATCGATATAGATGGTAATATGTTTGAACAGGTAGAGAAATCTAGGTTCTACGATAACTAGAAAAAACGAAATTGAAGAAGAGATTAAGGTTAGACTGAAGGCGGGAAATGCTTGTTTTTTTTCTGTGACAAAACTACCTAGTTCGCGCCTCTTGTCCAGGAACTTAAAAATTAGAATCTATAAAACAATTATCTTGCCTACAGTTCTGTATGGATGCGAAACTTGGCCGCTTACACTAAGGGATGAGCAGCGTCTTAAGGTTTTTGAAAATAAAGTATTGCGTAGAATATTCGGACCGAAGAAGGATGAGTTAACCGGAGAGTTCAGACGGTTACACAACTCCGAATTGCGTGAGCTGTATCCGGGTAATATAATTGAGGTAATTTCATCGCGGCGAATCAAATGGGCGTGTAAAGTTGTTGGGCTTAGTAACGAGAGAATTCCTAAAAGGTTAATATTTGCTGTGCCGAATGGTAAGCGTCCGAGGGGTAGACCGAAGCGAAGGTGGGAAGATTGCATTAAAGCCGATCTGAAGGGACTGGGTTTGGACGGCGAACGGTGGAAGGAGGTGTGTAATAAGCGATTGGTGGTGTCGGCATCGAACCTTCGGGTTCGCTAAGCCTTTTATTATTATTATTATAAATATAAAAAAAGGATAGTATTAGCCTAGGAGCCAGAACCAAAAAATCCACCTGATCCCAGGGGAAGGTTTAATTGTAAATTATGAAAGTGTATGTTATTCTGAATAAAAAGAACCTTGCCTGCCGTTCCAGAGCCGCTGCTTTCAAAAATGGCTGCTGATTTAAAGAATATTAGGCCAATAATTTGAGGATATAAACGGGAAATTCATTTCGAAAAATGCGAGAAAAATTTCTGTTTTTTTAACTTGTATATATGAATTTAGACATGTAAAAAAACAAAATTGCTAATACGGGACGCCAAGGGAAAACTTTTTACAGTCAAAAAATTTCGATATTTTTTGGGTTTTTCACCTATATCTCCTAAACGATGCATCACATCAAAAAATTTACTCCTTAATAAATTAAAGAACGTTAAATTTTGCTTCAAATGAGTACATAAACTTCAAAATTTGGTTATGCGGTAAGGTATAAAACCACGGTCAACTAACGCCGATTTTCACCAAATTTGCCAAAAACAAATTACTATAAATGGTCCTGTAATTTGGAAATGAGTTCCCTAAAAGGAAAAACCCATAGAGTCAAAGGTGTAGAGCATCAAATTTTGCGTCTACTGAGTGCTAACATTTTTATTTTAGGACAATTATATATCTCTAATCGGAATTCGTTATTCCTTTATAAAATTTATATCTTTCGGCACATCGTTTACCAAAATCCTTTGCTGTTGAGAGGTACTCAGAATAACATACACTTTCGTAATTTGCAATCAAACCTTCGCCTGCGATCAGGTCGATTTTTGGGCATTGGCTCCAGGGCTATATGAAAATACTGTCGGATTTAGAAAGCACAATTGCATATCGTGTTTTTGTAACTTCTCGAATTTAATTGTTGAAAGAGCCCCAGGCAACATATTAAACGACTCTAATATCGATCAAATTCGAAAAATTTCAAAAACATGATGCGCTATTGGGCATTTTTAAATCCGACAGTATGTTCATAAAAAGAGCCCTTGATAACAATGATGGACCCCAATATCGATCAAACCTGAAAAGTTACAAAAACGTGATGCACAATTGCACATTCAGAAATCCGACAGTATTTTCATAAGACCCCCCTCCCGACATAATAATGGACTCTTATATTGATGAAATACTGTTAATAAGTAAATGCTCTTTTGGGTGCAATTCTATGGAATATCTGTGGTTTAGATTTGATGAGAAGGGATTGCATGCCACAAATAAGCATATAAAAGATGCTCCACCACCTAAGGATGGTACTGCTCTCAAATCGTTCCTCGGACTGGTGACGTTTCATCTAAAGTTTATTCCTAATGCTTCTGAAATATTATACCCTTTATACTGATTAGGAAAAAAACTGTTAAATTTATCTGGACAAAAAGCTGTCTAATAGCTTTTGAAAAAATTTAAAAAATCCTAACTTATGAACCAGTCTTAGCATATTTTGATCTAAGTTTACCCTTACAATTGACAGTAGACGCATCAGCTAAAGCGGTGGGAGCAATTCTTTCTCATATTGATAAAAATAATGAACGCCCTATCGCATATGCTTCTAAAATGTTGACTGCATTTTGCAACTGCTTCACTTAAAGCATCTAGGTGCAGTTAAAATGAAGAGTTTAAAATTATTTTTGGTGGCCAGCTCTGGATAGAGATATTGAGATGTGTGCCAACTCGTGTGAGACCTGCTACCATTTTCGACCGTCCCCACCTAAAGCAGTTTTATAGCCATATCCGTGCCCTTGGACCCAGATCCGCGTTGATTTTTTGGGCCCTATAAATAAGAAAATTTCTTATTTTGTGGTCATGGATTCAACGACAAAATGGATCGAAGGTTTTTTAGTATCATCAATGACGGTTGAGACAGGTATGTCTAAGCTCTCAAAACTATTCGCACATTTTGGGTTACCTTGAGCCTTAACATCTGATCGAGCCAAATGCTTCACAGGTTCAGAATTTTCAACTTTTTTGTACAAATATGGGATACAGCATTTGGTAGGAGCTCCATTCCATCTCCAATCAAATGATAGTGCCAAGTCAGCTGTTTTAAAAAGATGTATTTTGAAGTCTTTAGCTGAAGAGAAAAATCTGTGCCAATCGTTGAATGATTATTTGCTATAGGACAGGAACACGGAGCATGCGACAACTGAGGGAATCTCCAGCAAATCTACTTCTCAAGAACTCAAGAACAATTTTTGACCTTTTGCTACCGTCGGCAGAAGAAATCGTGGAGATGATTAGAAATGAAGGCCAGCGTCGGAAATTATTCCATGTCGGAGAACAGGTTCGGGTAAGGGATTTCCGCTCGAACACACCAAAATGGACAAAAGGATGCGTACAAGACATCCTGGGACCACAAACCTACCTCAAAACAGAAGAAAACTTGTTGTCGAAGAGACACCTAAACCAATTGTGCTCATATCTCCAAGGAAAACATTTGCCTGGTATGGACATATCTAGAAGTCAGTCGCCAGTCAAGATGATACCATTGGCTCTCTGAGACGTTGCGATACAGATACTTTGGAAGAATATGACCAGGATATAGAACGAAATGAACCAAACCATGGACAGAACTCTCCTAAAGAGACTCTAAATGAACGAGAGGATCTTAGCCCGGTGGAAGTATTAGACACCGGACTAGAGGATTTTCAAGCGGAAGAAGATCTCAGTCTTGATCAAGAACAAGTAACACCTTCCTTTCCTAAAAGGACTATTCGTAAACCATTACGGTATTCACCAGACTGAAAGACATTTGTGTATGACTACATTTTCCTTCTTCTTATTTTTTTTTTTTTTTTTTTTTTTTAAGTGAGCAAAATTTTCTTTTAAGGCGGAAGGAGATGTTGTGATGCCACATAGTGACCTATTATATTTTCAGCATCTGAATTGGACAAATGAGACTTATTTTTTATTACTTAAATTGCGGTTAATAAATGTTGTTGTTCTAACTTGTTTCAAGAGCATATTAACCCTTATCCTATAAGTTTTGGTGTGTCTTGTCTCATATTAGTCGGAGTCACAACAGTTATATTTTACCATTTTGTGAGGGGCTTCAGCCCGAAAGTACTCCCCACGTAGATCCGCCTGTGAATGTAGGCACAATAAACTTTTATTATTTATTTATACATGATATTTACAACTGTATTAAAAAATTAAATACATTAAGTAAATTTGATAACAGAAAATAAAAACATGAAATGACTTGTTGAGAAACTACCCACTGGTAGCACTCTAAAAACAAAATGTATTTACAATAAGAGATCTCGAGGCCATCTTCTTTTCAGACGCCTCGGAGGGTTATCAGGAATAGAAGAGGAAGCAAGGTTAGAGATGAGAGGATTCGGATGGTTCTGAAGTTTATTATGGAAAGATTGGTATCTGGATTGGGCCAAATCGGAAACATAAGGAACATTAAGGTCATTATGGATTATTTTATTGGTGACAAAGTACGGAGCATTGAGGATTTTCCGAAGGATTTTGGATTGTAAGGATTGGATACGAGAGGAATTTGATGGCTTAGTGGAGCCCCAAAGCTCAACTCCGTAAGTCCAAATAGGTCTTATTGTAGTCATGTATATAAGTCTTTTGTAATTTACTGGAAGCTTAGAGCGTTTGTCTAGTAAGTGTTGGAGTAGTCGGAAACGTCGAGCGGTTTCTTGTCGTTTCAGTCTGGTATGAGGATTCCAAGTTAGACGTTTGTCCAAGTGAAGTCCAAGGTATCGGATTTGTTCAACAGGGATAAGTGGGGTATTATTAAAGGATACTGTGGGTATTAAAGGATACTGTGGGTATTAAAGGATGCTGTGGGCACAATAAACTTAAAATGAAATAAAGTAGGTACAATAAATTTAAAGAAAATATAAAATTACGATAAGGAAATTAGGGATTGAAAGTAGCGGAAGCAAAGTAAGGATAATAACATAACGGTGATAAAGTTAGGAAATATGAATAAAATAATAATACTAACAGAGAACTATGAAATAAATAATAACGGTAACGAAGTAGGATCTAATGAAACAAACATAATGAATGAAATAAGATAAAAAGAAAAATGAATTAACAACGAAATGTAATATGTAATGGAATATACTATGTAAACTTTTTGTGTGCATGTTCCTTATTTAAAAAGATTGAGGGACAACTGATAACATTCCTAAGGGTGCGTTTAGACATTTAACAAACTATGAGAAATACAATTATCTAACTTAACTGTTAACGCTAAACCCAACTTTTTAATTTTTTTTTATTTCTCTTATTACCGACAGCAAATGGAAAGCATAAAAAAATAACATAGAGGAAAAACTTTTAAATATGTGTGTTTTCTATATTTTGTGGATTGTCTAAACGCACCTTTAGATAGTTATTGTTAAGAGTATCGTACAAAAGTAGGGCCTTATATGCCTGTAGGGCCTCCTGATTAGGTATCGTGAGTATCCAGCTATTGTATACAATTTATTAGTATTCCTTTTTCTGCTTTAAAGGCATAAAACGTTTATTAGGGTGGTTAACTGCATTTGAAAGGAATTCACAATGTCATTATGACTAATTAGAATAATAAATTGTGTAGTTAAATACACAAATTATTCTATGCATGTATTACAGCTTTTAATCCGGGAAAGCAATACTTTTTAGAGGTTCAAAAGTTCAATTTTTGTTGCTTATTTATTTATTTAAATTGTGGATTTTAAAATTAACTTTTATTTTAATATTCTTATGTTAATCGATTATGTAGTGTGTATTTTTGAACAAACCTGCGTGGCTACTGGCGACGCGCCCAAACTAAAGCAGCAACAGATTTTGAGGATTGTAAACAATTGACAGGTGACGATATAAGAACAATATGAAAAGTGTTTATTTCAATGCATTTGTAGGTACAGCTTCGGGTGTTTTCAAAGGTAATAGTTTGTTTATATTATTTTTAAACTTAGCCATTGTCTCTTTTTTTGAGTTAAATTAGGTTAACTCACGTGATATTTGAAAAAAATTGTATTTAATCTGATTCGATAAATTGTTATATTTTCTATCTATTACTTTTGTTGAGTACAGTTTCATTATTTTGTTTTAACACTATCAATATTGGATTACTTGTGAGATCATCATACTGTCAGGATTAATTGGTAAACTTTGGATTTCAGGAGTTACTGCAGTTGAAAAATGTGATTTGTATGTTAAAAATTTAGATAGCTTGAAATCAGCCACAAATAAAAATCCTATCACCTCTATGAATTGGGGTGATGGTTTTGAAGAAGAAGTAGTTATTGGTTATGGATCCCAGCTTGTAAAAATTTATAATTTGAAGACAAGATCATTTACTATGGCTGAAGAAAAGAAATGTGGGGATGGAGCAATAATAGGAATAAGTAGACGTAATGGGTGAGCATTAATTTTATGTATGTAGCATTGTAAAGAATATGATATGTTATAATAGGTTTGATTTTGAGCCAATTTTTAGTATTTGTCCATGAACACTTAGTTTTCATTTTTTCTTTGTTTTAAAGTCATGAAAATTAAAGTATTTTACAAGATACTGCAGCAACTAAGTTAGACAGTGCTTAAAGCACAAAGTTACTTATCAGTGTATCCCTTTTATCTCAGTAGGTTGATTTTAGATTTATGTTCAATCTCTGCATGCCATTGACTGCTTCTGAAATCTAGGATTTGTTACTATTTATCTGTTTGTTGCTTGTATTTGTATTATTCTAACATTTCAGTAATGTTGTATAAAAAAAATTAATCAGTTCATATCCTGATAGATAGCTTGTGTAACGTTTCTAATTTGTCTAGAATCTTATATGAATTAAGAGTGATCTAATGGATAATCAGATCAAGATTCTAAGAGTGCCTGAACTAAGTTATCGTATGATTTATATGGTAAATGTGTTAGTTATGTAAGTACCACTACAAATATTATTCTAACTTCTTCAGTAGGCCAAAATCCCTTGTTCACTGTATAACTTAGACCCTGAGAATAATTGAGGTGTTCATAGCATTACCTCAATTTATTTAGATTGAGAGTTACAATTTTGGAAAACTCAGTACTGGTCCTTTTTAGTCCGTGTTTCTAATGGCTAGTGTATTTGATCTTTTCTTTATTGACTACTAATATTATGAATATATTACTGGTCTCGCACTTTAAACAATAAATATAAATATTAGCTGACTTAGGTAGAAGATACATATAAACCTCCTCCTAACTGAATGTACTCTTAAGTGTTTGGTTTCTTTATTTACTAAACTCTATAATTACACGGTGGGCCAGACCCCCTTACCGTGCACCCCCCCCCCCCCCCACATCCCTATAAATTGCATATCGTTGTGTTCCTTGTAACAATTTATTAAAAAAAAGCCAATGTTCCCACAAAAAAAAGTGAACGCACTGCCCCAAAATGGCGTCCAAAGATGGCGGATTGACGACTTTGACTTTAGTTAGTTTTTTGGTCACTGAGAATCAGCATTAAGCTTAATTTCCTCATAGTTGGTCTTTTATTAAAGCTGAATAGTTATAGAATAATAAAACATGAAGAAATATTAAAAAATAATTGGCTAAGGCTATAAAAAACACCAGTAAAGTCAATTTTTTTAACAAAAAAATTTTCAAGTTACAAATCAAGCGTTGTTTGTAATTAAACGGCCTACAATAACGCAAAACGTGCTGAAATAAACCATCTGGAGAATACATTTCTCTTTCTGAAACGCTGATTATTTTTTACAAATGTTTAAGTAGTTCCGTAAAAAATGCACTTATGCGGCAGAAAAGCGGTACTGGCGTGGGTGCCTACAGGCCTCTACCACGTTTTATTTCAGCATGTTTTGCGTTATTGTAGGCCGTTTAATTACAAACGACGCTTGATTTGTGACTTGAAAATTTTTTTGTAAAAAAATTTGACTTTACTGGTGTTTTTCGTAGCCTAAGCCAATTATTTTTTAATATTTCTTCATGTTTTATTATTCTATGACTATTCAGCTTTAATAAAAGACCAACTATAAGGAAATTAAGCCAAATGTTGATTCTCAGTGACCAAAAAACTAACTAAAGTCAAAGTCGTCAATCTGCCATCTTTGAACACCATTTTGGGGCAGTGCGTTCACTTTTTTTTGTGGGAACATAGGCTTTTTTTTAATACATTGTTACAAGGAACACAACAATATGCAATTTATAGGGATGTGGGGGGAGGTGCACGGTAAGGGGGTCTGGCTCACAGACTACTAGTCCCACAATAATAAAATTATTTTAATACATTCTTACAAAACATCATTATCTTTTAATATTAAAAGTCTAACTATTAATACTATGTATTCACTAAATATAATGCAGGTATGCATGTGTAATATTTTTATGAATTCATCATATTCACATCCTATGAATCATGGTAGTTGCTAAAATTTCATTTTTATACCTGTCATTACTGGATACTCAAGTATTAAGGAAAGTGAATGACAATTTCTCTCATTTCTCAATTATTCTCATGGACTATTATAGTCTATATATTTTAAAAATGTGGCTCTCCCATATTCCATTGGGTGCTGAACAGGTTTGGGAGAACCACAGATAAATGAATACATTCATTCATTACTGGGCTCTACAGTCCTTGAACCAAGGCCTCTGCTAACGTCTTCTTCCACATATCCCTGTCAGCAGCGAAGCGCCTCCACCCATCTCCTTTAGGTTACCTTCCACTTCGTCCAACCATCTGAGCTCTACAGGCTTTGATATCTTACATTTTTCATATGTCTTATTTTTACTCTTTCATTTGTGTTAATTATTGAAGCTTCATCGACTTATTTCATAACCATAAATCCCTTGCCATCATTAACCATAAAACCTGTTCCCCATACATTAATTGTAATTCAACTCAAACCCTTTCAAAAATTCTGAAAATAATGATATTTATCGATCAATATTGATTTACTTATCATGTGTCATTTTTATGAAAGAAAATAAGTTCACCATTTGGTTCAATACCTGATATGTGCTTCACTGTTTATTACGGCTCAAATGTGGCAGTAGTTTTGTATGGATACCATACAGGTACTGCACAAAAAGGCTAAAACAAGTCTGAATTTCTCAGACCTTAGTCATCTTTAGAAATTATCTTTAATGATCAAACGCAGAAGAAAGATTTTTTTTATATAGCATAAACTTAATTTGGTTACTATCGGAAGGTGAAGATCCTGACAGGTTCACTTCATGATCTATTGTTAGTCATTTAAGAAGATATCAATTTGTAAATAATGCTCGCTGGAAGATCTTATTTCTGTTGACAACTAAGATTCAGAATTTTTCATGATCAGAATACTTTCTCTTACTAAATATTTCATGTATGTAAGTGAAAGTAAAAATGAATTTGATATTAATATAATATTTCATACTTTTCTTCCATAAAACCCCAGATTCCATAAAACTTGATAAATACCATATTTTTCAGAACTTTCTAAAGGGTTGGAGGAAAAATAAGTGATCATGAACTGTCCCGACAAGGCTTCAATTATGTTACAAAGAATAGAAGTAGAAATAAAATAAGTTTCAAATGTTAACAAATTTTAGTAAAATGAAGTGAGTAGAATAATGACAATAGTAAGAACTAATAAATAAATAATAATATCCATTACAAAGTGTGGAATGATGAAGTAAACATTATCAAAAAAGGTCACATAAGTATTAAAATGGTAATCATAGAATAAAATGTAAAACAGAAAAAAGGAAGCTTTCATTTCTTATATAACTTTATATTCCTTTTTACTGTTTTACATTTTATTCTAAGATTACCATTTTAATACTTATGTGACCTTTTTTGATTATATTTACTTCATTATTCCACACTTCGTAACGGTTATCATTATTTATCTCTTAGTTCTTACTATTGTCATTATTCTACCCACTTCATTTTACTTCAATTTTTTTTACCTACATTATTTATGTTTTTCATACCTTGTTAACAAATTTTGTCTTATTTGAACATGTATTGAATGGTAATTATTGTAAAAAAATTCTTTCCGGGTCAAAAAGTCGATAAATTTTGAGATTTTTGAAGTGTTGTGTTCAACTTTCTTTGAGATTAAAAACATGCATTATTCATTGGACTAATATCATAAACAACTATGGGAAAATTGAGAACTATTGGATTTTACACACGCGTCAATTCATTTTAGATACTAAGGTTGTTGGTCTGAAGGTAGGGTTATGTGTAATGAATCTACCTTTGTAAACTTGTAACAATCAAAATATGGTAAATAATTTTTTTGTTATTTAATAACTATATAAAACTATATACAAATCCAGCCTTTGGTTATTATTAGTAAAATGTTATCATGCAAACTTTTAAAATTGTAGTGAATTAATTTTATTATTAAGAGTTTTTTAATTATATGAAATTGGTATACAAGAAAAATATACACGGATGGTCATTTTTATCTTGTCGTTTATTTCTTTTGTCAGTGTTCTACTAACTGCTGTTGAATCTGGATTGGTTAAGTTATGGAGAGAGGGTAGTGACCCACTTACAATTAATACTGGTGGATCTTTAGAAAAAGTTAGACCCAGCCCTCACCATTCTAATATTATAGCTACTGGTGGGAAAGAAAATGATATTAAGCTCTGGGATACTCAAACTGGAGAACAAACATTTTCTGCTAAAAACGTGAGTACGTTTAGAAGCTTTATATATTTCATTTAATCTTCTTAATCCAGCATCTGACTATTCGAATACCTGTCTTTTTTTTCCTTTTACTAATTTTAGATTTTATTTTTTAAACTAATAAGAGGAGGCCACAGTCCGTGGCTCACTGCTTTTTAAACTAAAAAATGAACTTTGTTTCTCCGTATAAAAATATTTACTCTAGATACCAGACAGGTTTTGAATAATTACTATATTTGGCAAGTAGCTACAATATGGGGATAATTTGAACCAACCGACAGCAATTCAAAACTGGTCTGATATCTAGAGTAAAAATATTTTTATGGGAGAAACAAGGTTGGTGTTCATTTTTTACTCCTAAAAAAGCTTTATTACAGAATTGTATAGCTATAAAAAAAAATTAAAGTTTTCTACACAAAATTTTTCCCCAGGCTCCACCAATTCACAAAAAAATAATTAGGAATTTAGGGCTCTATACGCTACACAAAATCGACCTCAGTAAACAAATTAGAACCAATGATATAAAATAAAAATGATTAAAAAGTTTTTCTTAATTTCTAGTTAAAAAAGGAATGAAATCTAAAATTTATCAATGTGCGTTAGAAGAGGAGTAATTCATAACTCAGCTTTCCAACAGTTGTACTAACATTGAATTCGGAGAAAATTCTCAGAAGTTATGAATATTTCAGTTATTTGCCGGGAAGAAAATCAAGTATTAAATTTTGGAATTTTTGGTTTCTATTAAAATCCATCTTTAAGAGTTTCAAAGGACACTAAAAACGAAGCTAATATACTTTTTCATATCAAAATTTACTGGTCACGCAAGCAAAAACAACATGAATTTTGCTTACAATTATATTAATTTTTTTTTCGGTTTCTAAGCCCATTGGAACGGATGCCAGGATATGTAATATTTTTCTATATAGTATCACTGGAAGCTAATTTTTTTGAAATCGGTACTCCACTGATTGTAGTATCCCCCATTAAGACATTTATGTTTCATTTAACTCTTTTAAACTTCTGGAAGACAGAATGCAGACTCTTAATTTTAGGAATGTAAGATTACTGTATACCAATGGTATGCTGGTAGAAATGAAGAAATCTACTAAATTCTTTTACTTTTAAGCAGAATAAACATTGAATTTGAATATACATGTAACTATAATATGGGATGTACCAGATCAGAACTGCACTCGGTTGGGCAGCAAGAATTGGCTCTTTTAGTTCTCCTTCATAAGGATTATCAATATTAGTATCTTTACGTTCGTCCATTAAATAACTGTGTCATTGGCTCTTTGAGTATTATTTATGTCATCAAATTTCATTTAACAATGCGGATTAATGTAATTAATTGTTGAAAATATAATGGCTGTGGTGTGAAGTGTGATAGGCGAGAACAAAAAGGGAGGTTATATTAATTTTTAAACTTAGTGCAATTAAATCGTCTTTTTTTATTGGAATATTCTAATCAATTTACAAATAAAATCATTAACATTAGTGAAGTGTAAAGGTATCAATTTTATTTTTTTTATTTTAGGAATTTCTATTACATGCAGACAAAGAAGGGACAAAAATGTATCCCAGATAGTTTATGATAAATGGCAGCGACAATAAATATGTTAAAGAGAATAATAAATTTTCCGAAACAAGAAATTAGCAATCAAAGAGTAAGTTTGTTATTCCGTATTTACTCAAAAGAAATGATGATGAAGCTATTCTGGTCTAATTGACAGACCGGTTTTATTTACAATCCTCCCTCCGAACTTGGTACATCTTCAAATCCACCGACAAATTGTTTAGTTAGTTCTGGAACCTATGATGAAAATTATGATTTATTTTCGTTATAGCGTTTGATTTGATTAAGAAATATTAAAAGTAAATTCGCAATTAAATATTGTATATATAAATTTATAATTTGAGTCCTGAATTACAACTATACTGAAGATTTCTTTTTAAGTAACAGTCTATTTACAGTAGACTCCCGCTTAACCAGCGGTAACGGTAAAAAAAAAAAAAGTTTATCATCCTTAGAAGTATTTATAACTTTGTGAGATTCTCAACCTCTGGTTATAAATTTAATTTTTGTTGTGTTACGGTTCGATTGATTTTAAATAGATTGAAATGTGGAAAAAAAAGATTTTTGTTAGTTAATTTTTTACAATTTACCAAACCTTGATAAAACAAGTTTATTTAAAGTAAAATTGTTTCTTGAAACAAAACCCATATCCTTCATTTAATTCATAGAGAAATGATAAAATACTGTGTAATTAGCGATGCAGTACTGTAACTGTGTTTATATTACTGATGTTAAACAGAGATTAGGGCTGAATATAAATAAAAATTTGTTTATATATTACTGCTTAAACAATTAAAAATAACCACAATGAAACATAAATAAATATAGTGGTCTTTATCACTGGTACTCATGTTGGACTAAAAAAAATTTATGGCACTTATTATAAATTATTTATAATTAAACTTATAAATTATTTATTATAATTAAATAAACAATTATAATGTCTAGTCATGGACAGTGACAAAAACTCAAAAATTTAATTGTTTTAATTAATATGTTGTAACATCTATAATTTTTATTTTCACTCCTCTTTGTATGAGAATACCAATTTTTACTCAAAGTAGGATGGTAAGTGAAAGTTGTATGATGCAGCATACCAACATTTTTGTTGTAACTTTTAATAGATATGAAATAATTCCATATGAATCATAATTTACATAGTTTTCAAGTTAATTGTTTTTCCCTGAATCTCATTATGTACATTAGGACTGACCAATCCAATAATCTTTTCTAAGAATCTAGTTACGAATTTTTCTCCAGTCTCTTTCTTTCTATTCTCTCCCACCTCCGTCAACTAGAGATAATACTAAATAGTGATATTACTATCGGAGAAATAGTTTTTGATATTTATTTTCTTACATTTGAAACATGCTCAAGTTAGGTTTGATTGTTTTGTTTTTTAATATTCCGTTTTTCTGATAGTTGTTAATAAATATTTTGACTAAATATATTTTATGCTATTCCATTTTTTTATTTGAAAGGATCTTAAGTGATTTTATTTAAATCATAGAGATATGACTGATGGACTCTTATATATTGACACTCTGTGTACATACAACAGGCAAAATCTATTATGGTCGGTTCATCAATAATTCATGCTAATAATAATCGTGTCTAACTTATGCTAATTGTTGGTGTCCTGCAAAAATCAGGGAATTCCATTGTATGATTTTAGTAGATTCCTTCGTACTATTAGGTTCAATCCCTTCACAGAAATCAGAATCTAAATGCAGTCACAACCTAAATAAAAGTACTACCTTCGAGATATCGTTCCCCAAACTGTGAACCTGCTTGAATTGAATTAAAGTCGAGGGAGTTGTTAATTGAAGAGGTGTTTATTCTACTGGGAGTGGCCAGTATATAGTCCTTTCATTGAGTAGAAATTTTGCACTTCTCTTTGTACAATATCTTCTTGAAACAGCCTAAAATGTGTTGTATGTTTTCCAATAGAGCTTAGTATTATTACCTTTAGGGAACTTAAATTATAAGTTTAAGGTTTAAGCTCCATAGTATTTAAATTTGAGATATTTTGGTCTGAATGTTCAAAACAATCATTACATAGTCCGACTGTTCAAAACAGTATTTATTTATTTTTTATTTTTTTGCATTATCTTTTTCCCTTTCCAACTCTCTAACTCAGCATCACACCAAAATACAATTTTGAATTAAAGCTCATTAGAAGAAGGATGAAATGCTGGAAATTTTCTTCACTTACAAACTGCTAGTCTGAATTTTAGTTTTTAAGATATTTTAATCAAAATGTTTAAAGAAAACTCTATCATTTGGTTTTTTACACTAGCTTTTTCTCTTTTTGCCTCTAACATCACAACGATATAATTTGAATAATAGCCTATTACAAAGAGGATGAAATAATAAACATTTCTCTTGCTTACAATATGCAGGTCATTTTTACTTTCACTTTCCTATATATGTAATATGTAGTTAGAGAAAGTATTGATATGGTGTGAATGTGCTCTCAGAACTCTATTGTAAATGTCATTTATTGAGACAGATTGTAATATTTATCAATGAACCAAAAAAAAAAAAAGAGAGAGAAAGTATTGCAATCCTAAACATTTCGATTGTGAGTTTTCAATGGAAATACGTGTTTTGAGGTTCCCTGAGTCTAAATAACCAAGTCCTACAAAATAATTTGTGTGTGTATGTGTGCGTGCGTGCGATCAGTTTAGCTTATAAACGAAAAGTTGTACGAAACTGATATTATGTACTTCAGATAGGTATATGCATTGTATGTGACAGCACCTTTTTCGTTAAAATCCACTAACCGGAAGTGGAACTTATCAACGGTTATACACATTTGTACGATTTCTGTGTATCATTGTATAATTAAGTGGTCTTTAATATCATTGATGACATTTTACAGGGCTTAAATGTTCAACATGTCTTCCTCTAAAATACCTTTAATTTTGTTTATTTTAAATAATTAACTATCTCTCATTATTGAGTTACAAAAAAATGCTGATTATAACTTTTGAAAGAATTAATAAGTCTTTTCGGTTTTTTCAGGAAGAAATAAAACTCAATGTATTATAGACATAAAATTTATTTTGATCTACAATATATTGACCATTATTTAATATGATTTATTTCCATCTTTCCACTAACTGCATAATGCCATGTTCATAGAATGTCTGTAGTTCATTGTTAAAAAGCTGATCCAAGTGGTTGTTGATGGACTCTTCCTTTTGGAATTTCTTTCCCTTCATGAAGTTTTGCAGAGAACGGAATAAGTGGTAGTCATTTAGAGCTAGATCTGGTGAATAGAGGGGGTGGGGCAAAAGGTCCCATCCAAGGCTCAATAATTTATTGAACGTTGTCTCCATGGAACACAACACCCTTCCGATTATTCATAACTCTTTAGGATGTTCTCCAAATTTGATGTTACTATATCCGTTAAAAAGCTGAATTATTTCTCTTCAAAGCTGTATGAATGTTTTTTTATTTTTTTATTTAATGCCGAGATAAGGAATAAATAAACAAAAACTCCTTAAAGGTTTTTATTTTTTAGCTCCATTTGTAGTTTTTTTACGAAGATCCAGTTAATGTCATTTTGTATAGTTATGTGGCATTAAATTACTGCTGAATTTCTTGTAGATAGCTGAAGTCGTATCGAAGTTTTTGTGATTTTTGAAAGACAATTCATAACTCCAGGATATGAAGTTTTTCTACTTCACAAATTTTGTAAGAAGTCTAAAATAATAAATACCTTTATTATTTTCGGTATTACTTACAAGTTGATGTTACATAGCTTTTTACATAGTGTTTCCCATCTTTTCTCACATTGAGCAATCTTATAATGAAAATCAGTGGATTGAAGGCTATCTAGAAATATAGTGAATCAATTTTGATAGGCCATTTTCCCTTGTTTCAAGGGTGAAAACTTGGATTTTTCTTATTCTCTACATACCTAACAATAAATATATAAAATAAATTTGAATTACCCAACCTTTTGCAAGCTGGATCCCATTTTTGTTGTGCTAATTTTACTGGGCTACAAGTCCCCTAAGAATAATCAAAATTCTAGTTCGTTGGCATAAAATGATATGATTAATGAAATATTTGAATTATTATCTTGATGTGCTGATAGTAAGGAGCTATAGTTTCAACTTTTTTTTTTATTAGGTAAGACATGATGACTTAGAACTCAGAGTTCCTGTTTGGATTACTGATATGGCTTTTATTCTTAACACCAGAAAAGTTGCAGTAACTACTCGTCATGGTTATGTAAGTCTGCATTACTCATCTTGATAACGCTGACAGTGTTTATTTATTTCTTGTTTTTTTTTTTAATTAATTAATTTTTTATGTTTTATTTTCGTTCAATTTAAAAGTTTGAATGTAATATTCTAATTAAAAAAAAAAAAAAAATGATATCAGCTGTTATAATTGGTAATGTACATTTAATCATAGTCTATAAGTTTGATGTTGTGGTGTGCATAATAGTGATTATTATGAGTTTATTATAGCCTTAATTATAGAAAAATACTAAGTTTCTAGTGTTAAACCCGTGAATTTGGCACTCTTCAGTTCTTTACTGGAGCTAAGGGTTGCCAACTGCTGTACTACCGAATTGCAGTTTTACATGAGTTCTGCTGCAGTCCTTCGCTGCAGACTCATTGTTTTATTGCCCATTTGCAGTTTCATAGAAAAATATGAGCACTCATAAATTATTTATATGAAATTTATAAGAAGATAAGATTGCCTGTTCATTCATTTTTGCTGATCATCACCTGCGTGCACCCACATAAAGTTATTAAACCTTTGTTTTTTGTTTTATATAAATTCTACATTTACTTTCAGTCATGTTTTGTTAGTTTTAGAATTAGTTAAGATTAATTAATTTTGTGAGTAACAAATATATATCATTTCTTTTAGTCAAAATTTCAGCATTATTTTTATTTATCGTTATCTTTATCTTATCTTCATTTTCATTTTATTATCAATGAAATGGAAAACTGGTTTCATTTTTGTCTTTATTATAATTAGTTGTTAAGGAAAAAAGAAATGCTTATTCTACGTTTGGTTTTGTTTCAATTATTTTTATTACATAATTCATTTTTTTTTTTCATATTTGTTAGTTAAGCTTCATTCTATGTTTTAGTAAAATCGTGATGGAGCTTAACAAAAATCCACTATTATATATTGAAATATTATTCATTCTTGAAGATCAAGTTTTGAAGTTCTTAATTTTTCTGATGTATATTTGTATAAATAATTGCTGTAAATGAAAAGTTGTGGGAAGGAGTTACCTCTCAAGGGTGAAGACCGCACTATGCCATAACATGCTAGTGCCTAGCTCATAGTGTTATTTTTTACTTTTCATTTTTTCTTTCACCTTCTCAAGGCTATTTAACCTGGCATGTTTTCACAATAGGTCTGATATTTAATGAAATAATAAGAAATTTTTGTTAACATAATTTTTTTATATTATATTTGAATTTCTATAAAAAGCTCTAGTCACTAATGGCTTAAATATAGAAATTTCATGGTTTACTAAAATCAAGAATTTTTTTTAGTGATTCTCTAAAATATTGGTTTTATAATCTGCTAAAAATATCTAAACTTTAAATTTACTAATTAGTACAAGCTATTTTGATTTGTTGCCAAAATCTTTCTATTCCTTTCATTTATCTGTCAGAATAGATAGATAAAAAAACTTACCTTAATTATAAGGAATTTTAATTTGTTTTGTTAAAAGTGTAAAACCCTTTATTCAAAAAATAATATATGTATTTTCATTTTATAGGTAAGGTTATACGATCCATCCACCTGCACAAGAAGACCTGTTGTTAGTGTCCAAGTACCTGAACAGGCCTTGACTTGTATTTCTTGTTCCAGTAAAGAACAGTCAGTATATTATTATAATTTCATTTGTCTTGCTTGTTGATTTTAAGTACTAAATGATTAGACAAACAAATTAAGGGAGATTCTTGTGGCTGGGTATTTTAAGCTCAGGGTAGGAAAAATCCTTTTGCTTTCATAATTGACTTACTTCACAATGGCAACCTTCTTTCTTCTATTCCTGTTGGTCCATGCAGTTCACATGAAGGAGACATATGCAAATATGACAGCCCTTTTGGACTCACTCAAATATCATGAACACAAATGGAAAATCTGTGGTGATCGATGCCATACTCTTAGGAATGCAACAGAGGTACACAAAACATTGCTGCTTCTTGTTTATGTGGAACATTAGAGCTAGGAAATTGCATTATATAAAAGGAGATTGACCTGCAAAAATTTTTAAACCCTAATAAGGAAAAATGACGTTGCCAAGTCTCTCGTGAACACAAAAGATATTCTAATTCCACCTCTGCATACCAAGCTGGGTTTGATGAAAATTGTTGTCAAAGGATAAACCAAGAATGACTTTACGGGGCTATAAGTACATAAGAGAGAAATGTTCTAAATTAAGTGATGCAAAAGTTAAGAAAGGAATTTTTGTCGGGCCACAAATTTGAATACTTGTAAAGGATCCTGCATTTGGCAGAGAAAGAAAAGGAAGCTTGGGAAGCCTTCAAGGGAGTTGTTCGTGGATTTTTAGGCAACAAAAGAGATGACAACTACACGCATTTGGTGATGAAATCGAAAAAACTTTGAAGTTCATCAAACAAACAAAATTAATGAATTATATTTAAGAATGATCGTCGCTAATGGCCATGGCCATGGCAGTCGAAGCAACATTAAAAAACAGCAAATAAAAAAATAATCAATTCTTTTGTAAATTCACAATTGTGCATTACCCAATTTAGCAAGAAAATAGTTGCCAGACATAATTGAAATTAACTTGGAATCAACTGGAAACTATTAAATTTAGAAACAAGTTTTATTCTATTGAAGTTATTTCGATTGTTGTGAAAAGACCGTAGCAACGGAACTACTACAGAAATGTTAATTGAATGTGAAATAACCTGAAATTTTTTTATATATTACAAAACATTGATGTACTAATATAATGTAATGGTGTAATTATTAGTATGAGTATTGGATTAAGAAATAACTATTTATTGTTAATTTTGCTTTTTACTTTCCTTTTAGTCATGTGATAGTTGGAAGTGGCAGTGGACAAATGAATCTTGTTGATTTACGTAGTCGAGGTCTTGTGATGAACAAGTATAAGGGATTTGTTGGTGGAATTAAAGCTATTGCATGTTCTGAAGAAGAACCTTATATTGCATCTGTCAGTTTGGATAGACATTTTAGGGTTCATCATCTTTATACAAAAGAACTTCTTCTCAAAGTAAGTATTACGATAACATTTATTGATTATAAAGAGTTTGTCTCTTATTAATTTTTAGTTATTTATTTTATTTAGGTTTACTAAATTATTGATTGTTTTTATATTTAATGTTGTGTTCTATTTATTCTTAAAATTTATTTTAAAGATTATTCACTACTATTGACAGAGAGAGTTATGGTATGCGATTTTATTATAATTTCAATATAAGATCTCCTTGAGCTCAACTCTTGTTTCAGTTACCTTATGGTTTATTTTGGAGATAAACCATGAATAATAATATTTTAATTTAAAATATGTTCCAATTATCCAAAAATTCTTCTTTCTTCTTTTTGAGCCAATATTGGTGTAGAGGTGACTAATTCAGCACTGCCAGTTTTTCAAGTCCTTGCTCAACTGTTTCTTAGCAAACTTTTGTTGTTATAAAATTAAAAAGTAAAATAAATACTTTGAAAATATGTTAAATTTAAGTAATTAACAACTGCTTACTTACAGTTGTTATGTACAGTAAACTGGACAAAATTTACTTCAAATGTAAGTACAGTTTGTTTGCCTTCTTTTAAAGCAAATTTAAATAAGTTGGTTTTTAAGTCGTTAAACTAGGCCAAGTTGCTTTTCTCAAAATTATAGGTTATATGCAATTTTTTATTTATTTTTTAATCCCCTTCCAACCGAACTACAGATACCTCACTTTCAGATAAACTTTCTTGTTAAATAATCTTTAAGTGATGTTTCTTAAGTTGAGATTACCTTAGTATTGTAAAAAACCTGTGATCTTAAAGTACCTTTGTTTTCAATAAATATTGTGACAATAATTTGTTATTGTAATATAATAATTATTTATAATAAAAAATATCGCTTTTTCTATTATCTAAATTGATAATGAAACATTGTTTTTTTAAACAAACTTATATTTTTAGAATTGATCTTTATTATATTAATTGACTGACTAATTATTCATAACCATTCTAGCAGGAAAAAATATCAAATTAAGTGGACATGTATGTATCATGTCTTATTGTAGCTATTTCGATGTCTTGAAGTTTTTCTAAATACAACGTGGAATAGTCAGAGAATTTAACAAAAAGGTTTAGATAGGCATCAAATTTATCAAAACTGTCTTATTACGTTTTCAGATTTGTAAATACTCGTGTTCCCTCAATTGTCAAAATTAAAAAGAAGACCAGATGTATAGATATAGTTATACTTTTTTCTCGACTCTAATACTATTATTTACTCTCACTTTATTATGTACCAGAGATGGGCTGGTAAATCAAGAATTGAATCATTCTGCAAGAATCGTACTCTGAAGTGAATCACACAAAAGAACCACAATTCACTAGGAATCGGAATCAGTCGATTTACTAAGAATTGGTACTGGTTGATTCACTGGGTTATTAAATTTATGACAAAACTTATATTAAAGAAATTGTCTAAATTAGACCAGTTTTAGCAATGTTAATGTATATTGAATTTTATTCAGCGATAATAATCGTTCATTTGCCCATTTTACATTGCTTTAGTACATCAAAGAAATCTTACTTTAATGTTTTCCCTGATCGGGTATCTGTAAAATTAGTCTGATTCAATTCTGTTATTTTTAATGAATATATTTAAAATTTAAAATTGATAGAAAATTCATGTGAGTGGAGACACCGGATGTTTTATTTAAATAATTGGTGACATAGTATGGATTGTCTTTACTCTACAATTCTTCCATTCCAAGGTAGGGGCCTATCACTATCTTTCTTGGCAATACCTTAAAAGTATTGTCAAGTTAATTTTATTTATTAATTTGTTTGGACTTAACTATGTTTATGTCGATAAAACATTTAAATGTACCTATTCTGTAGTGTTGTTTTTATAAGTCATCATAGACTAATAAAATTATTTTTCATTTCGTTATTATTTTTTACAATCTATTATACAACCAGAATCTAATATGTAAAATTAAGAAAACTTCCTTCCTACTTACAAGATCCATAACTTGTTATAATTTTATACATTGGAACCAGGACTTCAATTTCAATCAATTAAAAAATATGTTTGCCTAAATAACTATAAGAATCATTGCGAATCAATTCAGTTAATAAAAGAATCAAAATTCCCATCTCTATTATGTACTTCCAATACAAGACAGTTCAGTACCATTTGTGTACATCTTTAAAAGTAGGAAATAAAGAAAAAAATCTCAACACATTTTTATTATATATCTCTAGTTCTAATGTGTTTATGGGTATGGTTTCTGATTTGCGGCATTTAGTGGTATATTTTATGGAGCCCTAAATTCCTGTAAATTTTCATGGTGATGGGTGTAGTCTAGGTGGAAATTCGAAGTAAAATATTTTTATTTTTCAATTTCTATGAAAAATTGTATCTATGGGGCTTTTCCAGGTACAAAATACAAACCTTAACTCAGTTTCAGGTTAAAAAAAATGTTTGAACCCACTTAGCTCCTATGGTTGGTTCTATAAATTTGTCAGCTCTTCTAAAAGATATCAACCGAAGAAAAGCGGAAAAAAAAAATTCCAATGAAAATATCTCATAGGACAATATTTTTTTAGATTTAGATTATTATTAATTTTTATCATTTAGTAGGGAATTCAGGATACTTTCTCATGGGTAGAATGAACCACAGATTCAGTTATTTGCAAATAAAATTTTTAATCAATTGTTACATTTTCTTCAGCCTCTTTTGAGGGAATTATGTTATATACATAAATGAAATGGGCTTCAAGGAGAAGATTTTAATCAAGTTTCATTAAAATCGTTACAGCTCTTTTGTAATGACAGTCTATACTGACACATATTTGTCAGTCACTATTTTGAAAGATAGGCTGAATGGTAATGAAATGTATATAAAAACACTCCTGAATTTGATTTCAGTGTTGTATCAAAATTTCAAAGCAGTGAAGAACTTTCAGATATTAGTGATTTTGAACAAACTAATATTTACATTTTTATTTATACTATCAGTTTCCAATTGGTTTTTATTGATAATACTAAAGCTTGTCAATAGTTACTAATGAAATAAAAAAATCGATTGAGAAACCAAAGAGAAAAAGATACTGAACTGTTTTGTCTTTGTTTATTTATATAATGATTCTTTTATATTTCGTCTAAATTTTGGTTTTATTAATTTTTCTTATCAAAACTCCAGAATATTAGCTTCTAGTCATAGTAAAGAATACAAGTGCAAATTATCACAAAGTTTTTATAATTAAAAGTGAATGTAAAATAAATCTCTGAATGTAGGGGACATTTTGTATTAAAAACTATACACATTAGATATGATAAAAATATTGGAAATCAGAAATTTCATGTTATGAACATATGCAAATATAAGTTGAGAAGCAGTGTCTGTAACAACACATTATTGATAAATTGCAAGAAAGGAATATTCTAGAGTGTTACTTTTTTAAAAATTAAAGACACTTTTTTTTTTTTAGGAATACATGCAGTCGAAATTGACCTGTTTGTTGGTTCGATCGAATTTTGATTTAACAGAACCAGAAAGGGAAGAGTCAGGAGAAAGCGGCGAAGAACGTGATAAAACAAAAGAAGAAGAGAAAGAAAAAGAAGAGAGTAGTAGTAGTGATGAAGCTGAGGAAATCTTTAAAAATATGCCCACAGTTGGTGAAAAAAGACCGAAAGGAACTAACTTAGGGAAAAAAAAACATAAATCATAATCATTTTGGGCAAGTTGCTGAATCACACCCACCCTTGTTCATTTCTGTTTTATGTTCTTGTTTCATTTTTTGTAGTTATTTATTTTGTGTTAACTGTTATAATAGTATATTTTTTATATTATATAAATAAATTTAACATGTTTTACACAAACAAAAAATAACAAAATGAAAAATTAAAGTAATATAAATGTTTAACATTTTAAAGTTCCTACTTGTAATTATTCATATTTTCACTGTACAAATAAGTTGTTCAACTTGGTGATATGAAATGCATTGGGAAATTTTTGACGTACTTCCAATTGATTTTGTGCATTTTTCAATATATAACTCTATAAGAGTTATGTGCTTTTAAAAATTATGTTTTGGCTGTGTGAATTGATCTAGCTATCATTTTTTTAATCTTAAAAAAAAAGATATATTTTTGGTGATACATTTGTTGAGAAAACTGGGTTTACTCATTTATATAATTGTTTTACTCCGTAATGTAGTATTCTTTTTTGGGGGGGGGGGGAATTCTAAAAAGTAATTTAAATTGCATGAATTTTAAAACTGGATTTTGTTGTTTTAATCAGATGGGACAAAATATCTAATAAGGGATATTTTTCAATGTAGTCTTTTTCTTGTATATTATAATGGTTTGATCTTTCTATTATTTTTTTTTCTAATTTATAAGTGTATATATGTTATTTAATATTATATATATATTCAAGAAAAGTTCTCAACAGTACTTTTGTTATGAAAGTATTATTTTAGACCATTTTTATTATTTAATTAAATTAATTTAAAAAATGTGTTATTTTGATAAGGTTTCAAAATTCCTGAAAATAATGTAAATGAAATAAAATAATTATTTCATATCATTGAACTTATGTTACGGTTAAACAAAACATTTTGGCCATATTTCTTCTTTAAAGTTAATTATCAAATTAATTTTTATTTTATGAAGGTGAATCAAATAAAACCATTTTTTAAATACTTTAATTGATTAATTTCATTTAGACACCATATTTTCAGCATTTCTCATTTAGGTTTCCAATGTGATTTGAAAATTTTTGCCGTTGATTTAGAAGCTTGTTGTCCAGCCAAATGCGAAAATATTCCTAGACATCTTGATTGGTTTGGAATCATTCTCTTCTAAATGATTTTTCAAGATTTAACAATTATCAAGACATGCATATGTAATTAAAAATTTGTTCAAGGATTTCCCAGCGGCTTTCTTCCAACTTCTATATTGTCATGGAGAAGATGGGATCACATCTCATAAAAGCCTCCCTAGTGTTTTGTTCTGTAGGTAGTTTTTGCCAACTGTAGCATTGGTTATTTATTTATCATGCAGATTATTGATGAGTAAAATTCCACTTGATTAAAAAAAATATATATATATTGTTCAGTTGAGAGATTTATCTTTAGTATTTGTGTTTGTGGGGTGTTAAATCTCTACTACAGCCACCTTTTTTTTTCTTCTTTAGTTTTACCCAAATACCTCATAAAAATATTTATTTTGATTGATCAGAGCATTTATAGTGACTAATATTTTTTTATTTCAATGAAATTGCATTATTCCTTTAACCTCAATTAATCAATCAACACAAGATATTAGAGTTTATTTTGCTTGTAGGAAGAGACAGACCAGCAATGAAGCATCCGAATGACTCATAGCACCAACACCCATAGTTATTAAAAGATTCCCACTCTATTCTGACTGGAATTTAAATGCTATAAATTAAATCATAGCTTGCCCGAGTGAGAATTAGTTCCTCTCCTCCAAGCCGTGTGCCTTGGCACACTCTCCCTGCAGTGACTAGAGTCATGTTTAATCCTGAGCTAAGACATGTCCTCGATCCTAGTGCACCCTATGACTTAATGATAAATTTGATAGGTTTGACACTCTATTTTTTTTGTTCAACAAATTGTCAGAAAAGAAGATGAAGATTTTATTTCATTAAGAAATTAAAGCTTTTTCACATGCCTGTGTTAGATTAAAATTGTTCCTCAATATCATTTTTAATTTTTATGACATATTGTCCTTGAAATTCCCCACTGCATTCTCATATTTTACTTGTTTCAATAATTTTCTAATCAATACTATTTCTAACTATTTTTTTTTTCTTATAGTTTCAGTACTACAGAAATAGTAATGCTAGAAATAACAATATTTTTTAAATATTGTCATGATTGTATAGATATATTTTCTTTTTTTTAAATCTTTTCAGAACAATTATTAAATTAAAATGTAACATAATCAGTTATAATATTAAACGATAAGAATAAAACATGTTTTTATTTCTTGCAATTTACATTCATCATAAAATTTCGCTTTAATGCATTAAAAAGGTAGATTTTTTAAAAAGATAATTTATGTTATATATTACAGTTAATATAGTAAAGACCATGTTGATTATTTTTATGTAACATATTCTAAACTGTAAATAATATGTTAGCTGTAAAAATGTAAATAGTGTGTTGATATTTTGAAAATATGTAACAGACTTCTTGTAAATATTGTTCATTATTAATTATTTAATATAACTTAAGTTTAAAATTTTGAAACAAGATGAACCAAGCATTTTGATACTAAAGTTGCCATGTGTATCAATTAACCTTGCCCAAATATTGTTCAAATGAATTTTTAAGAAGTGAAATTTCTGTACAAAAACGAACTTAAATTGCATTTTCTCCCTGCATCGCTAGCAATTATCAAATGTATTGTTCAAATTACCAGGATGTTTTATTTCTTAATTAAATTTTAATGAGGCTTAATTCGTACTTGTACAATGTTTTTTTTTAGTTTGGGTTTTGTATTAAAATCTTAAAAATTATGTATGTATTTTTTTTTTCAATCTAATACTGATTAGTGTTATTGCTTTTAATATTAATGTTTTGAGTACTAAAATTGCTTTTCTCTTTATTTTTTTCTTTTGTAGAATTTTGAAATTAAGGTAAACAAACATTTAGTATATAAGAGTTATGCACCAGTATGTTATTTTTTCAATTGTAAATACAACAGATAAACAGTGTTTGTCGTTTTATTACTTAATTACTTAATGAACCTTTACAATTTGTATGCATATCCAATGATATATTTGAAGACAAAAACAGCCTTTTTATCAGTACGTCTCCGTTTAGAGATCTATTCGATGGCATCGAAGAGCTCCGTACTGATTTTAATAACAACTTGCCCCCTCCTAATGGAAGGTAATCCTTGTATCTGTTTTATCTCGAGTGAAACAGTTTACTGTAGCTGTTTAATGAAAAAACTGTTTAAATTAAACAGATTGCTACTAAACACCCCACCTCTACTGTGAAGCTTCATTGTATCAATTTAGCTATATTTAAAGTGTAACTAGTTATTTTCTTCTTTTTTTATATATTTGAAAAATAATATATTCTGCTGCATTGGAGGGCATTAATATTAGGGCTACATTAAACATTCACACAATATATGCATACAAATGATAACATAGGCAAAAAAAAAAAAAAAAAAAACAAGAGGAAAGGAAAAAATAGAGAAAAGCTAAATGAAATTAAAATATATAAAACACATTCATACCTATATACAATATTTACATTCGCCCAGAGGATTCCAAGTCATGCTTTGTCCCCCAAATGTGGAAGCCAAGGCAGGACCCCAGTGCTTCTCTCCCAGCCGCGTCACTGCTTTTGGTGGTAGGGAAAGTGGAATTGGTGAGGAGAGGAATTTTTCTACTTTTGTTGTATGGATGGAATGGGATTCAGGATGAGGAGTAAATGTACAGGATAGGTGTTTGGCGAATTCCTCAGCTTTGCCTACATCAGACGCCGCCCAGGAGCCATCGCCTCGACGGACGGGATGGGAAATATTTTGGGATTTTAGAATTTTTTTAGTGATATTCAAGAGGGAATTGTTGTGAGCGGAGGTGGAGGTAAGGTAAGAGTTAAAGGATTGGGATTTGAAGTTGGATAATTCTTGCTTGACTTTTTTTGAGTAATAATTATAGGAACGGCGATCTGTGGGATGTCAGGTGCTTTGCCATAACACTCTGGTAGGGCGTTTGGTTTGGATTAACTCGAGGATGTGTTGAGGTAACTTATTTTTCTTAAGAATTATTGGGGAATGATTAGGGGGAGGAAGCAGTTCAGACTGCTTGTTGAATGGTGGTGGTAAAGGAGTGAACGGCATTATCAAGATCTTCAGAGGTTTCCAGGGTTATTCTGAGGACAATTTGTTCGGAAAGGATTTGATGGAACAGTATCCAGTTGACTGGATCTCTGATAAAGGACGATGGAGAGAGTTTAGGAATAGGAGCCAGTGATACTTGGAATATTAATGGACTGTGGTCTGAGGAAAGTTCATCGAGGCATGCAATGGAATAGTTGAGGGAACCTAAACCACTGTGGATGAAGAAATCAAGGATATCGGGATTTCAGTTAGGATCAGTGGGCCAGTAGGTAGGTGAGGTCGGGAGAACTAGGTTAAAACGTTGGGAATTGAGTGCAGACAGCAGTGTTCGGCCGCGAGAATTTGTGGTTCTTGAGCCCCATTGTTGATGCTTGGCGTTTAAGCCTGCACCCAGGATGAAATGGTGTCCTAAGGAATTGAGGAAGGAACTTGGGTATTAGAGATGGATTGGTAAGGAGGGCAATACGCTGATGCAACGGTAATAGGAAAGGAGAAGGTTTTGATTATGATAGCTGTGGATTGCAGTAAATCATGGGTAGGTAATGGGAGTAGGTGGTGAGAAAGGTATTGCTGCACAATGACTGCAGTGCTGGCATATGCTCTACCATCAGCATGGTCAGTACAGTATGTGGAGTATTGTGGTATTTTTAAGGTTTGTTTTTTGGTTAGTTGAGTTTCCGTAATAAGGGCTACATCAACGTTCTTGTCTAGTAGTAGAGCTGTCAGTTCGTCAGTGTGATTTTTAACACCATTTGCATTCCAAAGGAGAATGGATAAGGGTTTGGAGGAAATCATTTAAGAATTTTTTGAGGGAGGGATGAGGTGGGATAATAGATTTGTAAGGAGAGATATCAGTGGGGTAACAAGGGATTTGAATTCAGTGAGGAAAGATGCCAGCAAACTGGTAAGGTCTGTGGCTTGTGATGGAGGAGGAATGTGATGTTGAGGGTTTTGTACTTTAGGAGGGATAGGATATTGAAGTTGGGATTGGGGTTCCTGTTGCGGCAGGGCCTCACATTTGTCAGTTGGGGCTCTGCCTCCTAGTAACTGTGAAAAAGAAACTTAAGAGTCTACTATTTAAGCAGGTCCTCTTCTGGGCTTAAGAGATTTCTTCTTGGTTCCCGGGTTTGCAAAATTTATTTTTGATATTTTTGTAGACTTGGCAGCCCTTGTAGTTGGCAGGATGTCCTTCCAGGCATAAAACACATACAGTGGGAGTAGATTTCATTTTATTACATTCACTAGTCTTGTGTGACTCTCCGCATTTCACGCATCTTGGAATGTGGTGGCAGTAAGTTTTGGTGTGGCCATATGCTTGGCAATTATGACACTGGACGATTTCTCTTTTAGTGTATGGTTTTTCAACCTTAACACTAGTATAGTATAATCTTCTAATTTCATATATTTTATCAACTCCTGCTGAGGGTTCTAAATCTATGAAAAATATGGGTAACGGTATTTTTCTATTAGCACCGGGATACATCTCTTGTCGTTCTTCATTAGATTGGTGACCTGTCGGACTTTGAAACCTTGAGCCGTCAGAGTAGAGGGGTGCAAATTTCGGATTACTACCCTCAATGAACGCTCTTGCTTCAATTGGTAGGTGTGAAAATCTGCCTTTGTGTCGGATAGATATTTAATAATTTGGCGGTATGAATCAGCTGTGGCTGGTGATATTTTAATATCATTAGTCCAGCTTAAACAGGAGTAGCTACTAGGAGTCGTAATTTTATTTAAATATGTGCATAACGGGAAATTTTATAAATTTTTAACGAAGATTGGAGGTGGTGGTCGAGGTTCTCTGGGAATGGGTGCAGATTCCATCGCCTCTTTTTCATTTTGCAGTACTTCGTAAGGATTCGGGGTGAAAATGGGAGAATCATCTAAGGATTGTATCCTTAGATGATTCCGCCTGAGGTTGAGTTTCTTCTGTTGCTTTAGGTGGAGTCGTTCTTTTCGATTGGCAACTTTTTTTTTCACAGGTGATGAACGTGGTGTTGATCCGGTGGAGCGAGATCTCGTTATTTCACCCTTAGAAGACATGAGTTAATGGTAAAATCGCATAATACATCGAAATAAAGTAAAGGAAGAGAAAACAAATAAAAAAAAAAAAGAAAATAAAAAAAATTTTAAAACATGCTGCGTGACCTTGATTTTGTTTCAGTGTCGCGAAAAGACCTCTTCCTTAAGGCCCCAAGCCCAACTGACTACGTTGGGCCAGGTACTCATGGCCGTGCGATAAGGGAACTGACCTCTATACACCGGTTTCACTTCACACGATTATACACAATAAATAACAACTGTACTCACTGTGGCTTAGTGCATATTATAGTCCAGGTGTTTAGCTCACGTATAGTCACAATTTAATTAAAAAATAACACTAATTTCCCAAGAAAAAGTGAATATATCTAAGAGACGAGATAACTGTGTATATTATAATCGCGCATGCGCAGAACTGGAGTTATTTTCTAAAAAAGTTTAGAAATACTTTCAGTGATTCTAATGCTAAAGATAGTAAATGCTAAAATATAATAATAAAGTAAACAACAAATTTCAATATAGATCTTTTATTAATAATTTCAACAATTTATTGAACAATTATACTTTAAAATAAAAGTACTCTTTTTTTTTATAACGATGATAAAATAAATGATAATAAAATGATATTGTTATTTAGGAAAAATAAAAACAGGATAAAACTATTTACATGATGGCTTTAGCTTAAAGACTCTATTTACAAAATAAATGAATGCACATATACATATATAATATATATACACACACTCACTTACGTAGAGAATATTACTCTTCTATTCTTCAGTAACTTCCATATCTTTATCTTTAGATTTTTTCTTCTTTTTCTTTTTCTCTAATTTTACCTAAATTAACAGAACAATTATCAAAAATTAAAAAAAAACTAGTAAACCTCTAACATATCCAATTATATTTTCTGCAAGGTTAAATTATATGCTTCAGCATAAAATTTAGTAAATACTTAAAATTTAAAATATAGAATCTTCCATATATATAGGGTAACATATCAAAGCATATTAATATATATATGTTCATGGTCACAGGGAGTAACTAAATTTTACTCAGTAGGTAGAAGAAAAATAAAATTTAGAATCTCAGAAGTCTTCTGCACATTATGAAAAGTTGGTATCTGAAACTTTAAATCTCTTTGAGGTCTATATGAGAACTGTGGAGCTATGCACTTCTTCAGTGTGCAGAAGGCTTGAAAGATGATTACATAACTCATGAAGACCATTTTTCAATTTATGAAATTATTCTCTACGACCATAGATATATCTATTCAATTATAAACAAACAAATTTAATTTTTGGTATAACTTATATATTTAATTAGTTAGTAATATATATAGATCATCAATCATATATATATATCAAGTCATAAATCATTAACTGAATCAGGGATTAAATTCCTGGAAAGCCACATAGGGTCAGTGAAGTACTCAAGAGTAGTTTTGGTGCATTTTTGACAAAGACCAATAAGGGGCTGAATCCTCCTACCTCCCCCCGAAAAATAACAATATCGTTCTATGCGATTAAAGAGATAATTTTGGTATATAAAAAAACAACAGACCTATGGCCAAAAATGTGCTTTTTGATTTATGTAGAACAGAAACACGAAGGTCTGGTGAAAACTTGATATTTACTAGTTTATAGCACATCAAAGTAAAGTGATTAAATTTCTAACATAAACTTACTTCAACATCATTTTCAATATCATTAACTGCAGAAGAGATGGGTGTTTCTTCTTCCTCTGGCCTTTCAGCATCATTAGCCTTGGACTTCTTCTTCTTTTTCTTTTTAGGTTTTTCACTTGAGTTCAAGAGTTCTTGAGTTGGAGATTGATTTGAAAGTTTCCGCTGTAAAATATGATAAATATATTTACTAAAGGTAATATAAACTGAACATTATAAAAAAATAAGATTTTTTAAAGAAAATAGATGGTAAATACTCACTGAGTTGCCCGGAAAATAATGCAGGATTGTGGTAAAAAAAGGAAGATTTACAAATGTTTTATTTAATCAAAATAATCTACACTACAACAAACATTATCGTTTGGAAGAGGATTAATAAGTTGACATTCTTCATACAAATGAATAATGCAGTTAACATAAATAGTTTGTTATATAGAGCGGTATTTTAAAGAAAACTCAAAATCCTGCATTATTTCTGGACAACCCAATAGAATAAATTGGATGATTTTATAAAAGTAACTTAATTATTTGGAAAGAACCTATTAAATAATAAGAATCTATTAAATAATAGCATAATTTAACCATTCATAGACCAAATTCATATGAAATCCAATTTTAATTATTTTTTGCTTTCTTAGCATCTTATTTTTTATAAGAAATGTACTGATTATCAATTTTTGTAAAAAGAAAAAATCAACAAATTAGAAAGGTTTTTGGTAAGTTATTTAGGAAACATGGCCAATACTGAATAATATTTTATTTGTCATGTATGTTTTCTTTTATCTTATGAAATAGAGGAAATACTAAACGGAAAATTAAGCAAGAGGAGATCTCAGAACATATTTGAATAATTTAAACTCAACTACTGTGAACTTGAAAAAATCATTTCTCAGAAAAAATAATCTCATATATTATTTCTGAATAAATATCCCTTCCTTTTCCAGCTCTCAGAAGTGATGGATTTTGGTTCCTAATTCTATAACAGGACTCAATAAAAGCAGGAGGTTTCAAACCATGTCATGATTACAAATTAAACAGGACTTTCGTTTTTTTGAGTTTCATTTTTTTTTTTTTCAATGGATATTACGCATATACTACTCGCTATTATACGCTAATATACTACGCATATTAGTTATTAAACTGTTTATTGCATTGTAAAGTTTACTACAAAGGATTACGAGATTTTCATGGCCTGCCATAAATAGGTCAAAAAATTTTTTGTACTAATTTTAAGCGGATAATGTTTTAATTTCACAAAGGAAAAATTCATCAAATTATTCACTAATTTAATTTTTTAAATGGTTACATGATAATTTTTTGGAATAAATAGACATTGATACCCAATTATTTAAATAAAATATCAGATCTAGAATGATTAAACTACAGTAAATGTATTTAAGGTTATAAACATGTGCTTTATATATCCATGAAATATTTTTATAATTCACTTCTTCTTTCACATAAGTACTATGAAATAGTTTTGTAAACAATACCATTTCCTTGATTAGGTGGATTTTAAATATTTTTTTCAAACTTAAAAAAAGTTTACATTTAGTTAGTAACTTTCATTTAATTTCCTGAAAAACATGTGATTTCCATTAAATAATATTAGTTTTCACAAATTATTATTTATAATTTTTCGTCACTCTCCATTACTTTCTACGACTGTCTATATTAGATATTGTTTTTTCTAAAATCTCTACTTTCCAACAATATATTATGTGTATAACTCCTGACTAGTATTTCCGGAAATTCATTTTCGACCTCAATAAACATTTTCCTGCAGTATAGGACTTCAGTGGGAGTCCGACGAAAAAAACAAAACAAATTTCCCTTTTTTCTCTATTTTTTAATTAACAAATTCTTTCAAAAGTTATATATAGCATTTTTTTGTAACTCTTAATAATGAGAGATGGGTAATTATTTAAAATAAACCAAACTAAAGGTACTTTTGAGGTAGACATGTTAAACATTTAAGCCTTGCAAAGGGACATCAATGGAGAAACAACCTCAATGATATTAAACAACAATTAATTATATAATGATACACCGGGTTTAATCAAAATCATTGGAGCTGTTTTTGAGAAAATTGTAAGAATGTGTTTCAGCGTTGATATAAAGTGCCAGTGCAACTTCCGGTTAGTCGATTTTAATGAAAAAGTTGCTGTCCATCCAAAGCATACACCTATATTAAATAGGTAATATCAGTTTCGTATGACTTTTGGTTTTGGAGCTAGACTTGCCACATACACACACACATACAGACCATTTTGCAGAACTTGGTTATTTAGACTCAGGGGACCTCAAAACGTGTATTTCCATTGAAAACTTTGATTCGAAAATTTTCACGATTGCAATACTTTCCTTTACTATATAGATAAGTGAAACTAAAAAACTTACCACGTATCACTACAATTCATGAAGGATTGGATGTTCAATATTTAGAAGGAAAGTACTGTTACATGGATAATTAGGAACAGAGGTTAAGTTATTTGACTGAGATCATGCTCAAATATCAGGGTTTTTTTTTCTCCTTCTTTTAATCGAATAACTAAGAATAACCACCACTTTATAGAAGAGAGGCTGGGTGCACTCCAGAAGGGTCCCCAGCCAAAGCAAGACTTGAACCCAGGACAGAGAGAATAAGAGGACAGTCCCTCATGGACTGAGCAGACCTGCTCCTCATGCTACGAAAAAGATTAAGATGAAAGCCAGGCTAGCAATTATAGTAGAGTAATTGCTTACTTAGTCTTAACTGCATAAGAAGTTGTTAATGCTCATAGTTTTAGTATCATTATTTATTATTTTAAATAATAACTTTGTTTTGTTTTCATTTAGAAAAGTAATTAATTTAAAATAAAAAATAAAAGAAATAAACGCTGTGAGCATCAATATAAGTACTGTTTCATGATCATCGGTAATGCAAGGAGGTTCTTGACTGAGATCACGCTTAACCTTCAGATTATTTCCTCTATCAATGAGGAGTACTCGCTTTACAGAAGCTGACTCAGGAGGATCTTTCTATTACAGCCGAACTTGAACCCAGGATCAAGAGAGTAGGAGCATTGTACCTTACACCCTGAGGAGCCCCATTCTCATTGTTACTAAGTATACATTTAATTAATTAAGACTGATCTCGGGCTACAAACTCCATTAGGGTTTCTCTAGATTTTTATTCTATCAACTGATGCATTGAACACAATAAGAAAAAGAACAGCTATTATTGGTTTTCGTTAAATAAAAAGGTCAAATAGCTTATCTTTTATGTGAAAAATAAATGGCATTTTTTCATTTCTAAACCTCGTCTGTATCTGATCAGATCAGTGGTAGAGCTATTAAATTTTAGTTATCTCGTCAACAATTCTTAGCATATAGGCAACAACTTTTAGCACATTTAATAAATAATAATTATTATCTATCAGGCTTCTCATAACAAAGCAAGTATTGGACAGTCGAGATTTCATCCTATTTCAATTTCAAAGTTGACTAATGAACAGTTAAACTGATCAGTTTTAATAGGATTTTCGAGAAAAAAAATTACTTATTCTCGTTGTAAAAATATGGTGTATGGTGGAAAACTTACGTTTACGTTTAATGTTAATAAATAGTTGCTATCTGTGGTAATTAAAGGAGATAGCCACATGAAACACAAAAGACTGCCAATAAAAAAAAAAGTATGGAATGCATGGGCATGAATTAACAATATGTAAATTTAGAACTAAAAACAGAGGACATAAACTTTTCTAACCTTTTTATCAGTATTATCTCCGTCTTCCCACATGGGCTCATCTTTAATTTCTTTCTTGATTGTGGCTTCATTTTTTTCAGAACTAAAATAAGACAAATTTGTAAGATAGATAAAACTATAATAACTAAATTGGAATAGCTCTTGTATGCTAGAGAAAATAATGGATAATATATAGCTCGCTGTTAAAAATTTAACAGAAAGGCAATATTTTGAAGTTAGATGTTGGAAACAATGATTTGTTGTTGAATTACAAAAAATTGAATATACTTGACATTTATAACTACTTATCAATGCTCCTAAATCAATAAATAAATATGTAGAGAAGCTTGTTAATGCAGTTAAGACGATCAAAAAGAGCTTTTGTTATTTTTGTGTTCTGAATCGTTAAGCTTTTCATTTTTTTTAAATTTAGGATGTGATTATCATTCTCTCTATCTATCTCATTATTAATTCTATATTATTTTCTTTAACAATATTCCATCAATTTGAAACATATAATAGATAACAAATAAATTAAAGAGAAGGCTAAAATTAAAGATACTTACGAATAATCTACATATCCTTTCAGCCATTCTGAAGGGGTATTTTCATTTGGTTTGCCATATTTATCGAGAAGTCCCTGTTTAATCAATTGTTTCTTCATTGTAGCCTGTACAAAATTAAGATGAATAAATATACATCAAAAGATCAAGATGAATAATATAGTACTACCAATAATATTTTAACCAAGGCTGGCGCCTAAATCATAAGAATAAATAAAAGTGTGTAGAAAAGAAAATTATTAAAATAATTATTCCAAAGATCTTGATATTAAGAACAATTTTTATAACTTTCATGAGAAAAAATAATTATATAAAACCATACAATTCGATCCTGAAAATGATAAGTAAGCTTATCAGAGCTTTTGAATGAACATTTTTTATTTAATTAAATAACATTAAATTCTAAGTCCAATATGTACTTGACATTATAAATTTGTTCCAGAAATATGGAGAAAATCGGCTATCATAAAACAACAATTTTTACCAACTTTTCTTGAGACACAACAGAGGCTTCTCGAGCTACAAATCTATGTACTATAGAAATGGCTGTTCTAAATTAAGGTCTAGAACAAAGGTCTTAAATGTTTCATACTTAATGTCCATCAACAATCTTTACTCTTAATAGGCATATCAAAGTATATATTTTTTCATATCATCGATTGTTTTTAACTTACACATAAATAGACATTTATACCCATGGCACATATTCCCAAGTGGCCTCCAACATTGCACAGTGGGTATGTTTTTTCACTCTACTCTTATTAGTAGTTGGGTCACAAATAGTCCGTATAATGGTTCTAAAACAAGCCACAGTACTTTCGTGATAGGTAACATACGGGGGTTTATATTGTGTTCATACATTAATATTTTCTCTGCAAACTGGTTTCTCTTACGCCTCAGTTTTAAAAATTATCTTTATCATACATTGCTCAGATATGTACGAAACAAGTATAGTTGGGGCAGCAGAGAACTTTCCCTTGATAGAATATCAGTTGCATCATTCCCTGTAATGCTGCAATGACTGGAGTGTTCTTGTACTAAAAAATATACGAACTGTGTTCTAAACAATTTTTAATTTAATACAACCATTTCTATGGAATATAAATTTGTAGGTCACTCATTATTATAATGGATACTAGGCAAGGACAGTAAAAATTGTTATTATTTGAGTCAATTTTGACCCTATTTCTGGATCAACTTTATCTTATACATATCAAATGTTAGGTGCAAAATTCTATGGTCATTAATTTTTTAATTAAAAATGTTGTAGCTAGGAAGTTTGTGTCAAAGAATTGTGCAAAACTAGCACACTTCTTCTTAACGTCAATAATGCATTTAAAACAATTGCAGCCTAATTAGGCAGTAACAAAATAATCTTACCTTTTTACCAAGACCCCACTTTTTCGGATAGGTATCTCGATCCATTACCACCCTTTTAATTTTTGCTACGAATCCATGATCACAGCTAGCAATCGTAGACGTAGTCATCATGGCAGTTGCTGCAAAAATAGATCACAATAGATAAAAATAGATGTATAAAATTTAGATATATTATATAAATAGAATGTAAACCTAAGTAAACTGTAACAGAAAATATTACTTTTAGATAAAGATTTTGCATTTAATCAAATAATTATTAAGTGAAAAATTAGCAGAACATATTCTCAGCCATACAAAAAAAAAAAAAAGTACAAGACAGAAAAATACTGTTTACACACACACATAAATAGACAAAAAAATAAACAAAATTGCACTGTAAATAAGCGACGGTTATAAATTTCTTAAGTGAAATGCTCGTGGAAGAGTAGATTCAGAAAGTAAACAAAACAACTCAACAGACAATGGAACACGACGAAGATTTCATAGAACAAACTGGTAAACCGACCGATCACTTGTGAATTGACAGATTCTCACTAAGTCAGTGAATCGACGGATTTCAGCTGAGTTGCACTAGGAAATCTTTCAGCCTTATAGCATTGTTCGCTGAGTTGTTTTGTTTACTTTCGGAATCTACACTTCTACAAGCATTTCACACTTCAAACATTCATAACCTGTGCTTATTTACATTATTATTTTGTTAATTTTTTCTCTGTTTGTTTTATTTATATATGTGTAGTTTTTTTATCTCTCTTGTACTTTTATTTTTAATAATCTATTATTATGTAAATACTTAATTTAACATTTCAAACTACAGATATTTATAACCAATGTTTAATTATATCACTATTTTGTTAATTTATTTAATTTTCCTCTCCATTTGGTTTATTTATAAATGCATAGAGTTGTTTTCTCTCTCTTGTACTTTAATTTTAAATAATACTATAGAATCGACCGATTCCGAGTGAATCATGATTCTTTTGTATGAATTAGTTGAGAGTACGATTGTTTCAGAAAAATCGACTCTGATTCGATTCATCTGCCCATCTCTAATGTTAGGTCGAGTTTAATTTCAAAGTAAATCACTATGGAAGATAGAAAATTGATTGAGTGCTTAAAAATACATTAAGATGATCAATACCTATACAAATAGCTTCTCCTTTAGTTGTCATTACAACTATTTCTTCATCCAATTCAATTCCATCCTCATATTTCAAAACTCCTGGTAACATAATTTTAGCACCATAACAAACAGCATTTACCTGAAATCAAAATTTAAAAAATTGTAATTTTTAATGAATTCATACAAAACCAAAAAAGTAAAAAATATGTAGCTGAAAAGTAATGACATTAATCAGGTATACAGGTGTAAGCTAATAAATTTTATGATGAATTGACGTCATTGGTAATACGAAATTGATGGAAAATCAATATTTAAGATTTTAATGAGTGAACAATCTCATTTTTTTTTTTACAGTTAAATTAGCAAAAGTCTCTTTATACGATAAAAATATATAAATCAAAATGTTAACTGATTAAAGGGACAAAAGCCTTCATTTTAATTTTGCAGATCAAAATTTTGGACAAGTTATGGTTGATTATGATAGAATAATTGAGATAATTATTGTATTGTCTATTGGTTAAGAAAATATTTTAAAAACTAACAAACTGATTTGGTTTTTACATTAAAAATGTGTTTACATGTTTCATATAAACATACACAATATTAAACAACACAAATCAACTAACATGGTCATTTATATTGTTCTGTTTAAGAGAAATATTTTGGTTTAAACTATTTTTATTTTGAATGGTAAAAAATCAATAAGAATTAAAAATATTTTTTAAAAACAAAGTAGAAATGCAAATATTAATAATAAGCAACATTAATACCTATACACTTTCAGCAAGCTTTCTTTGATTGGTGCCATCTAGATCTTTTGATTAACTTTTGTCATTACATAACTTTAAATATTGAAAGCTATTATAATATTAAATTTAACAAATCTAAAAATAAATCTTTTCCAACAAATCACTAGAAAAAGTACAATAAAATAGAAAAGAAAATTACCGCACTATCTTTCATAACAATCCTTTTATAATGGACAAGTAATCCTTCAAGCGGTCTAATAACCTTCCTGAGATAGCTTTCGTCACGATGATTATCATAAAGCCATTGAGCATCCAAAATATCATGCATCGTATACATTCCACTATCTTCAGAATTGAAACCTAAAAATTTTCAAACAGATTAGAATTGATTTACACCGGAAAAAGAAGTAGGGGTATAATTGTTTGAGATTTTTTTCTCCAACTACCTCCTACCTGACCATTTCTGGCACACAGAAGAGTTTGTTTTAGAGGTACAACCAAACCTGTTCAACCAAGATGGAAAGATCGAGATCCATGAGAAAGTTTAAGTTTACATGGTTGGCTATCACAGCCTCGTTTGAGAGACATAGGAAGTCTACTATATCTTATAACTATAATACTTTGTTACACTTAAAACAAAAGTAAACAGAATATAATCTCATAATAACCTCCAACACGAATTCACAAAATTAGCTCATCTGACAGACCCAAGACTGTGTTACATTGAGTATGCTAGTGGCCATATGTAACACAAAAATCTTTAATAAATTTTTCAACTTTAACACATTCAAGAGTTTACAATACCTAGAACTGGTCGCATGATTTCTAGTATATTATAGTCACTCAAAGATTTAATTAGGTAGTAATAAATATTTTAATTTTTTTTAAATATTAACATTATGTATTAAACAAAGTATTTAGTAAACAAGCTAACACGAATTAGTGTAAAAACAAAATGAACTTCTTATGAGTTTCAATTAATGCCACATCTAATTGTTAGCAAATTAAACTGCGTGCCATCCCAAGAAAATCAATTTCTACAAAGACATTAAGTATGATTAAAACTAATCCTATTCTAACCAGAATGGAAACATCGATTTATCCCACAAAATAAATAAATTTCAATCAAACTATATCAGAATCTAACCGGTGCTGCAAGACTCAAGAATGTAAAAGCTTCCACCATCAAGTATTATGGTGCCTACAAAGTATTATAATCCGTTTTAACATGAGAGGTTAGGTTTAAGAATCTATTGAACCTCTAATAATTTAATAATCTATAATAAAGTCTTGACAGATTTTATCAATTAATAACCCAAAACAAAACTTTAAAAAAAATTATATTTTATAATTGGAATAATGTTAATTCAACAACATTAAAAGCCTGTAAGTCCAACTTAAGTATTAGATTAAATCACAATTTAGTAAATAATTTTACTTAATGTATATATGTATTTTATACAAAAATTATACATAAAATCTGCATTCGACTTGCCTGATTTATTTCTTCGTAATTCGATCATTTGACCACCAACTCCTAACAATAAACCTATATGCACACATATGGTACGAATATATGTACCAGCTTCGCATTTCCACCATGCCACACCTAGAAAATTAAAACAATTCATTACAAATTACTTCCATAACAATAATAATAATAATAATAAATCAATAAAACAAAAACCTATTCTTTTAGCAGGATCGTAATCAATAAGTTTGCAATCATAGATTGTTCTAATTCTCAACTGTCTCTTAACAGCAGAAATCAGAGGAGGCCGTTGAAACTGAGTAGATTTAAAGACATCCATCGCCCATTTCACCTGTTAGATTATTAATTAATATTATTGAGACATACTTAACAATATCTAAATAATAATAAATTAGAGGATTTCTTCATTTATTCAATAAAACAAATACATACCCGATCTTTATCTTCAACAGCTTCATGAAGTTTAAAAACACTAATATACTCTTTACCCGCTGATTGTTGTGATTTCACAAGCCGGGTGGCTCTCTCAATACAAACAACTAAGCAACCTGAAAACAAATATATGAAATTTAAACAAAAAAAAAATTTAGTCCCTTCAAAATTTAAGGTTTTTATTCTAAGATAGAAATAATCTGAAAAACAAATTTAAAAAATGTACGTCTGTGGCTTTTCTCACTGACTACTGGGCAGATTGTTTTGAAATTAATTATTACAGTCAGATGTCACCCGAGGAAGATCCTCAGAACCTGACATTACCATGTATCTTTTTTAAGTCTTCTCCTTGAACTCCTATAAATTAAAGTACATTAAAAGAAGTTATTATGAATGCAGAATTTTGTTTGTAAATAACTCAAAAAAATGTACTTTAATTGTGATGTTTAGAAGCAAATTTTCAAAGGTAAAATTAAATTCCCTAAAAGGGTAAAAACATGATATACTTCCTCGAATATTAAAAATCAAAGTTCTTAACTACAACGTCTTGATCAAATTTACAGAATGTCTTAAGCCTTGATAGCTAGTAGTAGTGGAATATTGGCTTTTTCAATGTACCCTGATTTTTTTTTCACGCAATTTACAAAATTTTTAAGTTTTGGACAATTGTCATGCTTATTCTAAAACTCTGTGAGCTCATTTCCCAACTTATATAGCTCTACACGTGAAACTTCTCAAACAATCTTTAATAGAGTTTGATGAAGAAACCAAAACCATTATATGAGAATCTATATGCACTAACTTATGACAAAAAAAAATGGAACAAGAGCATTGCAAATAGAGTTTGATGAAGAAACCAAAACCATTATATGAGAATCTATATGCACTAACTTATGACAAAAAAAAATGGAACAAGAGCATTGCAGAACTTCTAAGCAACACCTCCATTGAACAATTGATCAACATTGTTAAAAGAGCTGCAGATACCGAAAATGTTTCTATAAACAGCATGTTGAGGTTGCAGTATATGGAACAAGTTTAAGGGACCCTTCTCTACATTCAAGTAGATTGAGTTGGGAATTGGGAATTACATTTATAAAGTGTTAAATCAATCATGTCTGACTTTCACTTTCGTGCAGCAGGTCAAATTTTTTATGTGAAATGAGCGGAGAAAGAAACAGTAAAAGAAAAATATGGACATGAATTCAAAAAATGTAATGAAGGCTATTAGTGAAATGGTAGCAGACAGGATCATAGAAGAAACTATTGTGAAATTCATAGAAATAGTAGGAATTACACAAGGTCAAGGTATGACTGATTCTATTTTATCAAAATGGATTTATTCTTGATATGGAATCATCAGAAGTCTTGGGAAATTTCTGACAGCAAAGTTTTTTGTTCTCAGACCAACACATAGAATTTTCAGTCATTGAGACAAGCACAAGATGAATCTGATCTTGCAAAGCTATCAAGTTGGTTAATGCTTCATAATTATTTGAATGAAATACAATTAGAAATACATCGTTAATAAGAAGTGATACAGTGGTATTGAATCCTCTGCAGTTGTTTACTAGGATTGCTGCAGAGCTTAAATCAAGTGAACATTTACGATGTTATAATGAAGGGCAGGAAATGGACATCTGAATTTGAATTGACCAATGAAATTGTGAATCAGATAAAACAAAGATTGTAGTTATGTCTTAAATAGACATAACTTCAATCAAGTTATGTCATACGTAATGATTTCCCTGCTATTTTGCTGGCACCCATGTTGATGGAAAACAAGGAAGAGTGAGAAGTATAAATAAATAAGGTGTTGAATATTTAATAAAAACTTGCTTCAAATAAGTATTCTATATAACAATAATTCATTTGTTTATGAATATTGTGTAACAATAAATAAATAATAACAAAATTGTATTTTTTGTTCCATTGTTACAAATAATTTATAATACAAATAATTCAACAACATACAAAAGAATATTAACTAATTACAATAAATGCATTGATTAATTTTCAAATCCATGAGGCTACCTATGATAAAACAGATAAAACTAACCTGATGTCTTGGGATCTAAGGTCCCTGAATGTCCTGTTTTCTCCACACGAAGAATTCGTTTGATCCAGGCAACAACTTCATGAGAACTTGGATTGGAAGGTTTATCAAGATTTACATAACCTGATCGAATATAATCAGTGATGTTTCTTTGTAACGGTGAAGAACCATGAGTCAGTGGTGTAAAATGATTTGTTTTGGTGTGCAACTGGGTGTAGTTCTGAAAAAAATAACAAACAATTAATAAAATAACATCTTTAAAAAAAATCAAAATGGTTATAAAGAAGTATATAAAGTTAAAGTAACAATTATGATAAAGACAATTGTCTCTCATTAATATGAAATAGGTGAGCGACCAAATTATTCCGTTTGTATTAATTAAATTCGGCTCAAATTTTTAATATATAATGTAAAATTACAAATCCAATAAAATTTGTATTTTTAAATAAAAAAATCTTAGGACAACTGTTTTTTTTGTTTTTAGCCAGTTACTGGTGCACAAATATTATGGTATTATAATCTCACTCACAGTTTTTGTAGGGTATAGCTATTTAAGTCACAATTAAGGTGTTACAGAGAATTGTTTACTATATATTTGTACCTAGTTTGTATTGGCACATAATTTTGCTATAACTGAATATTTTGTATTAACTGGGAGATTTAAAAATATGACAGGAAATTATTATTGGAAGCTATTTTGGACAGAGCTGAGCTAATACGTCATAAAATTTTTTGTATTAATAGTGTTCAGGGATCAACACATTAAATACAAAAAAAAAATTAAAACAATTCTGAACTTCACCACCATTTTACTGGCCTCCATTTTTCTGAAAACTTTTCCTGTTCAGTTAATCCAATTCCTTTGGTGAAGTGTGCACACCGTCAATTACTTTCTTCAGAAATCACAGAAAAATGAGTTACTAAACCTAAGAGAACAACCTGGAGGAGGATAAGCTTTTTTATTTTTTTCTCCTTTATTCAATTATCAAATTCTTTCAAAAAATATATTTAGCATTTTTTCATAACTTTTAATAATGAGAGATAGTTAATTATTTGGAATGAACTAAATTAAAGGTACTTTAGAGGAAGACACATATGAACATTGGGCATTTAAGCCCTCTAAAGTGACCAACAGGGATAAGACCTAAACAGTAATAAAGACCACTTAATTATACAACAATACACTGAGTTTAATCAAAATCGTTACAGCCGTTTTTGAGAAAATTGTAAAAATGTGTTTCACCATCGATATAATGCACTTCCGGTTAGCAGATTTTAAGAAAAAAGTTGCTAGGACATCATAGGTATATACCTATCTTAAATACTTAGTATCAGTACAACTTTTCGTTTTCAAGCTTAAGTGTTCACACCCACACAGACCATTTTTCAGGACTTGGTTATTTGGACTAAGGATACCTCAAAACGTCTATTTCCGTTGAAAAGTCAGACTCAAAAATTTTCATGATCGCAATACTTACCCTTACTATATATTACATATATGAGTAAGTGAAAGTAAAAATAGAAATATTTATTTTATCTTTTAACAACAAAATTGTTAAGTGCACAAATTCCATTTCTTTTCTTTGAATTCGGTAATATGCAATATAATCAATGTTTTGAATCATTCCTTTAATATAATCATGTATCAAATTTCAGTGATCCAACCTCACACAGTCCACACCAATTATCAAAGTTTTGCAGAACTTATATTTTTAAAAACTATTTATTTAAAAGTTCTGTTGATTTCATTAAAAAAAGAAAGGGGAGCAGCTAAGAGTACAAATTAATAATGCAAAATTTAATATTCACATTAACAGTTGTACAGTAAAACATATGTTCTCAAATCATGATTAACTTACTGAATCCCACCCTCATTTCGAAAATATACAAAGACCAAAAATAATTTTAATTTGACTGTAGGATTCTAACACTGGAGGGTATTTTATTCTATCTAAATTGCAACATTGTCCTAGTAAACTTGCTGAGTTTGTCTTTTAACCAATCGTAACATTTTTTTTGCTCCCTAACTACCAAGGTAGGAAAGCTTTATATTCGTGTGAGGTTAAAAAAAATGTTGCGCTCAAAAGTGAAAATTTCCACTGGTGTTTCACGTTTCAGACATCCAGGATCAAATTTGGTTCGGTATCTGTCTGCCTGTAGTCAAATCGATATAAGTATATCACCTACTACAGTTTATCCAATTTTCAGGAATTGTGTGGGTTGGTACCTAGATGGTCCCATATCAACTTAATCAAATTCAATCCAGCACTTCCGCTTACACAAATATATTTTTTTAGATATACCAGAATTTAAGAAAGGGCTGGTTCTATATGGCTTGAAGTTGGAAAAAAGATAAATATTGGTAAACATTTGTTATCACATTCGTTCACAGATGGGGCATTTAGAAGAGAAATTAGGATATTATTTCAAACCGGGCTAGTTTCAAGCAATTCGATACAAATTTGACCAAGCATTGAACAATCAGCCAAAAAATGAACTGGTAGGTAACAGAGTGGACAATCCGTATATCCCCTGTCAAATGTCAAAAATATTACCCACCAATGATTTCAATAACAACAAATTTTCCATATGATATTGAAATTTTGAAAAGACACATAATTCCATGCCCTAGAAGACATCAGAAAAGTATTAACACAAATGATAAATGGGTGAATACATATATATATATATATATATATATATATATATATATATATATATATATATATATATAATTTTTTTTTTTTAATTTTTAAGATGTGTCAATATATATATATATAGTGACACACCTTAAAAATTAAAAAAAAAATTATATATATATATATATATATATATATATGTATTCACCCATTTATCATTTGTGTTAATACTTTTCTGATGTCTTCTAGGGCATGGAATTACGTGTCTTTTCAAGATATATATATATATATATATATATATATATATATATATATATATATATATATATATATATACATACATCATCTTGTAGTGTTCTACAAGTCAACTTCTGCAAATTGTTTAACAACAATTCCTAAAAAATTCCTTTTATTTTTTAAATAAAACCAAATAATAACAGACTAATCTTTTGATAAAATCATGTTCTTATGACACCTTGTCCTGTTATGAAAATTATTGGATTTTCAATAGGCAGCATTGCCTTATTAATTATTACACAGATTATATAAAAAACTGAAGAGGATCCCATTATTTATGTTAAAAAACAGAGATCAAACGTTTTTGAAAAAATGGAATAAACAGAAGTTGTTTTAAGTCATCTAAGTGTATTTCATGAGCTATTATCCGATTTTAATACATATCTTCAGTTATCATATATATATATATATATATTAGTATATATATATATATATATGAAGATATGTATTAAAATCGGATAATAGCTCATGAAATACACTTAGATGACTTAAAACAACTTCTGTTTATTCCATTTTTTCAAAAACGTTTGATCTCTGTTTTTTAACATAAATAATGGGATCCTCTTCAGTTTTTTAATTGAGCATCGATACTCAATTAAGTGGACTAATATATATATATATAGTGACACATCTTAAAAATTGAGAGAAACAAGAATAAGTAAACTTATTTTGTGGTGTACCGACATTTTAAGTCAAATTGTAGGTCTTTAACAGGACAACAAGCAAGAATTGTAGTGTTCTACAAGAACAAGCAAGAATTGCAGTGTTCTACAAGTCAACTTCTGCAAATTGTTTAACAACAATTCCTTAAAAATTCCTTTTATTTTTTAAATAAAACCAAATAATAACAGACTAATCTTTTGATAAAATCATGTTCTTATGACACCTTGTCCTGTTATGAAAATTATTGGATTTTCAATAGGCAGCATTGCCTTATTAATTATTACACAGATTATATAAAACTCATCCTTGGAGTTTTTTAAATTGAAAATATTAATAGAAGGGCAGAAATGAGAACATTTTTAGCAACTCTTTTGAATAATCTATTGGTATTACAAGTAACATTTTATATATTAAAGAACTCATTTCAAAATGAAGAAACCGCAGTAATTTATTGTTATAATGTTTAACCATAAAAATAACATAAGTTTAAACTGAAATTGATTTGGCTACAATTGGTGGTAGAGGTAATCGAAGGTTTGAAGACCCCAAAACTGAAATATCAAAAGTTATTGTTTCTCTTAATAGGTGTTAAGTGATAAAAAAAACAACAAAATATATATATATATATATATATATCTTCAACAAGATACATCTATTTAAAGAAATACTGAAAAAATCACTACAATTTATCTTGTTTTGAGTATCATCCATAAAGGTCAAAAACGATTGATCGAGTGGTTTTTAAACCAAGGTTAACCAACTAATCCTTATAAAAGCAAAGAAGTTCTTTTAATTGTATGTACCAGACTGAATATTTACTATTCCATATGTGAAGAATATGACAACCAGAGTGAAAGCATATCAATAAAAGAAAGCTAAGACATGAAAATTGTGGCTTTGATAAATATAGTAAATCAATAAATGAAAAACTAAGTACATGAATAAATAGAGAATATCCTAATATATAATTAATACTGGTAACTACAGCCTTTAACAATCAAAGCAAAGACTGAAGAAAGGTGGGGGGAAAACATGCCACCTAAGATTTCAAATTAAGAAGAAAGATAAAATGGCATAAATACCAAAAAAATATTACCTTCATCAGAAGGGGCCAATGTGCACTGTGAACTTCTGGTATTTCAGTTGATGGTTTAATATGAAATTCACCTTCATCTGTAAAATCTTCAAGACTCTTCATTTTTTTAGACTTTTTCTTTTTAATTTCGGTTTCTAAAATAACGAAAATAGTTAATGACTTAAAATAACATAAATTAAATGATATTAGAGGGGAAGCTTACCCATTTTCAACAAAGCCAGAACCACTACCAAACTGGAGAAGCACGTGCTATGCAAGCCGCCGGGTGTTTACTAACACTACATCGATATACAAAGAAGTAGTGTGTCATAACATGTGTACTACTAGCAATATAACAAAGAGGTACAGAGAATTCGGATAACTTATTGTTGCATGTTTAACATCAAACATTAAAATAAATTGTTAAACATAAATAATGCTAAAATATATTACTTGAATAAAGACAAAATTATTTCTTTCAATTTCGATATTAGCCTTACTGGAATCGATAAGTAGCGAGCAGGTTATTATTCCGTGAAGTTTTCAAAGTGTTATATTATATAGTAAATTTTAATTTTAAGATTTTACAGTTTATTAATCGTGAAAATGCCCAAAGATAGACATGGGAGGACGAGACTGTCAAAAAGTGTTCTTGAAATGAAAGTACGTTTTATAATGTTACAAAATTCCTCAAAATCTATAGATTCTATAACTAATGATAAATATTTGAGGATGTCTATTAAAGATATTAATTTATCAGGAATTAAATCGTAGAAAATGTAATAATTATTGAAATAGTTTTTGATAATAACTCTAACTTCCAACTAGGTCTAACTTAGTGAGTGAATAGAAAATTTGAACTTTATCCTCAACAATCTTTTTGGTTTGAAATTCCTATTTTGTTTTAGAATTGATAACAAATAAATTATTATTTATACACAAGTTAATAAAATATGGAATTTTGTTTTTACTTTAATCATGACCATTTTATGTATTAATTTCATTTGTTACATTGTCTGATGAGTCTATATAAATTTTATGAAAATGTTCTTCAGTCTTTTCTGAAAGAAAATTATAAAATTTTGTAAATATTGATTGATATTTACTTTACACAAATCAGTTATCTTCACGATTACATTTATTTTTCCATAGCTCATTTATGTACTTCTGAGAAATAAGTTCAGTCTTCTATGTGATTTCTGCTATTGAACTGAATGTTCTATTACACTTTATTAATTCTACTAATTAAAATTTTGTAAATTCAATATCTGGACAGTAAACTTAACACATGACGAATCAACTTATTACATACTCTCACTGTAAACATGTATTGGTCAATGATGAATAAGAGCTGTGTTCTTCTTTCTCAAGTGATGCCTCCCTATCATTTATAGAATATCTTACAATTAGATGGATTAACTGATTTATTCTTACATTTTTATCTGTAGAAATTTGTTAATTTTTACTTATTCAAGGAATCTTCAACTATAAACATAACTTTTTCTTTAATTTTATTTCAGTGTTATAAACTCCTATATTTTAATAATTAATACAGGTTTAAAAATCAAATTTTCTTTTTTTTTAGTTTATGCAAAGAAGTAAACAACGAATCTTGGCTGAGGAGGAAGCTGATGAAAGTAGAGCAGTTCATGAAACGGAAATAACTGAAGAAATGAAAAATGCTCAGTAGGTTAAAAAAAATCTATTCTGTATTATTACTAGAAGTATACTTATTGTTTTTATTTTAACACACTTATATATACAATATTATTACAATTAAAAAAATTTTCATCACTGTTACAGTTTGAATTTGAGATTAATTTTTCAAGTTTTGACACAAAATTAAAGAAAGGAGACATTCAGTTTTCTGATGTGGCATTAGGCTTCAAGTTTTAATCAGTCTTCAACTTCATTTAATTTCCTTTGTTTTTGCTTCCTCACTACCCAAATTAGGGAAACACATTTTACTTTCACTTACATATATATATATATATATATATAATATGTAGTATGGGGAAGTATTGCAATCGTGAACATTTTTTAATCTGAATTTTCAATAGAAATAGACGTTTTGAGGTCCCCTGAGTCCAAATAACCAAGTCCCGCAAAATGTTGTGTGTGCGTGTGCGTGTAAACAGCCTAGCTCAAAAATGAAAAGTTGTATGGTAGTGAAATTGTCCTTTTAAGGTTTTTATAATTTCTAGGAGAGTAATATATATGATATATTATATATTTTTATCAATTTTATGCATGTTTCTAATTTAATAAACAATTAGCTTGAACAAATCTTGTTTTATTTTTTGGAAACTTCAAAGTTGTAAAATTCAGAAATATTTATGTTTAATGTATGTTGAAGAATGTGTGTATTCTAGGGTTAATATAGTTCTCGGACAGATTTTTAAGAATGGTGCTAACACTTTTTATTTTATTCGTTAATAATGATTGGTTAAGAAGGGATTAAAAATTGTGTAGTGTCACTTTTGTTTACAAATATATTTTTTTGTGTCAGGTGAAAACATGTATTTACATGTCTTGACTGGGATTTTAAAATGATCAACAATTTCAGCATTTATAATTTTCTTTAACCATTATAACTGCTGTAAAACTAACAACCCTTAAAGTTTTCAGGATTTTTTTTTCAATCAAAGTGACTTAAAGAAACTGAACATTAAGTTTTTTAATGAACCATGACTTATTTTAACTTTCATAATTTATATTAAGACTTAATGTTATTTTGAAGTCAACTGTGATAAATATATTAGTGTCCCCTAAATTTTTCCGCACCGTGTTTAGTATGACCTTCAGCCGGCTGTTTGTAAACATGCAGACTCACTTATATATTGTCCATTTATGGCGTCGATTTCAGTCTCACAGCTCTTTCAAAGTACACTTCATTGGTAACAAAGTCTCCTTGAAAATCTTTTCTCTCTTCCCTTCCATCCCCCCAAAAAAGGAAGAAACTTATAGGATATTCTAATGTTTATGTAGTATTCTTTACTTGTATATTCAAACTTATAGTCTAATTTATGAATATTGCGTCTAATTTATTAATAGATAATTAATATGTAGTTTATTTTTCAGGAACAAATTCGCCATTGTCTCAAGCTATGTCCCATGTCAAGATTTAATTATAGGGAGAGTTTCCTATGGGGGAATGAATCCAGAAATTGAAAAACTCATGGCTGGGAAAGAAGTTGAACCAGTCCCTGATCAATCTAGTATGGAGAGGGATATTACAAACTGGGAAATGCTGAAGCTTAGCAGTGTTGCTCAAAGTATGGCAAACAAGTTTTCAACAAAAAAATCAAGAAACAAAGCAATGAAACGATTGAAAAATGAAAAATAAAGAGCTCATGTTCATACAATCTATTTTAAATATAATATTGTACATAGGATTTATTTTACGTATGAGATGAAATATACATATATTACATGCAATCTTAAATGCTATCTTAGGATACCATAATGTTTCAATTTTTTAGAATCAAGTACACCAACACTACATAAGCAAACGAGTGCAGCTCCTTGTTCTGCCCAACGTTTATTTTTCTCCCTGAAAAGTAAATACTGTTAGAAAATATAAATTGGGAAACAGAATAAGTAATACAGACCTTATAAGAGTTATAACCAATGGATAGTTTCTTCAAAAGCTACCATGGCCTCAAGAGTTAATGAAAATTACTAATTAAAAATAGATTTAAATAATTTTTTAGCAGCTTTGTGTCTACCTCTTGTGTTTATTAGTTCTCTGTTTCGAACAACACGAGGGACTCCAACAAGCTTGCTGGTTATCAGTGAAGCACTAAACTAATATAAGTAAAGTAATTTTCAAAGCTAATGAATTTTATTAAGTTAGTAGTTTTAAATTAGTTTCAGTAATAAATAAGGAGAAGTGTTCAGACCATTAATTATACTGCCATATATAAAAGTAATATGATTTCCCGGTATTCTAAATGATCTAAATTATCTCAAGTTTTATGCTAATGATAAAAGAGTTAAGGGAGGAATAATGAATAGTTTCCTGTCTCGAATTATTATTTCTTACTTATTATAATACTTCCAAAAATAGAATTTCAAATAACAAATTTATCAAGGGGGGAAATTATATATACAAAAAGAAATAAAAAAAAAACCAGTATTATTGAAAATAGTTTTAAAAAATTACCAGAAAGATGACCTGTATTTGTTGCCATTAACAGTTACAGTTGATTGAAAAAGCTTATCAACTTGCTTAGTTTCATAAAAAGGAATTTTATAGCCCTGACTTTTTGTCCACATTAGAAGTTTACTTTTGGGAAGATCAGGATCTCTTGGATAAAGACTCCTTAAAAATGATATTTCCATTTCTATTATATCTATTTCATTACAAGGTGGTTGATAGTTTACTGGACAAACATCTCGTCTTCCAATTAAGCCTTCATTTTGTTGCTTTTCATGAGTTGTTTCAAAATAATCCTGCATATCCCACAGTTCACTATAAATAAAAATTATATATTTATAATTTTGAAAAAAAGAGTATTTTATGTTCATAATTATCAACTATACACTACTACCGTCTACAATTATATCGTCCAATGGAGCAGACACAAATTTTTTGGTATTATAAGGAATAAGGAAATTTTGTTAACTTTCTGAGGACTATTTTATTTGCGACTCATTTCTTATAATAGAAAACAGAGTGTTTTGTTGAGAAACTTTAAATAAAAGAGAAAAATTGTGACCTGCCATTCGTAATACATTTAGCTATTGGTGATGAAATAAACTTTTTAACAAAATTTAATTAGAAATAGAAGTTATTTTTATCAGATTTTTAACTTCCTACTATTACTATATTAATTTTATTATTTAATTTAATTAATTTAGTAAACACTATGAAATAGGGTATAGGGTTCATGGTAACAAAGAAATTCAATAAAGATATATTAGACTTTAAGAAAATAAATAATAGAATAGCTATTTTGGTTCTGAAAGTCACCAACTATCAATCATACGATTGCTTGCACCTACTATGTCTACTCCTAAGAGGGAAATTGACATTCTTATTGAGAGCTCAAAAGAAGTTGGTCAAGTTTGAAAAGGAAAAATAATTGTATTATTGTAATAGTAGACTTCAATGGACATATTGGAGAAAGATTCGAAGCAGAAGGCATAATGTGGATAAATACATTTGGAAGGAGGAATGAAGGAGAAACCAGAATAATCAACTTAGCCAAAGTCTGCATATTAGAAATACATATTTAAAACAAAATGCATAACAAATGAGCATGGATGTCATCAATAGGTCAAAAATATAAGATGATCAATTTGCTAATAAATCAAATTGCTTTAGTGAAAAACCTTGAAGTTATTAAGAGCCTAAATTTCACCTCAGATCATATAATGATTAGAGGAAAAATACATTTAAAGAAAGGCGACCATTAAAATATGTTAACAGGGAATTGAAATTACAAAATGAAGAGGTAGTAAAAATATTTAGGAAAAAACTGGAAGAGACAATTGAAGAATCAAAGGAAGAAACGACCTAACTAACTCGGGATACAAGTAAAATATAGCCAAATGATACCAATTATTAAAGAATGTTCCACCAATCCCCAAACACTTTCAATAAAGTCAAGATTGAATTAGCTCTCACCAAATACAGTAAAACTCTTCAGATTAAGGTGGACTCTTGTAGCCTAAATCATTTCTTGTAAATGATATATTACAAGGAAAGACGGATGCAACTGCAATCACTGAAATCAATAGACTATTAAAGAAGACCTAGACAACTACAGGAAAAACATGATCATTAATATAATGCCAAAAAATAAATCAATTTAGCAACTTAAAAGATCTCTCATTTGGATAGGTAACCTTAAAAATAAAAATAAAACCTGATCATAGCAAGAGCTGACATATCAAAGGTAGCAACAGAATTCTTCATGGCTTTATATAAAAAAGATGGAAAAGGAGCTGAAGACATTTCCATAAATTTAGGAGAGGATGATGAAACAGTTCATAATAATAGATGAAGTAATAAAAACAATAAAAAATTTAAAGAATGAAAAAGCCCAGGACCTAATGGTGTAAAGAATGAGTTTCTACAAGCAGGTGGAGAGATATTGGCAAAAAAATTATTAGAATTATTTAATTTAATTTTGGAGAGAAAAGAAGTTCCTGGACAATGGAAATTAACAAAAATTGCTATCCTGTTTAAGAAAGACAATAGAAAACGGTTGGATAACTATCAAACAATCTCATTGTACTCTACAATCACAATATTATTTTCAACCACAGTAAAAAAATGCTTAACAAAACAGATTATGAAGACTATAACTATTGAACAAGCTGGATTCGAAGCATATTCAAAGCCCTCAGGACTATCGGAATACAGAACAGATATATACAAAGATATGTCAGCATACATTGAAATGGATAAAACAAGAAAATCTTTCCCGGTGGAAAAATGTGTGAGACAGTGCAAGCAACTCTCCCCAATTCCCTTCATTTTGGTCCTGTAGTTAGTTTTCTGAAACCTGGATTGAGAAGAAAAAGAAGGAGTTAAAGTAGATGGGAGGTGGTTAAACAACCTACGCTTTGCAGATGATATTCTGCTTTTTGCTACAAATAGAATATAAATGATGCACTATGCTGAAGGAACTAATCCCAGAATGTAAAAAAGTAGGCTTAACCTCAAATTACAATAAGAAAAATAGTGAAGAAATAAGAACAAGTTATATTTATATAGAATACACAAATGAGCAAATCTACCTGGGGCACCTTGTTTTCTTCACCGATAGAACCAATGAAGAATATCAGATTTGGAAGAAATACTGGCCCCTAAAATGTATTATGAAACGTCTGCCAAGTAAAGTCAGTATAGCTTCCTCACCATTTTCATTGGCTAAAAAATATCTGTATTACAAGGTCTAAAATTTTTCGTATGAGAATAAAATCTGTGGGACAAGCTGTTTTCGGAAATTCAGTAATACCTCAACATATGTAGGTTTGATTTCCATGGGCTTTGTTCAACAACGAATATTGAAATAAGAAACAGTTCTAATTTACTGATTGCATATTTGATAATTCATGATTGGAATAAAAATTCCATTGTATACTGAACATTAATTTGTGTGAAAATTGAGTGTTTTACATGAGAACATTAGAATTGCATTAAATGAGAACTAATTGTTTCTTTATGATTTATTAGTATAATTTTATATTTTATTGTCCTTTGCTATTTTCCAACATAGCAGACTGCTTACATCAGTTGCAAACTACAAAATACAACCTTTAGCACAAATACAATATTGTTGAACATTTTAACATACGACCTTTTGCTACTAACAGTAGTGATATATACTTAATAGGCATGTTTTCACTCATAAAATGGATGAAACAAAAAATCCATAAGAAAAATTTAAATGTTTGTTTGTTCCAAATTAACAAGATCAATACTTTTTTCAGTCAGAACAAAACTAATTTAGCTGGAATTCGATAGTCCCTTCTTCCGAAGACAGCAATTCCCACAATGTAATAACGTCCATAATTTGAAGAAAATCACACAAATGGTACAAAAATAAACAATGGAATAACTTATACCTTATAAGAGATGAGAAGGGAGGTTATGTGAGGAGCTTAGCAAACCCAAAGGTTCGATGCCGACACCACCAATTGATGTCTACATTCTTCCATCTGCCGGCCTCCATCTAAACCCAACTCCACCAGATCAGCCTTCATGCAATCATCCCACCTTTGCTTTGGTCTACCTCCTTGCTAGTCAATACAGCACATATTAACTTTTTAGGAATTCTTTCGTTACTGACCCCAGCGATTTTATATGCTCATTTTATTCGCCTCAACTTAATCATCTCAATTATATTAACCAGATACATTTCACGCAATTCAGTATTGTGTAACCGCCGAAAGTCTCCGGTTGACTAATCCTTTTTCGGTCCGAATATTCTGCGCAATACTTAATTTTCAAAAACCTTAAGACGTAGCTCATCCCTTAATGTAAGTGGCCACATTTCGCATCCATAAAGAACCGTAGGAAGGATAATGGTTTTGTACATTCTAATTTTTAAGTTTCAGGACAGGAGGTGAGAACTAAGTAGTTTTGACAATGAAAAAGAACAAGCATTTCCTGTCTTCAACCTAACCTTAATATCCTCTTCAATTTCGTTTTTTTTTTTTTTTGAGATCGTAGACCCTAGATATCTAAAATTCTGTATGTGTTCAAACACATTATCATCGAAATTGTCACTGTTTTTGGAGCTAACCATATATTTTGTCTTATTTGTATTTATCTCGAGTCCTATTTCTTTACCGGCTTTCATCAAGCATATAATTGCATAAGTGAGATAAAAAATTTAGAGATCAAAGATTTAGAGTGATATTGTATCAGTTTATTGCAAAAATTCATTAAGTAGTGTTTTAAAGAATTAAATAGTGAAGTAATTTGATGATTTTTTTTCTTCAGTGAAATGAAAATATTGTGCATTTAGTTTAACTATTTTTTGACAATTAATTGAGTAGGTGTTATTTTGATGCTTTTTATGAGCTTTCGCACTGATAAATATTGAAATTTAGAAATAAGTACTTGAATGTTTAACTCCAACAAAAGTGTACTAACTGAGTATTTGCAATAAACCAAAAATATGATTAATCTTGTATATTAAATGAAAAACTGTAAGTACTTTTAGTACCATAATCCAATTTCTTATAATTATTATTAGAATACAAAAAAATTATTCTCAAATTATAGCTATTGATATTACAAGAACTTACATAAAGGAAAATAAAAATATGTGCTCCTATGTTTTAAAACGCAGGAAGACATTTTTATTCTCTTAAAGATTTATTCATATCTTACACTTGATATTTGGTATCTTACGTACCATATCTGCTGGAGGGTTTGAGTTTCTAAAAATTTTTTTCCTTTCTCCGTGTCTTGTAATTCACGCAACATGTTTTGAACACAGTATTTCGTATTTGAAGGCGAGTTATCATAGTCAACCGCATACTTAAGATAAGCTTTAATCACATCATCTAAAGGTTTCTTGCCAAATCTAGAAAATACTGATACATTCCATTCGGCAGCTCGAGCAACCATTACACTGCTACATTTAGTCTTTTCTTTAAAATGAATAATGTCTTCAAAGGTATCTATTTCCTTTGATCCTCCACTAAAAATATAAAATTTTTAATATATATTTTTCTATTCCTTTATAAATAAATAAAAGAATCATATGAATCATATGAAATTCATATTAGGCTTTACAGAAAAAAAAATTATATATATCTGTACTGAACTCCATTGTTCATTTAATAATATTGATAGATAACTTCAAAGATGTTTAATTTTATAGATTGAAGTAAAAAAAATATTATAGTTTGAAGTAAAAAAATATTTAAGATTTGACTACATTCTACAATCCTTAATTATTTATTATCTTTGCTTTTTTCATATACAGGTTTATTTAAACACATATATTTCATATTGAGTTAAAATATTTATGAGGCTTAGATTAGAAGACATTGTTTAACTCAAGAAAGTAGATATTCCAAAATACTAGGGGATATTCTGCTTTTCACTTTGAGTTGTAGCGTAAATAATTTTCATCACCAGCTACGATACAACATAGAAAACGTTTTGTTTTTTGTTGCAGCATTTCAATTGATATGGTACCAAATTCCCTTGCTTCTGAACCATTCCAAGTGTTGAAACCATTCTCTGCATGTTCTTTATGATAGAGCATGATTATCATAAGTTTCCTTAAGAATTAAATGCCCTTCAGCTGCAGTTTTGTTTTGGAAAAAAAAATAGTATAATAAAATTCCTGACAAAAACAATTTAGAAGATACAAATTTCACCATGTTTGAAGAAATATGAAAAATATATACAGTTCAAGGATTTAAAATAGATGCACAATATACAATTAAATATTATCAGATGCATGTAGATAATCAAAAATTCTATAGATAACAAATGGCAGAAACTTATTCAACACACTCGATATTTTTATTTTATTATGTTTTTTTTTTTTATAAATTTCAATTGTTTGTTAAGTTTTTTCCTGGCTGGTTTTATTGTTTTTTCGTTTACCCCCTACCTCGCCGTTTCTGGCATGGGAGAGTGGTGTTCAAGAGATACAACCCAAAGCTATTCTAACCAGAGTGGAAAGGTTTGAGATTCATTATAATACGCTATAAAATAAATTTCAACCCTGTCAGGCCAAAATCAAACTGGTGTTACTAAACTCCAGAATGCTGAAGCAGGCAACACTGTAACAAACTTGGCTAACTTGGCCTGTGATTTTATTGTATTATTATTTATTATACAGAATTTATTTATTATTTATTTTATTAACTTAAAATTAGGCCACAGTTATAAATATTGTTAGCAGTGTCTTTTCTTTGAGACAATACACCCATCCACCGGTCAACTGTTAAAAAATATATTTATTATTAAAATATCCACTTATCAGTCACTAAGCTGAACTGAAAAAAAAGAATATACAAAAAAAATATATATATGAATGGTTACTTATAACATCTTTGAAGTTAATTATAGAATAAAGATTATTCTAAGACATAGTTTTAATTGTGGATTGATGGTTGACTTTAATGAATAATTTAAGAGAAGAATGGTTGAAGTGATCAGTCAAAACAAAAAAATAGTAAAAATAAATAATTATATCAGTATATTCATCACGGCTAAGAAAAAAACAGATATCTATTCTTAGCCCTGAACTTTGGGTCGAAACGTCAGTAAAAATAAAAATAAATATACTTCTTTATTTTTACTATATATATTTTTTTTACTGATTACTCCAACCATTCTTCTCTTCAATAAAACGTATATTTACTGAATTATCAATTAAAATAGCAAATTCAGTATACTCATCTTTAAAAGAATAGAAAAAAATCTATTTATTTATATTTTGTATGATATGGTCACACTGTATATTACAAATCAAGGTAGTGCATGTCAGAAATGGCCAGATAAATATAAAAACAAAAATGAAATGGATATTGGAAGTATTGAAATCAAGATATCATAGGAAAAAAAGTTGAGAAAGTGCAATAAAAACTATTAATTTCAGAGAAGGTTTAGTATGGACAAAGTTATTAATACTTATTTTAGTAAACTTTTATTAAAAAGAAATAAAGAAATCATACTTAGCAATAACAGGAATTGACAGTGATTCCGATATCATTTGTAAAAACTCAATGCGATTGGAGTGTTGCTGTCTTTCATATTTAGTTCTTCCGTGAACTGCAATTGCTGCTATCCCACAAGATTCCAATCTTTTACATAGCTTAAGAGTTTCATCCAGATCTTCCAAGACCCTTATTTTACAGGTGACAGGACATTTCACACCAGAAATAACTTTTTTTAAAATATTCTCAGCTTTTTCAGGTTGATATAATAATGCAGCACCCATTCCACCTTTAATCGAAAACTCCTTTGGACAACCCATATTAATATCTATGCCAGCCACATCACTTTCCCTTTAAAGAAATAAATATTACTTGAGCAAACTAAATAACAATAAAGTAATTGATAAGATATATATAATTATAAATTATAGCTTATTACAATAAACAGTAGCAGAAGTTTGGCAGGTATAAGTACCCATAAATAAAAAAGTTTTATTTTCTAGTGTGCTGACATTTTGAACTTCTTCTAATCAAAGACAAACTCAGTAAGAAAGAGAAAGAAAAACATAAGAAGATAAAATAGTAATAATTAATCAAATATGTATGTGTAAATAATCAAAAATATTTATGAACAGGATGTGTTGGGAGGAATGAACCAAACACCAGAAGTCGGTTGCTCATTGGAAAATAAATTAAAAAAACTCATGTTCTTATACGATTTTTAACATTTTATTGGCTAATTACAAAAAGCAATATTTCACACATATATTATGCTATTCAGTTATTGAAGTCATAGGCGCAGACTTCGGGGGAGGAAAGGGGACAAAAATATTGTTTTGTCCTCCCAATATTTCGAGAAACAAAAATAAAATCAAAATTAATAACAATTAATCTACATGAATGAAGGGCTCCGGGCAGCCATTTAATGGATCTTGATGAGGTTCTGTTGGAAGCTGTTGAGTCAAATCCGTTAACAATTACTCACAAACTTGCCAGAGAGTGTGGTGTTGAAAGATATTGTTAGTCGCTATCTACTCTCCATGGGGAACGGGAAAAGTAGCAGTAGATTGGTCACTCATGAACTTACTCCTCAGCAATCAGCTAAGAGATAAGACATTTTTGAAAATTTATTGAAAACTCTTGCCTTATCCACCATATAGTCCAGACCTCGCTCCATCGGATTACTACTTATTTAGAACCATGGCCCATTTTTTTCAAGGGGAAAAATTTGATAATTTTGCGGAAGTTGAAATTGTGGTCCAAGAGTTCTTTGACAGCCATCCCAAAGAATGGTATCAGTGTGGGATCGAGCAATTGGCTAGCAGTGTTTTATATCAAAGAAATAATAATACAAATATTTGGTTGAAAAACGGTCACTTTTTTTTATTAGTTTCTCATAAATAATTTAGTTTCTAAATTATTAAAAAAAGCATAATAATTATCCACATGACACCAACTGTACAATTTCTGTTTAATAAATGCTCTCATTAAGAAGCACCATGGATCAAACAAATGAGAGCCTGCCAGTCAGATCTTGACCCAGATGTACATATTACAAATAGTAAATAGTATTAGTATATTTTTCTTTTCAAAAAAGCTCTATTTTAAGTTCATTTTGTTTAAATTTAATTCATTGCCCTCATTTGATTTCAATATAATGACCAGTGCCGTTATTGACAGTCAAAGGTGGATGAATATAGCAACAGAATAGGCTATTATAGACCCACTCTGTATTTATTTCCAATTTGAAAAAAATATTTATGTAATAAAATTCTCTGACTTTTCCTATTTTTCCATATTGGTCGGCACCCAGCTAGAAGTAGGTACAGAAGTAGTATTTCACCAGATCCTATGCTCTTATAATTGGAATTGTTGTAGTTCAAAGATAATCTATTAACATATCCGAGGATTTTATGATTCATTCGAGTGCACCCTTCTATTTTTACATGATGAATTTATTACATTTCTTGCAGCAAATTTGAAGCATCGGTAAATTTAGAGTTCATTTCACTGCCCCGAACCTTCAAATAAAAATAAAAATATGTAATATATTCAATTACTTTGTTAACATAATATTTTTAAATACACCAAAACTCATATACAAAAAATAAATAAAAAATACGTATATATATATATATATATATTTTTTTTTTTTTTAAATAGTATTACATTGTTTGTTTTACAATATTAATATTTATTATTTTTTGTTCTTCCCTACCTCGCCTTTTAGGCTATACGGGATTTTCCTGGGCCGGAGGGTGAGGGCGGGGAATTTAAAATTCTCTCCAGCACCGGGATGCGTACTCATACTTTTTTAATCTTCCCAAATCTCCTATCCGGTTGCCAGGCAACTCGTGGTGCAGTGCACACGCTTTACCCCATTCGGCCACCCCGCCCCCATTATATTTATTATGTTGTCACTCATAATTTTTATACATAATGTAAACTTCTGAGACTTTTTTTTGGGAGGGGAGGGAGGTTCTTCACCTGACATTGCCTCCCCCCCAACCAGAATGATAAGTCTGCGCCTATGATTGATGTCTTATTGTAATAAATTTAGAAAATACCACCATTGATTTCTAAACATTTTCGGATTTGTTTTCGAATGCGACAGTTACCCTCCTGAATGTTTCATATCTTCCTTTAATTAATTAGTGCATCCCGAGTGTCTACTTTTATGTTGTATACTTTATTTAAAAATTAGACTCATAAACAATAATTCAGTACAGTGAGGTCTGAGAATCTTGGAGTCAAACTAATTGGACCACTGTGACCAATCCAAAAATCTGGAAACCTTTCATCCATAAATATTGCCTCACCTGACAAGCAAAATGACCAGGAGCTCGGTCATGCTGAAAGTGCATTTATATTCTGATATTTATTGGAATATCTTCTAATAGTCCTTGTAATTCAAATCATAAAAAAATTTAGGTAGTAGTCCTCTGTGAGGTGATTATCTAAAATGAAAGGGCCAATTAAATAACTGCCGACAATATCACATTATACATTTACCAAAAACTTATTTTGAAAATTGCTTAGAGTTTTGCATCCCAAAAATTCACCAAGAAAATCAAGTAATAAAGTTTGCAATTTTTGATTTCTATTAAAATTCGTATTCCAGAGTTTGAAAGGACACTAAAAAAGAAGAAGATTTATGATAAATTATAACTCATTTAATACCATAGTCTGTATTTTTTTCTTATTCTGCACAAAAAGAAATAGATTGAGATATAATAAACTAAAAATCTGGCAAACCCAAAAATAAATAACAAAGTTTGTTTAAAATTATATAAATTTTTTTGTCTCTGCTCCTAGGGCCCAAAGCCTGGATATGTGTCTAATATTTTTTGGGGTAGTGTGGCCAAAATAAATTTGGCTTAAATTGGTGACCCACTGACTTTAAACTTCCTTTGTTAGTTCATTATTTGGAGGATTGTTGGTGGATGGAACCTGGAGATGTACAAACCAGGAGATTAACAACTTATTTAAATAGCCGAATATTATTCAGGTAATCAAACAGGACAAATTGCAGTGGGCAGGGTATGGAGGTGAAGAAGGGTTCCTCAGGAGGCTTTTGATGGAATCGCTGGAGGAAATCAGAAGACAAAGACTGAGACAGATGAATAGATGGAGTTGCAATTGACTCTTAGCAGAATTAAGCATATTTGTATTCATAGATATAAATACAAAATGTATTCATAAATATGGTACTGTATGATCAAAAATATAAATATAGATATTTCATATTTATTTTCAAGAAAGTCTAGCTCTGAACAAAAATATTTGCAATCATATTCAATAATACAAACATTGCTGCTGTATTAAAAATAATTAATGCAATCAAAATAGTAAAATTCTGCTGTGAAGAAAACTAAATATAATCATGATTATAAATTTATAAGTAATAAAATTAAAAAGTTTATATATAAATTATATTATATATTTCGACATTCTTCACTAACAGTATTCTTACATTTTTAAAGAGATTGATTCAACAAAACCATTACAGTCTAGAACTGATCCATATTTTGGAAAATACTAAACCATAAAATCTGCCACAGTAAAATTAATCCTGTTAGATGTTCTCAGCACACTTAACTGGAAATAATTGAAATCACTAAACCAGATAGTTTATTAAATGCTATACAATTTAAACTATGCATGGTCAATAACACGTTAATATTCTTAAACAAATTTTATATTAATAAATTGCATTTTTTTTTTGTCAGAGTTCTGTTCTATAACGTGGAAAAACATTTTCATATTCACATCAGGGGAAAAAAATGGTGAGAACAGTAAAAATATTTATTCAATAAGAAAGGATTTTAATTTAAAAGATAATGTGATTTTTAACTGCAAATATTTGTATTCAGATATGTAAATTTATAATATATTTATTTTTAATATATAATAACTATTTATATAAGGAATATTTATTAGTACGGATATGTAAATCTTTATAAATTATTTCTTAAAAGTGTTTATTTGTCAATACACCATATTGTTAATTCTATATAATATTCAATGATTAAGCACCCATTTTGAAGATTTTCTCCTTTCTGTGGAAATATAGTCATATCCCCCAAAATTTCGAGAAAAAAGGTAAGAAGGAAAAGAAACTTTATTTGCGAATAACTCAAAAAATATACATTTCGTTGTTTATGATTATTTAAAAGATTACTAAATTCCCTACAAAACAAATTCATCAAAATCAGATTATTATTAGATATGATACTTCATGTTAGTTAAAAACATAAATGAAGTTTCAAATTCATTTTATTTTCCTTAGTCAATTTTAATTACAAAGAAAATAATAATTGATTCCCCCATCTTATGTTACATTGCATTATTTTATTTTCTTATTATTCACTGATTCACTGATTATTGGTCACTGATCTATATACAGTTATTATTTTTTTTATTTTAATCTCCATACCCTGCAAAGCTGTCATACAGGGTCAAACTTATCTACATACTATGGGAATTATTCGCATGGGGCAACTAGTATAATAATATTCTTTATTGCACCTGTTAAATTCAAACCCAAAATCTATTTGTCCCATGAGTGCCATAACAAGAGTTGGCAACATTGACAGCAAATAAGTTTTCTATTCTTAAAATTATTGACTTGATTTTTGAAGTGAAAACTTCTGTGCATTGTTTTTTTGTGAGTAATGATTGAGACCGAGCCGTCATGCTCATTTGGGTAAGTTGGCTTCAGTGGTCTAATTTAAGTGTTTTAGCATTTGGATTAAAATTTCTCAGAAACTAAAAATCGAACCTGCATACTGTAAGCTAGGGAAATGTTTCACTATTTCATCCCCTTTGTAAATAGCTACTATTCAAAATTTTATTTTAACAAAACACAGAGTTAGAAAGTTGGAAAGAGGAAAAAATAGTACCAAAAACCAAATAATAACAAGTTTTGTTGAATATTTGGATTAAAATAAAGTTAGAGAGGTAAAAAATGAAAACAAAATTATATTTCAAGTTATTAATCTCGCCTGTTGATGTTTTCACTACTATCGTGTGGTCTAAAGTGCACACCGTAGTTTTGTTTATTACTGGCTCTGGTAATACGAGCTATAAAGTCTTTTCAGGAATATCAGGAATAGTTGTAACTGTAATATGCATTATTGTTGATGTATTTAGAATATATATAAATATATATCTATCTTGAATGATATATTAGGGGCATTGTTACAACATAGTTATTCTAACAGGACACTTTGACTGATCTCAACCACCTCTAGAACTCTCAGCAAACGTAAACCAACTTTTTCACCACTGATCGCGAAGGCTTGGCCATAATATTTGGGATTAATAAGTTTTACAATTATTTAGTTGAGCGACATTTTACATTACATACAGATCATAAGGCACAGCTAAGAATACTTGGATAAAAAAAAAATTAGCAAAAACAGAAACATTCAGATTGATAAAATGAAGTGTTTTAACTACACATTTGAGTACAAGACAGATAAAGAAATGAAAGCCAGGGATGCTCTCAGACTTCCATTACCTAGACTACTATAGAGACTTCTTCTTTACAGAAATTGGCAGTAATAATTCTGTTATTACAGCCAATTGTACTAATCGATGCTCACTCTTGTTGGCTAGAAATGCTTCCAGTGAAATCAGTTACAGTAGAAAAACCATCAGATATTAGAATCACTATTTCCAAACAAATTGTTTGTGACAATGGAGTGAAATAAATATTTACAACCCCCTATCAAAGTCGATCAAATGGGATTGTGGAACTTGCAATTAAAACATTTAAACAATTATTTCGAAACGATACTGCCTACACAGATAAGTAAGAACATTTGGGAGTGACACTGTTTGTGTACCGAACTGCAATAAACAGCTCAACAGGAAAAATACTGTTAATTGGAAGAAGATTGCATACAATATTCGATTGTTAAAAACCATCTGTGAGACATAAGATGAAAGAAAGCAGGATAAAATAAAAAAATGTACCACCATAGAAAGTGACAAGTTTTGAAGAAAGTGAGCATGTTTGAGTGAATTGTGAAGACCCAGAAGGATGGATAATAGGCATCATAATTAGGGGAAAAAGGGGGCCTCTTTCTTATGATATAGAAATGGGTGGGAAGCTAATGCGATTCCATTCTTACCACTAAAGGAAGCGATCAGAAATAAGGGGACATTTATTAACTCTGTTTTTGTACCTGTACCTAGTTTCTATGTAGCTAAAAATGTTATTGTATACAACGACATATACAGTAGAGGAAAACATGTTCGATATTCTCTCTTAGTACTGACAAAACCTAGTAATATAATAATGTAATATGGATTATTGTGGATGTATTTTGATTTTAATTAACACACATGCTGTTTATACATTGTTGAAAATATATAAATTGATATTTTTGGAACTTACCCCATATTTATTTTTATTTATTCACAATTCATTAAATAACACACACAAAAAAAGACATAATTACTCCGTGTCACAGGTTTAAACAATTTCCTTTCCATTTTATGAAAAAGTCCACCAAATTTTTGTTGAGGTTAATATTTTATTATTTTTAATATTCGGTAAGCAAACTGCAAAGATTTCCATAAAACTGAGGTTAATCCTATTTAATGTTCTTTACTTAATATTTATTTACATATTTAGATTAATTTAATATTCATTTTATTCAGCTCTAAATTTGAATTTTATTACGATCTTCACTATGAACAAGTCATTTAATTAAATCTCGTAAAGTACTCGGTACAGGGAGGTTGCCCTCTCATACCCTCCTAGATCAGCCGCTGTGTGAGGAATAAGTTATGCAGTGACCAAAATATCACACAGTATTCAAACAAGGAATCATAGTGGCTATTGCTTGTTTTTCCTCAGTTCTTCCCTTTAAATATTGAAATGGATGATTTTTCTTTTTCAATAATTTCAAGTTAATTAGTAATAAGTAAGTTTTTTAGCTTGACTGATCTGATAATTAGTATTCTATTTTCTTCACCTTCGTGACTTCAATGCAATCAGTATCAGGTTCCTCTATGTAGATTATCTCTATGAAAGGATTTGTTGCAAGCATTATTGTCTTAACTTGAAGTGAATTGTGAAAAAAAAAATTATGTTTACAATTCACTTATTTTTGGGTGGAGAGAAGGAGGGAATTTTAGTCTCGAAAATCGTATGAAATGGGAGCATGACCCAGTAGATTATGCCTTATTAATTACCATATAGGATATTAATTGAAAAGATTTAATCAAAGAGGAAACATGAAGATTTAAAAAAATTATATCAGATTTTAATCCTGTTATATGTAGTTATCATTAAAAAAGAAAAAAAAAAGGAGTATACTTAATGAATGAAAATAAATGTCTAATACAAAATGTAGGAAATTTAGCTCCTCATGAATATCAAAGATTTTTAGTTACACAGACAATATTACATGTCTGATTTTTATAAAAATTGTTTATGTTAATTTATCCATCAACATGAAAAATCCAATGACTGTTATTTTTTTATTATGTTATGTTATAAAATAATACTGTTATTATATTAAATATTTTTTTCTGGATTATTTTTACATTTAAAAATACATAACCAACTTAAAGGAGAATATTTTAGTACAAACTATTGCAAGAATATTTAAAAAAAAAACAGATTTTTTTGTTTTAATAATGAAATCCTAATCTCCACCCACCAAGTACTCTCTTTAGTTGATAGCCTATACAGTAAGTTATAAAAAATGAAAAATTATATCAAATCACTTATTGATGCTAACACGAGCTGAGCAACTTTTAATGCTCTATCAGGATCACTTGTCCCAATCTGGAGAATTACTTGAGACGTTTCTCTGGAGCAAGTCCGAAATACAACTGTTCCATCAGTTAGGTCAATGTAATCGATTGTCCCCAAAACCTCTGAAAACAGATATTAATAAGTTTATTAAGACTTTTTTTGTAATCAATAATTTAAAGAGATAATTGCTAGACAAAAACATAATAAACTAAAATTATCGTTGCTCAAGGAAGATTTTATTGAATTAAAATTATAACACAGACAGAAGGGACTGTTAATAGTAATGGTTGTTTGATATAAATATAAATCAATTATTATTAGTCCACATTATAATATAGATAATATTTAGCATAATAATGGAAATAGAGACGGTTTTGTTTATAGATAAATTGCCTCTATAGAATAAAGCAAAACTAAACCATATATTACCATTCTCTCTCCTTTTCGACCTTAATAATTTCCAGTCTATGATTTCTTCAGTGTATACTAAGTCAGCACCATAATCTAATGCTAACAATCTGGTAGGTAAGGTGCCAATTCGAACCATTGGTGCTAAAATTATTTTGTCTGAATATAGTTCGTTTTTCGACATTTTTTTTACGGAACTATACAAGTTATTTAAGGGAAAATCCTTAGTCAAGTATCAAACTTCAAGAGGTGCAGTCATGTTTCCAATTCAAATCAAGGTGACAAATGTAACAGCTCTTGTTACCTTATTGAAATCTACAATGCTTCAGTCTGAACCAGGGAGGTCGAAAGTTGAATTTGAAATGGAAAAGGTTGAATTTGACTTGGAAAAATTTGAAATTGACTTGGCAATGCAAGAGAAGCATTTCTTATGCTAGAAAAGGTAGCTAAGAAGTTTGAACTTGCTGTCAACGAAACTAAAACGAAATATATGTAAGCGGGACCGGTGCGTTCCCAGAAAGGGCATATTGAGATTGGAATATATAAGTTTGAGAGGGTACAACATTTCCTGTACTGGGAACTGACATGAATTCAGATGGGGATGTATCTCAAGATATCAAACGGCGTATCGCACGTCCAGGTGCTATTTTGGCCTACCTAACTTTTTAAAATTAGGTATATTACTAATGAGAACAAAGTAAGGCTTAGCATTCGCCCGGTCCTTGTGTATGGATCAGAAGCTTGGGCGTGCAATAAGGCCGATGAAGATAGACTAATGATTTTTGAGAGAATGATACTCTGAAGAATTTTCGGTCCGATACGAGAAGGTAATGCCTGGAGGAGAAGAAAAAAATCGAGAGATCTACTCTCTTCAAAAGTGATGTTAATAGATGGATCAATGTGAGGAGGCTCGGATGAGCAGCACACCTCGCTAGGATGGATGAGAATAAAATTCCCAAAAAATTATCCATGGAAACTCTCTATCAAGCTGGAAGAGTGGGACAACCCACGCAGATGCCAGGAATATCCTTGGAATAACGGACTCGATGACTGCTGAGCAGAATAGAGATGAACGGCGGAAACGTTTGGAGAAGACCCTGGTTCAGTAATGAATTGTAGCACCGTATACTTATATATATGTTTGTTCAGTAAGTGTAGGGCAATGAATAGAGAGCACTGAAGTAGATGGATTGGCGGATTCGCCTGTTCCCTCGAACCGGAGAAAACATCTTAAATTCACATTCACTTCATTTACACTAGTTAGATAAAATGCTTGTTAGATAAATTTTGTATTTTAATTCTGGTCGTCTGGTTGTGACCTGTGAACTTTTCCTTTCCAACCAAATCTTCCTCTTTCACTTCCATTTCAAAATTTTAAACTGTTTAAATCTTTATTTCACTGATTTGTATCAGAAAGGTTATTGAATATATGAAAACAACTGCGTATAATGAAATATGAAACTTATTATAGCTTAAAATATTTAAGTTTTTAAAATTTTCCAAATTTTAAAGCTACAGTTCGAAATCGATTAGGTTTATATAGCTTATTCTGGTCTCAAATTGTGATAAAGTTAATCTAGTTTTAAAATGTGTAGAATGTTTTTTGTTTATAATATGTCCCTTCATGGTAAAAATGGGGAAATCCGAAACCGATTGAGGCAGGCTTTCGAGGTCGAAAACTAAGATCTTATATCTCAGTCACATCCCATACAAGAAAAAAACTTTACCTTTTACCACTACTTGGTGTAACTTAGACCCCCACTTTTCATAACAAGAATATTGGACTACAGCCTTCGGCGTAAATGCCATACACAAGGATGTTATGGAACGGTATACATACCGTATTAGTTCCAGGTTAGCTCTTAACTGTTCCAGCTCCAATCAGTTTCGAGTGTCAATTTGCTTAATCTTCTCATTTCTCGTCCTCTAACTAATGTAGAAGGATAATTAGACCATTTAGGGTTCGGATGTGGGAGCGGGGTAGCTCAGTGGATGAGCACAAGATAAGTAATTTTTCATCACCTATAGATCGACCATGTGGCCGGCAGACCGTACTGGGACACACTCAACCTCTATACATTAGGTAGCCTTAATTAAACAATTACTTAAGAGGGAAAACCTGGTGGTTGAGCGTGATTTCGGCCCATTCACCTCCCTGCACAACTGTTAGCCATATACCAGTACATCGTCGAATAGTAATGAACATAAGACTAAGGTTACCAGACGTCCCGCGGCGTTTAAGGAAAGTTCCGATTTTTGGAAAGAATGAAGGACAAGCTAGAGAACATTAGGAGAACCGGAAGAGAATATATGAGGATGGAGAGAGGATATGAGTTTTATATTGATTTTTTTAAAGATAAAAAAATAATTAATAATAAATTAAAATTTAAAAAAATAAATAAGTGCAGTCTCTACTCGATCACTTAGACCACTACGGCGCGGGTTCGATTCCCGCATGGAGACGGTGACGTCCCCACCCTGAGATTCACAGGAAGGTGAGCGACTCCTATATCTTCCAACAGCATAGCTCCTGATCCTCCAGATTAGGGGTTGGGCACAGGGGCATTAATTAACCATATCCCGTAAATAACTACAGGACGGAGAAGTCTGCAAAAGGGTTGCAAACCATCCTAATAAAGAGAGAGTGATTCGTGATCGCGTCCGGTTATTATAAACCACGTGCACTCTGAATATCTATTACAGTATCGAAAACAAACGATCGCAGCTGTCGCAAGGTACAGCCCCGTAGCTACTATGGAAGCTTTTTTTTTTTTTTTTTTTTTTTTTTTTAGCTTTAATTTTTTATTCACACCTGTCATAATGGTAATGACAACCAGTGAATGTGAGGTCGATTGCAAAATATAATGTCATGAAAGGCATGAGGAGGATCAGTGCCCAGCGGCACTAGGGACGTAATGACAGAAATCAATAAGTCAGAGAGGCGTTAGAAAAAAATATGTATTATTTTTGTTGATTTTATAATGTTAAACTTTAATAATTCCGAATAATTGTTGAGGACTGATCATCGAGACCTGCTTGACAAAATTCGCATTCTTGATCAGTTGTCGAATTCGACCACCATTGTTTGGACTTAATAAACAACCCATAAGTAATATTTTTAATAAGGTATTATTTTAATATATATATATATATATATATATATATATATATATATATATATATATATATATTGATAAGGAAAAGGTTAAATCTGGAGCATCAGCTAATTAACTTAATTTGCTACTTCGATTACCGAAATTTTGTTACCTTCAATACGTTTTATAACATTTTGAAAAAGAGCTGCCTGGTTGTGTAGAAACTGCTGGTACAAGACATTTAAGTAAACTAAAAAACTGTTTTATTGTTGAAGCCATATCGCTCTCAAAATACGTCTTTATGGCTTAATTCTCTAACTTATTTCAGCTGGATACTATGTCACCTGATTAACTTTTGATCCAGATTATCATTATGTACAATTTATTAATGTGACAATTAATTAGGACTATCGTCCCCTCTTCCCCAGTCAATCTTGTCCCGCTTTACCAATGTTAATATCTGGTCTCCTCTGGTAGAGGTGTTTTTTATTATTTTTTTTTTATGTATGGTCTGGATGTATAAAATAAAAAAGAAACGATGTCTATGTTCTCAAATTTCCTTTTTTAAAAAAAGCAACTTTGTAAAACTAAATATTTAAGGAGTGATAGGATACCTCGAGAATTACAAAAAAATGTATGTAAATAATGGTCCGAGTATCCGCAGAAAAGTTAAAAATTCAAGTCTAGTGTTTTATAAATAGTCCGTAAGTTACTATTTATGTATTAACTAAAAACTGTTTAATTTGAGTAATTAACAATTGCTTCACAGAAAAGAAGACAAAATTGACTTTAAACGAAAATAGAGTATGTCATTGCTAAAACCATTAAAGAAAAATTTTGTTTTGTTTACTATTAAGCAATTGCTAATTACTTAAATTAAATATTTTTTTGTTATAGCTTCCTATTCAGCCACAGATGGGGCTGTACTACATAAATTTTTCATAACTTTCTGGACGTACTAAAAAACACAAAAGTGAATTTTCAACTTTTCTGAAGGAAATCGGACCATTGTTTGTATGAAAACTTGTAACTATTGAGGTCTACTATTACCATTTAAATATTTGCCTCTACTTACGGGACTTCCATGATGTGAAAAGTGCGCATTTATTTTAAAATGGTATTAAAACAAACCATGAAGTTATGAAACACCAGATAAAATTGTGATAACTGTATTAGATAACGCTAGTGATGATTCAGACAGTAGTAAGGAAACCAATAAAACTATTTATTTTTAAATATATTAAAAACTTAAATTTGAAGTTAAAATAAAATAAAAATTATAATTAATTTCCTATATGCATTTCTTAATTTTATAACCACCATATCGGTTTATTTAGATAAGTTGTGAAATAATGTCCAACATTATTTTCTCTAAAAATAAGAATGTTTCTTGTCAAACATAAAACAAATAGAAATGGTTTTGATTTGTTTTGAATATTATCTTTTAGAAATAAATTGCTTTAAAGTTTATACATAACTTTATTTTACATTTGTTTATACTGCGAACAAATATAAAATAAAGTTATGCACGTATTATAAAAGAAGTTATAAAAAAATATTAATAAAAGAAAGAAAATTTCTCCATACGATATTGGAAGAAGGGAGATAGAAATTAATAAATTAAAAGCGCTGGACAAATTCAATAAGCCTAGATCAAGCAGCCTCAGAACGCAGCTATTAAGCAGTACATAGCTTGGAACTCATTCATTAACGTCTCCAATTCCAGATTGGGGTAGAGCTAATTATCCAAGGACAGGTCTAAGCAGTTCAGAACAGAGCTATTAAGCTGTCGATAGTGGAGTTGTCTTGGAACTCATTCACTAACGGCTCCAAATACAGTTTCGAGCGAACTAATGATCAAAGGACAAATCTAAATAGTTCAGAGCGGAGCTATTAAGATGTGCACGTTGGAGCCGTTCCAAAAGGTTCCAGGTGCGTATTAGGCTGCGACTGGAACAGCTCCTCCTGTTTCTAAGCATCCTTATTCTTATAGTAGATAATGAAGAGTAAGGTGTTACGCGTTGTCTTCCTCGCTCTTGTTTCTGGTTGGCGATTATTTCTTGTGAATATCTGTTCACAATCAAGGACTCCTAAGTGCAAAGAAGTCGGACGATTCTCACCAAGTCAGTACAAATTATAGATATTATAGCTAGATCACAGATGGGCTTAAAAAGACTTTCTTATCCATAGAGTCAGCAAGACAGGTAATGGGTCTAAGTATTAACCAAGCTAAGACCAAATATACAAGGTGATTGCCAACTCACCAAGGCCACCACCACCTACAGTTACATTTGAAAAGGAAAATAATTTCGTGTATCTAGGGTCCTTAGTTTGTGCAGAAAATATGCTTAGTCAAGAAGTACAGAGAAGAATTACGTCATCTAATTGGTTTTATTTTGGCCTAGATAAAATTTTAAGAAGTCATTTGCTGGCTAGATTCATTAAGATCGCTGTGTACAAATCTCTTATCAGACCTATGGCTCAGAGACATGCCCATTATTAGGAATAGACGCCATAAGGTTGTAGGTTTTCGAAAGAAAAATCCTAAGAAGGTTGTTTGGTCCTGAAGGATGTTTGAACCAATATATGCTAAGGCATTATGTTGTGTTGTACCAAATTTACCGAGAACCAGATGTGGTGTAGTTTATACGACTCTCTAGCTTAACATGAGCTGGGCAGGTCGTAAGGATGGATGGGGACTCACCAATCAAGAGGCTACTGTTCGGGTATGTGGATGGCAGAAGAAAAAAAAGGTCGGCCATCAGTAATGGGTAGATGAAGCCGAATACAGAGAAGCTTCTGGACACTAGAGCTAGGCGCAGACCCTTGTACAAGCCAAATGTAGGCGACGTATTGATGCGGCGAAGACCCGTACCGGGTTATAGTGCCTGTGATGATGATGAATACCTGTTCATTCCGCTTACCATGGAGATGGTTGTCGTACTGTAGAAGTTTTTAAATTATATTTTCTTATCTCTTTACTCTATTGGTTATCGTCGTTCGTGATCTTCAAAAGTCATGCGTTTTGTAACAAATTTAAAATGTTTTATTTGAATGCATAAATCATTGTAATTTGTTCATTTATTTACCGTGAATTGTTTATTAATATCAAATTAAATTTATTCACTCATTGATCAAAATGTTTTATTTTAAGAACTTTTTTCTCAGATCTCAAAATATTTTATTGAATTCATCTAAATTTAATATCATCCCTAAGATTAAAAGGAACTATGCTGGTACATTTGATTTGATTTTATATATTTAGAATGGTTATAAGTCATTGGTTTTTGGTACTGTAAGCTTTTTCCTCATGCTTTTTTTCAGCTCTACCAAAAAGATTCTATAAGAACACTGCAATTTTATATTCTGATGGGCATTATGAAATAACTTTGGACCACAGGAAATTGAAAACCCCTAAAGGAAAGGATTTTAAAGTAGAAAACGAAATTTTAGCATTGTGTATAGCTACAGAATGGGACTCACAGTTCGGTGAGATAGACAGAAGTTCTATGCATTTAGTAGGCATCTACACTGACTTTGGTGAAGTGATTTGAAAAGGAAAAAAAAATTGATTATTTTTTTTGTTTCATAATTCAGACAGCGTTATGTAATACAGCTATTGATAATGTTAACAACTTGACAAAAGAGGACATAACTTCTAATATCCTTAATTATTTGGAAACTGATACTCTTCTATTTCAGTCTCATGTAAGTTTCTTGTTATTTATTATTCTATTTTTAATTCTTATATAGAATCAGATTTACTTATGTCCCCGTTTTGCCTCAAGTTTGATTAATTAAGTAATTAGCTTGCTCTACAGAAACGTAACAGTTTAACACTGAGACTGGGACCAAAGTTGGAGGAAGTTTGGGGAAAATGGTCTAGTATCAATTTCCAATTAACTATTCAAATTAATGTCATGTCAAGGAATATTATGAATGAAATATGGTAGGCACTAAACTTCTGACAACAGGAGGTTATATAAGTTTGTAATCTCAATATGAATTATTAAAAGAAGTTAGTTGACTGTACTACATATCATGGCTGATAAATAGCTAGGACACAGTCATTTAAGGTTTTTATTGGTGCCAACGTTTCAACCCAAGCATGTGGGTCATCATCAAAGCTGAAAATTGTTTAATATAATCAGAGATATAATATTGTAAGACAGATAATGGTTAATAAAATAATCACTATATCTTCATTATTAGCTGTTATCTGTCTTATAATATTATATCCCTTCCTGCACAAAGCCGTTCTTCTCCACCTTCGGACTCCAAGTGTCCTCAGGTCCTCCTCCACGTCTTCCACTCACTGAAACCTGGGATGTCCCCTTCTTCATCCTCCACCAGAGTGTCCCTTCAGAAGCTTCTTCAAGGTATGCCGCTCTTACATCCTCTGTAAATGCCGCAGCCACCTAATTCTATTCTTGTTGATGCAGGTGACAATATCCGGGGCCTTGAATAAATCATAGAGTTCTTGATTAATTATCTGCTCTCACCGATCTCTTTCTCTCAAGGGACCAAAAATCTTACTCAGAACTTTTCTCTCCCACACATTGAGCACTTGTTCTGACTTCCTGGTGAGAACCCATGTTTCACTTCCATATGCCACTGTTCTAATAACACGAATCTAATAAGGCCTTCTTTAACTGCCAGAGGAACACCTTTGACTTAAGCACTTTTCCAAGCGTTCAGCAACATCTACTGTCGGCCATCGTGCATGACTTTATTTTTGCTAGTATGTCATTATTTTTATTTATATTGGCCACAAGGTATTTAAACACCTGTACCTGCTCGAAAAAGTACTCTCCAGTACTAAGACCATTCCTTGCCCCCCAATCACCCCGGGATTATAGATCATTATTTCCAAAACAGTGTTGAATAGAAAGGGAAACAGGGGCTCTCCTTGCCTTAATATTTTGTTGATATGGAAGCAACTGGACTTAGCACTTAGTATTTTTACTTTTTGTTGTGTTCGTTCCTAAGTTATATGCACTAATCGTATCAGTTTTTCCGCGATATCCATCTTTGCCATGGCCTGATACAAGTTGTCTCAATCTACACTGTCGTATGCTTGCTTTTAGTCAATGAAGAGGTAGTGTAGATCAATATTGTATTCATAGTATTTCTCCTGCATGAATCTTATGCTTGAAATATGGTCAATAGTGGATCTACCCCTTCTGAATCCACTCTAGTAATCCCTGACCTCTCTCTCAGAGTACTGGAGTGGAGTATCCTGCTCATCAACAAAATGGAGAAAACTTTGTATGCTGTGTTTAGCAACACATTTTCTCTAGTTTTCACATTCCATTTTGTTTCCCTTCTTATAAACTGGGCATATTAATGCAGTGGACCAGTCTTTTGGCATCTCTTCTGACATCCAGGTGTCAAAAAACAGATGGTATATTTGCTCGGCCAATGCTTCTCCTCCATGCTTCCACAGCTTTGCAAGAATCTTATCCTCTCCTGGAGGCTTGTAATTTTTTAGGGATGCTTTTTTAAAATTTTTTTGTAATTAATAGGCTTGTAATTTTTTACGGATGTAAAAATTTCTGCAACCGCTTCCTTTTCTGTCGGTTCATCTCTATTTATCTGCGGCTCATCTGTAACATCTCTATTTATAAGCGCCGATCTGATGCACATAGGTTGGCTTGAAACAAGTTCCTCTGGCATTTCTGGGTTTAGGAGCTTCTTGAAATATTGAGACCACCTATTAACAAAATCCAGTGGATTTCCCAGCAGCTCGCCATTATCATTCTTTATAAAGCTTATCCTTGGTTTAGAATCTCCCTTGAATTTAGTTTAGTTTAGAATTTTTCTCTTTCAGGATACTGAAGAACTGCCTTTAGTTTCTCTGCCCAAACTCTTTCATTTGGAGGAACTTGGCTTTCTCCACTTTTCGCTTACTTTTCCTGCACCTGGTCTTGAGTCATCTCCTTAGGGCTTTACGCCTTTCTATAAACTCTGAGGGATGATTCTAGACAAAATTTCTATTTCCATGATTAAAAAAGTTCATTTGATGCATGGGCTGATCCTGAATGGAAAATAATTTAATACCAATTTTCAAGTCTTTCTTAAGATACTTTCAGGAGGTCTAATATGATTACTGTATTGTTGCATACAATTCGGGAATACAGAGATATGCTCTTCATGGATGGGTACTGTGATAGCAGCAGTTCAGCAGTCGTATTAGACCTCTTGAAAGTCCCTGTTATCATTGACTTCAGTAATTTAAATTACTGTTTTCTTCTACTTTATTACAAAAGTACTTTCTTTATTTTTTGTTATTTAAGTTAATTTTTTTAACTGTTTCTATTTATTTATATTTTTTAGAATGATGAAGTATATGATGTACAGCAAAAGGAATGGCAGCCTGTTATCAAGTGGTTTTGTGATAGATATGGGGTTGAAATTTCACCAACTCGCGATATGATTGGACCGGAAATATCTAAACAAACAAGAGAAATAATTGAACGACATTTTTTGTCATATGATTTAGCACCCTTACATGGTTTGTTATCTAAAATTCACTTTTTGTTGTGAATCTTTATAGAAAATATATTTCATTGAGTTTCTTCCTTCAGGCTTCATGTTTGCTGTCGAAGCTTTGAAGTCAGTTATTCTTACATTATGTTGTGTTGACCGAAGGCTGTCTGTTGACCAAGTTGTTTTATTGTCCCGATTAGAAGAAGAGTATCAGGTACCATTTAATTTTATTTTTGCAAAAAGTTATATTTATTATGCAAACATTTTTTAGATATTTTGAGGCATGAATGAATGTATGACAACTTTTCTCTTTAGTTTTGTTTAGAACAGGGGTCTCCCAACCATGGGCCTGACAAGTTTCTTTGATTAATAATAATAATATTTGTCTAGCGAACCAGAAGTTTCGGTGCTGACACCACCAATCACTTATTACACACCTCCCTCTTATTACACACCTCCTCATACATCCTTATTTTATATATTACTAACTTTACCCGGCCACGCACTGCTGTGGCTTAACCTGGCAAAATGAAAAAGAAAGAAAATAGAAAGCACATATGATTAGATTAGTAGCAAAGGACATCTGTCATTTTTTAAAAGTTGGGAAACAAATTTGTCTGTAAAATGGCTTCAATTGAAACTAATTCTAATTGTTTTTTTTTCATGATTCAAATTGAACATTCATAATCATCTGAGTAAATACGCCGTCATTCATAATCATCAGAAACAGTCTGAGTTGAACTTATAAAACTAAATTAAAAAATTAATTGAAAAAATGTATAATAAGGAGAATCATATAAATTCTTCAAATGATAATTTCAATTACTGTAGTAATTACAAAATTTTCGATTAATCAATAAAAAAAAAAAAAAAATGCTTGCTGACGTTCGGTAGTGAGGAAGCAAAAGGAAACTGCCTTTTCTGAAGAGAAAGCAGTAAATGTTTAAAACTCAATAACTCTGCAACGAATCGTCCGATTTCGATGATTTTTTTTATATTTTGCCAGCAATTCAGAAATCTTTCATATAAATATATGATAATAATTTAACGCCTTCATGAGGAATAAATAAATAAAATCTCCTAATGCATTTTAATTTTTTATCTCCACTTCTAATATGCTTGCGGGGGTACGGTTTGTTGCAATTTGTGCAATTTACGTGGCCCCAAACCCCTGATTTTTTTCGTGTTTGGTGGAGTCATTATTAAGTTATCACACTGTTTGTAGTTTCCGAAATAAAATTGAAGGCCCACCCTTGACGAAAATATGAGACAAAAAAATTTTTTTTTTTCGATTCCAGTGAAAATTGGTAATTGAGGGTTTATCGAGGTGCGAAATACAAATGCGAACTTTGTTTTTCCTTAAAAAAATAATTTAACCCACTTTACTCCTACGGCCGCTAGAAATAGTTTTATTTCGGAGATAATGCTTATCTATTTCGATGACATATTTTTTATTTTGACGGCAAATCAAGAATCTTTCAAATAAATGTGGTTATTATCAGTCAAAAATTGTGTACTTTTTTAGTTATCGTCAATTAAATATTGAATTCATCGTAAAATTTTTCAGCTTGTTTTCGGGAAAGTATGTTATACACATAAATTAAAAGGGTTTCAAGGGGAAGACTTTAGCCAAGTTTCGTTAAAATCGGTAAAGCCGTTTTGGCACTACAGTTTATAGCGACACATTTTTTTGCGGCTTTGAACAGAAAAACATTTACATTTTTATTTTTTTTACATATATAAAATTATCGTAAGACAGAAGTACTATGCCAGAAACCTTCCCAGGAGTGTACGGAACAACTTCCCAAAGTTTCATGGCGATCGGTTGAATGGTTTAGTAATGCACTAAGGACAAACAGACGGACAGACAGACATTCATTTTTATATATATAGATTTTTATCTATCTATTTTTATTTATTTCTCACTATTTATATTATATGTTATCTTGTCTTTCCTTAGCCCTGAAACTTGGCCGAAACAGGCATAAAGGAAATAAAAATAAATATACTCACATAAATTTATTTTTACTTTGTATTATGACTGAAAATCCCAACTAACTTCTGTTCAATTATTTACTACAATCAACCATTGATCCGCTATGGAGAAATAAAAAATAGTTATTTATCATAGCATGAAAACATAGTTTTCTGAATATTATTTTATAATAGTAATTGGAATGTTGGTAGTTTATATATAGTTTGGTCTCCTATTATGTTCTTCCTTTTCAATGTTTGTAGACTGGTTGTTGGGGAAGAGTGGAATGGGCACATGATGTAAGTCAATATGATCTCCAAGCAAGAGTTTCTGCTGCTGTGCTTTTCATCCATTTGAATTCCATGTCAGAAGAAGTGAAGTCTAAATTGGGTTCTGTTCATCGTTAAATACTGCAGAGAAATAATTAAGTAAATTAAATTGAAATTTGTTCTCTACAATGTAGAGCTTTATGTATAATATATGGTAAAATATATACATATTAGTATTAATGTAAAGAGTATTACAATATGTCAATCCTATTCTACTTATGGTTTCAATTTGATAGTTTGTTTGATTGATAATATACAGTTTATATATTTATAATGATGAACATCTGTAGTGTTATTACTCTTATTATTCTTTCTTTTTCGTTATTTTTGTTTTTTTAAAACTAGGTTCATATGTGACAATTACAACCTTAAACTACAGAAGTTATTATCAAATTACATATATTTATTTAGATGTTTTCAAGTTATTTCGGAATTTCTCAGAACTAGGAACTTTATGTTATATAAAATTTTTCAAGATGTGTCATAAAACTGAAATTTACTTATTTTATTGCTCAAAACCATTTTTACTTTCACTAACTTAGATCTGTAATATATAGTAAGAGTAAGTATTGGGATTGTGTTCTTCCCTCAATATGGCTATGTCAGGGAGTAAAAAAAAAAGTTAGTGGTCCTTCTTAGGTACTTCCGAATAAACCTTCCAAATGGCAGTTTTGCCGAACATGAACATGCTGTGTGGTTTGTTCATTTTGGCCACATGCACACAGAGAACTGGGTTCTTTCTTGAAGAGGTGTGATTTTATGTGGTTATGTTCAGTTCTGAGACGAAAAATGACATCTTGTTGCCTTCCGGTTAGCTTGAAATAATGATTTAGGTGACTTGCTTTCCACCTCTGGCTTATGGCTGCTTTGTTAATAGTTTTGCACTGCTACAATCTAGGAAGGCTACTAATTTGGGGGAGCAATGTTTCTTTTTCGGCCAATTGGTCTGCAATTTGATTCCCCATTAGCCCAGTTTCCATATCCCTGGAATCCATAGTAGAACCACTCTTAGTACTGCACTTTTAGGTCTTCCAGCTAATGTACCTAGTGTGCTCTTCCACTTATTTTTGAGGCATTCAAGAACAGATGCTGCATCTGTCAGGAATACAATGCATGAAAACAGGCACCTCTTAAGACTATTTAGAAATGGAGTCATGTTTGCCTCTATAGTTCGTTGAGACGAGTCCAGTGAGGAGATCTTTTTCGAGAACGTTTATTGGGAAATTCAATATGGATGCCTCCATCTCCAGTTTCAATGGCATTTTTAGCAGACCCATCTGTGTATACCCTCATCCATTTATTTTTAGTATAGGCCGAGTTAATGTGCTCTAAAATGCAGGCTTTGGCTTCCAGAATAATTAGATCACTTTTCTGTTATGCCTGAAATCTTTGCAGTGATTTTCGCTCTGATCTCTTGTGTCCAAGGTGGGCAGTCTTTAGCAAGCTTCATGGTTTCTGCTTTAGTATCACATTGGGGATGCTTTTCGATCAATTGATTTGTTTTATGTAGAGGACTTTCACGCTTCATCTGATTGTGGTTTCTCTTTCCAACTCTCTCTTTAAGGGGGTAGTTTGGAATAAAGCCTGCTTTCATTCATAACTTAAGGAGTTTAATGTCTCTCCTGTTTTCCATTTTTACTTTCACTTACCTAAATATGAAATATATAGTAAAGGAAAGTATTGTGATTGTGAAAATTTTCGAATCTCAGTTTTCAACGGAAATACACATTTTGAGGTGCCTTCACTCTAAATAACCAAGTCCCGCAAAATGGTCTGTGTGTGTGTTATCAATCTAGCTCAAAAACGAAAAGTCGTACGAAAATCATCTAAAACTAAACCATCATTATCTATATTTTCTAAATATTTTCAAATTAAAATATTGAATATTACTTTTAAACAGAGGTTGTGCAATCTAAAATAATAAACACTGCAACTCTAACCTCAAACACATTCTGTGTAACTGAATAAATGACTGGAGGTCATGTGACCACCTTGAGCCTTCCCATTGCCCAAAATGAAACATTTCAGTCTGTTTGGAACTAAGCTGGACATGGGACATTTATTTGCTCTGAATCTCCATATCTCAGCACTTATTTTAAATAGGACTTTTTTTTACTGATCTCAAGTGAAATATGGGGTAGGAATAGCATGCAAGCTTTCCAAATCAGCTGTTAATTCAAATTTTTATTTTTGTGGACATGTTTTCTTTTGTTTGGACTCTCCTCAATTGTTCTCAGACTGAGTAATGGACAATGGCCATATTAGAAGAGTTGAGTTCCCTCAACAAAAATCATTCCTGGGATTTAGTACTGAAGTTGACCCACCAGAAGGTGATTAATGTTTCAATGTACTTAGCAGAAATAAGTCTGTTTTTCAGTATAAGTATTTTCAGATAACAGAAAAGTGGAAGTAAAAATTATAGACATTATATTTATTTACATTTCATTGTAGGTTTTTTTATTTGTTTAATTATCCTTATGTGTACAAATTTTAATTTTATATTGCTGTAATCTATACAATTAAATATTAAATAATACCAACAATAGCATTTATGAAAACCACATTTGTATAAGTATAGTTAAAGTTGAAGTTACAGAAACCAGATGGCACACGAAACACCCTGTTGAATGTGAGTGCATGTGAACGGCTTTATGTAATAATTTGATATAAAAAGTGCATCTTTTAATGGAGAGCTGAAAGTTGAACTCTTCATGAAACAACTAGAAGGGTATGAATTGAATCGAATGGGTTTGCTGTCTCCACAAAACCATCTATGGACTCCAAAAATCTCCAAGATGCTGGAACTAAATGTTTTATAATTTCAGGAGTAAATGTGACCTTACTCAGAGCAAAAATTATTCCTGACTTTTTTTTAACTCAAAGAAGACTTTAATGATGATCCGTAACATTGATGAATGGTTGTTTGCAGAAATGAACATGATTTGACTTAATTCATTGCAGTTCTGAGTGACAGTTTCTAGGTGAAAGTCAGTGATACCGAAGTTTTCCTTGGACTACAAATTCAAAGACTGGAAGATCTATGAATTATCATCTTTCAGGAAGCCTATAATCAGGAAATACTGAACAGATTTTGAATGGAAAATGCAAACCCTGTATCAATACCGATTGAAAATAAAAGTGGAGACTGAACTTAAGCCGAATAACCATAAACTTCAAGAAAAATTAATCAAAGTACTTAGTAATTTAATTTCATGAAATTTTGCTAGATGACATTTTCCAATCAATCAACTTTGCATTTAAGGGTTTGTAATATTGACCTTCTAAGTCAAACTTTCTATTTTTTCTTCAACTGTAAGAATTTAACTACAAAAATTTGGAAAATTCTGATTAATAAAAAAAAAAAATATTTATTCAGGTACCAAAGAGAAACTATAAATAATCACAAAAATAATTTATTTTAAAATGAGATATTTACAAGTTGTTCAATAACTTATGCTGCCAGGCGCTGAAAAAAAAAAAAAAAATCAAGTTAAAAATTATATATTGTCATATAAATTCTACCACCTAAATCAAATATTACTTTTATTTAACTCTACATGAAATAAATAGTGAGGGAAAGTACTATGATAGAGTAAAATTTTAACCATGTATGTGAACAGTCCAGCGGTGTTTTGAAAGGAGGTAGTGTGGTGCAATTTGTGCCATCAAAATTTTTGGCGGGAGCAAATTTTTATAATCATTTGAATATTTGAGGAGGGCACATTTTGAAAGGATTTTGAATTCTTGTAGGGAATCATATTTTTTAATTTTAGGTTTAATTTCAAACCTGAGAAAAGGAAAAAAAAAACAGAAAAAACTACAGCAAGAGTAATTGTATATCAACTACAATCTTTCCTAATTCTGCTTTTGATTTTGCCATGCTAAGAGGATGGGATAATAACATTTCTTGGGAGAGGGGGGCATGTGCCATCAACTTTGGGAGAATGGGCACCCCTGGGATAGTCTCGATCAAAAATGAAAAGTGTGCCTGAAATTTCAGTGAGAAACTGAAATTGTGCATCTTGAGTATCTATCTATGCTTGGAATATTAAATTACATTTTTCCCTAAAATCGACTTACCAGAAGTGTCACTTTATTACTATCTATTCTACAATTTTACCTCAAAAATAGCTCTAACAATATTGATTATCCTCATTATACTAGTGTACAAACAATTATGTGGTTTTTAATTATATACATATATTGTTGGAATGCTAAATATTTAAAAAAAATTAATGCATAACATATATGGTTGCCGAAGGTAATCTAGAGTGACAAATAAAAAATATGAATAGATATTTCTCTAAACCAATAATATTTAGCAGAAATCAAATGTTTTCATGTAAACTTTTACAATTATTTAATTGGTTAATTAAGCTTAACAATCAGAAACATATAATGCATGGAATTGTTTAAAAACTATTTTACTGTACTTTAATGAAAAAATGCATGAAGAAGTGGAGGCCAATGAAAATATTTTTAATAATATTAATGGATTGAAAAAAACATAAAGTAAAAATGATAAAATTTAATAATTTCAGCTCTCATAATAGATTTAAATAATTAAATATTAATTTGACCTCATTTAGCTGAAGAGAATCAATGCATAATATGTGCGAAAATAAGTTAGATGTAGTTTTGAATGATACAAGTCTTTACAATTTTTAACAGAAAAGCACAACCTTGTATCTTAGGTATTTTTTAATAGAAATGAAAGTTGATTCTTTTAAGAACAGTTTTTCTTTCAACAAAGCCTATTCTTTATTAACAATAAATAAATATTTTAATTATAAAAATCAAAGAGCTATAAAGTTAATTCTTGATCAATCTATTGATATAATAGAAATATTTTGTGATGAATCAAAGCAAAATAAAATTAAGCTAGCGACAAAAGAAAATATTGACATAATGCAATGAAAAACTCTGAAATCCATTTCGTTAAATGCTATAGATCTAGCTTCTATAGATACTACAATCCTTACTTATTTATAGATTGAAGATTTCTTTGCACTTTCAAACCTATATATAAAGAGCTCCAAAACTGGAGTTCTATGGGTTTATATGTATGGACTGATAGAGTATAATTTTTTCATTGTCTACCATCAACATACTTAATCACAATATCATTTAACTTATACTTGAGGTTAGTGAAACTATGGAATGGCCAAACATGTAGATTGGTTCCCTTCAACTAAATGCCATACAATTAGCTTTACTTGTGCCGACATTTAATTATTTAAATAAGATGGTATATGAAAATTGTGAGAATACACCTAATTATTAGTTAAAAGGAGTTATGCAGCTAACTAGATGTATGTAGTATGTAGTTAACTGGATTAATTTGTACACTCCCACGATTGAGTGATAACATGCCTGATGAAATATATGTTTCCAAGATGTTTTGCGGTTGAATTATGGTATCAATTATAAGAAGGATGTCATTTAAAATTAAATTAAGTAATATTTTTACCTCTTGAAAAGATGTGAGAATTGAGTTAGGTGATGTTAGAATTTATAGGCATACAATCCTTTTTAACAAAACAATATCATAAAAATATATATAAATTTTAATATATATATATATATATATATATATTTATTAAAAATGAGTATTAAAAAAAATATGTTACATGATGGGATCGTGTATATTTTATGTAATATTACTCAAGTTATTTATCGTGTATGACATATCCACAATAAACATAATATTTATCTTTTAAGCCCTAATGGGCAACATACCTGGTATGCATCTAATCTTTACTCTAGTTACCCAACCGATTTAAGAAAAGAATATGTATTACTAGTAACTTACATTCCAATACCTCAAGAAGATTTGAAGGCAAAAATTTTGAGCAAATTAATTTTTTTTAAAGGAAGGAGAAGGTCCGGGATGGCGGTCATAAATAGGCTGAATAGTGGCAAAACTATTTTATTAAAAGCCAACGTTTCGACCCGAATTTGCAGGTCTTCTTCAGGGAGGTGTGTTCAGCTAGGAGTTTCACTTAGAACTGAGTTCAGAAGAAGACCTGCAAAAGTCGGGTCGAAACGTTGGCTTTTAATAAAATAGTTTTGCCTCTATTCAGCCTATTTATGACCGCCACCCCGGACCATCTCCTTCCTTTATAATGCAACAGTCAACTATTAAATATTCAATTAAATTTTTTTTAGTAGTTTGTAGTTTTAACGTTTCTTCATTAATTATTTTAAGACAAAACTGAAACTCAAAGAATCCAAAAAACATACCAAGATATGAACACAATCAGTTCTCTGGAGGTGGCCTGAGATTTCTTAAAAAATCATCAAATTTAATCTTGCTCTTGCAAAGAACAAGTAATGAGTAAGGTTTATAATTATTAGCTTTCAATTGAGCAAGTCGTGCCTGAAAAATATAAATAAAATAACATAAATTTATATATTATACTACTGTTACATGAAATTTAGATTCAATAATGATTATCTACAACCAATATACCCATCATATGAGAGCTCTCACATTAGATATCAATAATTCTTCTGCCAAATAAATTTGAAGTATAAGTGAAATTCATACAAAAGATATCATATTTTAAATGTTAACAAACAATTGGTGAAACTACATACTTTTTAAAACAAACAATTGGTGAAACTACATACTTTTTAATAGTCCATTAATCTTGTGCATCAAGTAGTGGTAGTAGGTAATTTTTTTTTTCATGAATGGGATGTGACTGAGACGTAAAATCCAAAGTTTTGACCTTGGCAGCTCCTCCAGATCACTTTTGAATATCCCAAAACTGCTACACTTCAAATTTTTTTTTTTTTTTTTCAGTTTTCCCCCTATTTTGCCCATGAAGAAAAACGTTTTTGACAAAAAAATTCTACACAATTTAAAACTAGATTAAATTTAATACAATTTAAGACTACAATAAACTCAGTACACCTAATAGGTTTCGAACTACAGCTTTTCAAAATTTAGCGAATTTTCCAAACTTCAAAATTTTAAGCTATACTAATTTTCATATTTTATCATACACAAGTGCCTTTATATTTTCAATGACTGGTCTAATACGAGTAAGTAAAATAAACATTTATTCAATTTAACAATTTGAAGGGGGAGGGGTGGTGGAGTAGGATGAGGAAGGTTTGGAAGGAGAGGAGAAGTTTACTATTCACAACAAGATGACAGAAATTGAAATACAAAATTTATTTAACAAAAATTGACATCAATTGCATACAAAAAGTATGAATGAGAGTGCAAAGAAAATGTGAATTAAAGGTGTTTCCTCTACTTTGAAGGACCAACCAAATTCGCTATGACCAACTAAATTCGCCAATCCATCGCCTTCATAGCATCAATTAATACTATATTATATTAGGATTTCTCAATAAGGTTGGGATTTTCAACAAATAAATATTTTCATTCCACTTCAATAAGTCCAGGACAGAGAATAGGTATGGCACTGAAATATATATTTGAGATTTTGAATTAAAATAAACAACATTTAAATTTTTTTCTTACAATCTTTTAATTACTTTTTTACCTTGTAAAATGATCTACATTTATTTTTATATCATTTTACAAGGTATGCATTTTTCAGGTATGCTTAGCTCAAAAACTCAAGAGTGCAAATCATGAAAATTATAGAAATGGGGAATATTGGAATGCTTCTTGTGAGAATGATCTGTGAAGAATGACCTCTGGATCAATAATAAGGAACAAAATCAGATGCAAAATTAACGGAGCAAAGAATAGAGTTTGGACAACAATAGCTCATGAATGTGGAATAAATATAATAAGTAATTATTCAAATCACTGGCTTTAAACCAAATTACCTTCTGTATGGTGCAGATGTTACAATTTTACTGGATGAATTAAAACTGAAAAATTAAATAGTGACTGGACCAAAGACCGAAAACAGTGCCTAAAAATACCATCAAATCATATGACTACAACAAAACAATCTTCAATAAAAATTGAAAATACTATTGATTTATTGCAGGAGATATGGTGTTTGTAGAAAATGAAAAGATGAAACTAGAGGAACTGAAAATTGGATCATATAAAATTATTGAAAAATTTCAAACTCAATATACAATAGAACAGGTCACAAAAAACAGAATCAAATCTTTTTCATAAAACAAAACTTATTATAGTCTTTACTACCCTGAAGATACTAGAGAAGATTTTAGTGAAAAGTTGATTTTAATTTTCTTCTCCAAGTGGAGAGGTGTAAAGAAAATATATTTTCTTTATTTTTGAATATTGTTAAGTTCTACACAGAAGGTTATAAGATAATATATGTGTTTATAACAATGTGAAATGTGAAAAAAATATTTTAAGAAGTATTGTTAACAAAAGTGAATTGAAAAATTGGAAGAAAAAACTGTAAATGTTGTTTTTTTGAACACAAAGTTAATGCAATATAGTTATTTTGGTCATATATATATTCTCAAGAATCAGAACTATCACCTTCACAATGGAATTACAGACAATAAAAATCATAACATTATCAAGGCTTAGACAATGGACTAAACACAACAAACTTTATTTTAATTTAGAAAAAACAAAATATATAATCTTTACAAAAAAAAAATTGTATCAGAATTGGATGAACGACTGAGTATGGTAAGACTAACTAAATGAGACAAATTATCATATTTAGGACTACTTTTTGACAGAAAATTGAGCTGGAACAGACATTCTGAAAATCTTTATAATGACACATTACAAATTATAAATGGACTGTCAGTAGCTGCTAGAGCAAGGTTGTGGTGGCCAAGTGTGTTGGAGCACTGCATGTAATAGCATCCTCGCACCTAGCGACGCCGGTTCGAATCCAGCCTGGGAGGAGTTTTTCTATTTCATGGCGGACCCATGGAATGAAACTGAAACCTCCCACTCTGGTTAGAATAGGTTAGATTTAGAATAACCCTCCTCTCCCTCTGTATGCCTAAAATGGTGGGTAGGGAGTTATCCAATAAGAAATAAAAAAAACCGCTATATTTCCTAAGATGCTCTATGCTGTACAATGTAAGAAAAATTTGGTGAAGTTACAGAGCCTTCAGAGGATAATATCAATTAAGATATGTAAGGGCTATCGTACGTTTTCATTTGAGGCTATAATACTATTGGCAGGACTATCACCAATCCAAATGAAAATTGAAGCACGAACTACCTTATTTAATATTAGAAAAGGAAAGATAGGATACAAAGACCCAATATTGGAAAAACCCTTAAATACAAATTTTGATACTAATTGAAAAATAAAAATTCAGGACATTACTGCACCAGTTATTCATGAATAAGGATAAACCCCAAGAAACTCAATTGCCTCAAAAATGTTTCCATACTATGGGCTTCCTTCCTTCCTGCTTCTAATGAAGCATAAGGAGACACGCTGTCTTTAAAGACTTAAGATCTAATATGAAACATATTTTACAATGATATTTAAAATTGAAAATTTTGTTACCTGAATTGTTTTTAAACTATGGCAAAGGATTCGCGGAGTATTGAAAATCTGTCGAGAAGTAAATCCTTCAGAAAAAAGGAAATCAATAACTTCTTTTAGTTTTGCTACCTTCACTCTCATTACAGGAGGGTGCTTACGAGCAAACACATGAACTTCAGTTTCAGTCAAACCAAGCCTTTTACAAATATAATCCGTAACACTTTGGTAAGGGCTCAAGGCTAATCTATTATTTTCTTTATTTTGGGAGAGCCTAAAAAATAGACAAGACTTAAGATATTTAGGGATAATTAAAATTAATATAAAAACAATCAATCAAGATTTCATTTTGAATAAGTCATTAGTTACCTATGGAATACTACTTCACTACAGCGAAGGTGCCATGGTTTTATTGGATAACAGTTCATATTCTGAACAAGTAGAATCTGTTCTTCCAATTTCGCCAAGGAATATGCAAGTATCCACATATCATTCATTAGTTCTTCCTTATCTATTCCAGCTTCTAAAAAAAAATTACATATATATTGTTAACAGAGTTATATGCCAATTCTTATTTTAAGATGGTTAAATTAATTTTGCAAATTATATCCCAGATAAAAATGAAACAATTTATTGAAATGAAAATTGCATATCTTTGAATCCCTACACTCCTAAAAGATATAATGATATAAAGATAAAAAAGTAATCGATTAGCAATCACATTTTCTTCATAAAAAATTTGTCTTTGGCCTCTTTTTTTTTTCTGAAAAATAAATGTATACTTCAAGAATGAAAAATAATGCACCACAGTCAAGTTCTTTACATCTTTACACTATAGCATAAATGCAGACGAATACAGTAAATCTGTGTACAAAAAAAGACATAGTTTTGAATAGCTATTCCTATACTGCAACTGAGTACAAAATTACATTGAGCACACTAAAGATGGATTCTCGAAATAACTCTAGGATGTAAGAAAGTAGACTAAAACAACCCTCCGTAGTAGAATGCTGAGGTTAAGTTTATTCAGCACATTTCCCATCGCGTTCACTTCTCTTGATTTATAAATAACAGTGAGAAGCAATTTATCATATTGTTTTTGAGTTTTTCATTGAACTTTTACTTCTTCCAAAGAAATAAATATTGAAACAAACATCATTTATATTTCTAATCTAAAATAATTAATATCCTATATACTCTTTAAAATTATTAGGCACAATAACTATGGATAAGAATAATTATGAGGCAAGGAATGAAATAACAGTAATTTAATTGCAGCACTTATGAAATTAAAATTAAATTTATATTTTAAATGTATTTCTCAGTGTTCTACATTGTATAATTAGTAATTAATTAATGATTATACTTCTTCTTATTCGGTGTTTCGACCCATTATTTGAGTCATAGCCTGCTCAAGCTTAGACCGCCAGTCCTCCCTGTTCCATGCTGCTGCCTTCCAGTTCATAACACCGAGCAGAGATCTTGCGTCTGCAGCCACGCAGTCTTCCCAGCGCACATTTGCCCAGCTAAGATCTTGTAAGGAACTTCGTTTGGATCCATCCTTATGACGTGACCAGCCCAGCGAAGTCTTGATACCTTTAAGAATGTTGATACGTCTATTTCTTTGTACCTCGCTCTTATTTCAGCATTCGTTCTTCTTCTCCATGCACCTCCCTCATATATACCACCATATATACAGCGAAGCACTTTTCTTTCGAAACGGAGAAGGAGATGCTCAAGGGCTTTAGTTGTAGTCCAACATTCTGAGCCATATGTAAGAACTGGTCGTATAATTGTCTTATAAATTCTCACTTTCGAGGCCTTCGACAACACACTACTTCTCAAACGTTTATGTTGGGAGAAATAGGTGTGGTTTGTGGAGAGGATCCGTCTTTGGATTTCTTCTTCAATGGAGTTATTACGGTTGATCTGAGATCCTAGGTATATGAATGATTCCACTCTTTCAAATCTATGGCAATCTATCGGGACATTACTCCCACCATCTTAGGTAGGGTACACATATATTTTGTTTTTTTAACATTCACCATTAGGCCCAGTCTTGCTGCAGATTCCTCTAATGCTTTAAAAGCTTCTCTTATGGCGTTTAGAATCCTTCCCGCAAGATCCAAGTCATCCACGAATCCTAAAATCTATACTGAGGTTGGAAATAAAATCCAACCTCCATGTCTATATGATATTCCCCAGGAAACGCTCTTAGACAGGGCTAACAGAGGGGTTAAAGTCTCTCGGCAGCTTGAAGGGTATGAACAAAGATCAGATAATTAGATTCCAAATAATTGGGATTGGCTGAAGAGATGAGAGCAGCAAAGTAGACAAATTGGGAATCACAGAAACCAAGAAAAAAGATAGAAGCAAAGCAGAAATAGGGAAATACGTACTTATTTACTCAGGAGTAAAACACCAAAAGTGGAGTGGTGTGCATCTTTTATAAAAACATCTAATCACAGACTGGAAAGTAATTAATGGTAGAATCCTACTGGTTAACATAAGAAATGCAGAGACACTTTATATTCTATTCATTGCTTGTGGACCCAATGAAAATGCCATATCCACTGAAAAAGACTAGTTCTTTGGAACACTGCAGAAGGAGCTAGATAATAGTGAGGGATTACGTATCATTATGGGGATCATAATGGAAGAGTTGGCAATGATTGAAAAAGTTGAAAGGACGGTTTAGGAGTTTATGATGAAGTGCACCTAAACAACAATGGTGAAAGGATATTGAATATCTGTATAGCAAATGAAATAATTGCAGCCAACAGTATCTTCTTCCATAAGATAATTCACATATACACCAGAGTAAAGGCAAACCACAAAAAACAGTCATTTATTAAGTACTTTTTAACACTTAGACAACATATTAAATGTAAAAACAAAAAGAGGATTCAAAATCAGCAGTGACCATTACCTACTTATGATGAATATGGTTATTGCTAAAGAAAACCAAGTGAAACAATGAGTGAATCCCGAAGTAATAATAATAATTAAACCACATAAACTGAAAAAATCCTAAAGTGGCTACAGCATACCTAAAAGCAATCAAAGAGAAGGCTCTTAAATAACACCAATGGGAGAGTCAACAGGAAGAGGAAAGTTGGCAATCATTCATAGTTATAGAGACTGTAGAAGCGGCATGAGGAATAATAAAAATCAGCAATAGTACAAAAGAACAGCCTAGTGGACTGAAGTCATAAAAGAAGAGATCAAAAAGAAAAAAATAAGATGGAAACTGTATCTCGACACCAGTACCGATGCATATTACAACCTCTATAAAAAACAAAGCTGCAAAAAAAAAAATCCTGGGAAGAATTCGGAAATAAAAGAGGAAACTGGAGTTCCTTCCAGTCGACGCTAGAGGAAGTTTTTAGACTCAATTTTATGGGAGAATTTTTTTTCATGCCATTTACTAAATATTCATAACTCCTCAGGATTTTCTCTTATGTGAAACGTACTACAACAGTTAAAAAGATAAATTATTGTTCTTCAAAACCATAGCAATAATATTTAGATTTTACATTTTTATAAGGAATAAATAAAGAAAAACTCGCCAAAAGTTTTTATTTTTTATAGTTTTTATCTCCAACCCTAATATATTTGCGGGTGTCTGGATTGTGTCATTACATGTATATCATAGGGCCCTAAATTCATGCTAATTAAATAACTAATCATGTGAATAAGTAGAGCCTATGTTGAAGTTATAACGGTTTTTGTGATTTTCGAGAAAAAAAAAAAAATCGATGGGTATTGGTTGAAATTTTGAGCAAAAATTTTTTATTTTATGGAAATTCTCATATATAGGTTTTTTGAGCAGCGAAATACAAATCTCAACTTTTGTTTCTCGTTAAAAAAATATTGGAACCCACTTAACTCCATAGGTCAGTACTAATTGTTTCATAATTTTACTCATACTATAGCTGTATGCCAAATATATATTTTTTCTAAATCGGACAATTATTGAAAATAGGATTAGATGAACAAAATCTGGTATTTTGTCGAGATTTGATCCGAAAATAAGAATAAAGCAGATAGAGTATATATTATACACAGGTTATACTATGAAATATATTTTTTTTGGATAAACAATGATGACATTCATTTTCTGCACCTCTAAAAAACTTTAAATAAGAATTTTCATTGCATTCGAAAAATGTCAAATTTCTCCATATTTTGCCTCCTATTGATAGCTCTTATAAAATCCATTTATGTTTATTGCTGTTATAGTAGTAGTCTGTGGGCCAGACCCCCTTACCGTGCACCCCCCCCCCCCACATCCCTATAAATTGCATATCGTTGTGTTCCTTGTAACAATTTATTTAAAAAAAGCCAATGTTCCCACAAAAAAAAGTGAACGCACTGCCCCAAAATGGCGTCCAAAGATGGCGGATTGACGACTTTGACTTTAGTTAGTTTTTTGGTCACTGAGAATCAGCATTAAGCTTAATTTCCTCATAGTTGGTCTTTTATTAAAGCTGAATAGTTATAGAATAATAAAACATGAAGAAATATTAAAAAATAATTAGCTAAGGCTATGAAAAACACCAGTAAAGTCAATTTTTTTAACAAAAAAATTTTCAAGTTACAAATCAAACGTCGTTTGTAATTAAACGGCCTACAATAACGCAAAACGTGCTGAAATAAACCATCTGGAGAATATATTTCTCTTTCTGAAACGCTAATTATTTTTTACAAATGTTTAAGTAGTTCCGTAAAAAATGCACTTATGCGGCAGAAAAGCGGTACTGGCGTGGGTGCCTACAGGCCTCTACCACACCATTCAGTGCCCATAAATGGCTTAGTTATAGTGATATAATAACATTTTTGGTACATTATATTGGTTTTATTAACGAACAAATATTAATGCAATAATTTAATAGTAAAAAAAAAATTTTAAATTAAAAAAAAATTTATTATTATTTTTTTAAATTTTAACCTCCTTTATTCTATACGTAGGTCGTTTAAGAATACCTCAATTGTAAAAATGGTATAATTATAATAATAAAACTTAATTAAAAAATATTTTGCTAAATATCTTGATTTTTTTTTATTTAACGTTTGCAATTTAACACTGTATTTTGAATATTTACTGATTCTTGGAAGTAATTAAAATTTTTATATACTTCTCAGGAAATGAGTCATATTCATACCTTTTTTATAAACTAAAATAATATATACCTAATCTGAACTATATATAATGAATAGCTACCGGGTTGTTTAGTAAAACTCATATATCACTAATTAAAAAATTAATTTTTATTTCCTCTATTTTGTGCTGAAGTTGGACTATATCATAAATAAATAGGAAATTTTAATATTGAATGAATTATTCTCTATGCACAAAGAAATATATATATGTATATATTAATATATGTTTGGATTTGATCTCAAAATGAGGAAAAACGTGAACTTAAACGAGAAAATTGGAAAAATACATTAAACGAACGAGAAACGAAGTGCCAAAACCTCGGAATAGATAAAAAGGACCTGTATCCATTATATAGCTAAATGAATGTATAGTAGATAGATGAACAGAATATTTCAAGATGCTGCTAAAACGGGATAAATTGCAGTTTGGATGATATTAAGTGGACGATGTAGGTTTATTATGGTGAAAACCACTTGATTTTCGATTGCTGAAGGTGCACATCGGGACTATATTAACTTTGAAGCAGGATATAGAGAGGTATATCGAGAAAGTTATAGCTCATAGCTTTCCTTCTGTTTAGTGGATTTTCAAAAGATTTTTTAAGGGATCTAAAAGGAAAACGAGTTTTTCTGAAAGACAGTTAGATATTAGCATAATCCAAAGTGTGAGGCACTGAGCAGATAGAGAGCTATTTTTCTTTTTATGTGGACTTCTCTATAACCTGCCTTAAAGTGAAGACAGTCCCAATTTTCAACTTCTCTTCCAATGTGCAACTTGAGTTTCTCAATCCATATCACTCTGGCAATCGACAATATTTCTTATTCCAGCTTCTACGATTCTTGTGTATAATTTGTTTGGTACACTAAACAGGAATGGGTCTTGATGGGTATTACATTTCCTAGTACCTCCTCTCTTGTAAAGGTAAAAACCACAGTCCTTTCATATTATTTTTTAATATGCTTGTTGCCTATGTACGCGCAAAACTGTCAAAGCAGTTCGGTTTCGCCCTTTCCATCTTTCTTTGTGCAGAGAGAATAATACATTCAATATTAAAATTTCCTATTTTTTTATGATATGGTACAAATTCCGAACAATTCAAGAATAACGAGCTACAACTAATATAAGATACCTTAAAAAATCTTTTGAAAATCCACTAAACAGAAGGAAAGCTATGAGCTATAACTTTCTCGATGTACATCTCTATATTCATCTTCAAAGTTAATATAGTCCCGATGTGCACCTTCAGCAATCGAAAATAAAGTGGTTTTCACCATAATAAACCTACATCGTCAACTTAATATCATCCATACTGCAATTGATCCCGTTTTAGCAGCATCTTGAAATATTCTGTTCATCTATCTACTATACATTCATTTAGCTATATAATGGATATAACTGGTCCTTTTTATCTATTCCGAGGTTTTGGCACTTCCTTTCTCGTTCGCTTAATGTATTTTTCCAATTTTCTCGTTTAAGTTCACGTTTTTCCTCATTTTGAGATCAAATCCAAACAATCAGTTTTGGTTTATAGAAGAACTTATAGGGTCACCCTTTATATCTTTCTTTGTGCATAGAGAATAATTCATTCAATATTAAAATTTCCTATTTATTTATGATATAGTCCAACTTCTGCACAAAATAGAGGAAATAAAAATTAATTTTTTAATTAGTGATATATGAGTTTTACTAAACAACCCGGTAGCTATTCATTATATATAGTTCAGATTAGGTATATATTATTTTAGTTTATAAAAAAGGTATGAATATGACTCATTTCCTGGGAAGTATATAAAAATTTTAATTACTTCTAAGAATCAGTAAATATTCAAAACACAGTGTTAAATTGCAAACGTTAAATAAAAAAAAATCAAGATATTTAGCAAAATATTTTTTAATTAAGTTTTATTATTATAATTATACCATTTTTACAACTGAGGTATTCTTAAACGATCTACGTATAGAATAAAGGAGGTTAAAATTTAAAAAAATAATAATAAATTTTTTTTTTAAATTAAAATTTTTTTTTACTATTAAATTATTGCATTAATATTTGTTCGTTAATAAAACCAATATAATGTACCAAAAATGTTATTATATCACTATAACTAAGCCATTTATGGGCACTGAATGGTGTGGTAGAGGCCTGTAGGCACCCACGCCAGTACCGCTTTTCTGCCGCATAAGTGCATTTTTTACGGAACTACTCAAACATTTGTAAAAAATAATCAGCGTTTCAGAAAGAGAAATATATTCTCCAGATGGTTTATTTCAGCACGTTTTGGGTTATTGTAGGCCGTTTAATTACAAACGACGCTTGATTTGTAACTTGAAAATTTTTTTGTTAAAAAAATTGACTTTACTGGTGTTTTTCATAGCCTTAGCCAATTATTTTTTAATATTTCTTCATGTTTTATTATTCTATAACTATTCATCTTTAATAAAAGACCAACTATGAGGAAATTAAGCTTAATGCTGATTCTCAGTGACCAAAAAACTAACTAAAGTCAAAGTCGTCAATCCGCCATCTTTGGACGCCATTTTGGGGCAGTGCGTTCACTTTTTTTTGTGGGAACATTGGCTTTTTTTAAATAAATTGTTACAAGGAACACAACGATATGCAATTTATAGGGATGTGGGGGGGGTGCACGGTAAGGGGGTCTGGCCCACCGTGTATAGATATTACAACTATTAAATATTGAAGACATTTTCATTGCAATCGAAAAATAAATGTATTTTAATCTACTATAAAGCTATAAACATATTTGGTAAACATAAATAACTAGCAACAAAATTACAAAAACAAGACCTAAAACAAGGTTTGCTGTAAAACCTACATTCGTAGAAAGCACATTACTCGTTCCTTTAAAGGTTTGAGTGTTGGTGCTGCAAATGTCCTAAAATTTTTAGTTTTTGACTTTGTCATTTTTTTAGCAGTTCTATATATTTGTGAAATGTAAGTCAACTGCGTAAAATGAAACAATATTATGCAAAAATAGGATTATAACAATAACTTTCTTACCAATTAATTTAGTTACTTTTGAGTTAACAATCTCCATGTTTGCCTTTTCCAAGAATGGAAATTTTAATAATAAGCCATATGCTGTGGTTTCATTACACTGTAAATATAATTAATACTAATAATAATTGATTTCAAAGTAAATAATAAAAGTTTTTTCTAATAATTAACATAAATAAATTAATATATTCCTATTGCCAATTATTTGGTTGTTTAAAGTTATTAATTTAAATTAGAATGATAGGTGAATCACAATTTACAGTACAATACTGCAACGAACTATACAGCCCTTATCATTATCCTCTCTTCATTAGATGTGGATTGGGCTTGCGTGGTGTGCCCATGCTACATTCAATATGGTTCTAAAGCAGCAGAGAACTCTGTCTCATGAAAATATTATGTTAAGTATATCATAAAAATCAATATTTTTTAATAACATAGAAATGTTCCAATTTTATGAATGAATTTTATTGATATGAAATAAAATCAAAACGGGCAGAAATAGATCAGCATGTAACTAGCGAAAACATAGCTTTCTTCTCCCTCTCAAAGCTATTGCAATCCCGAAAAATCTCAAACTAAGGGTGTACAATGCTATGATAAAGCCAGTTCTAATATATGGCTGTGAGACCCGGACACTAACCAGCAATCTAGAAAAAAGTGTTGAAAGATTTGAGAGGAAAATCCTCCGCACGATAACCGGAGTGATCTGGGATCAGAGTACTAACACATGAAGAAGAAAGACCAATAAAGAATTGCTTACAGGAACTGGTCAATCAATATCCCATGATAAGAAGGCACAGAGATTAAGATGGGCAGGGCATGTAGCTCGTAGCAATCCATTTGGAAGTCTCTACGTAACAATGGAAGGCCAAAAAGCAGATGGATAGATAGAATCAACAGAGCTGCGTGCAGATAAATGGAAAGAAATAGCCCAAGAAGACAGGCAGAGATGGAGCAAGATTGTTCAGGCAGCAAAAGATCTACATGATCTATAATACCAACAGAAAAAAAAAAGATCAAATAATAACAAGAAAATAAAAACTTAATCCTATAAAAGTAGCTTTGATGAAGAGATGGGTTCAGGTAATGCTTAATCCATAAAAATAGGGTCTCATTTTGCTTTCATTGAAGCTAAATTACAACAATAAAGTAATATGTTGAATGTATGTTCACATAAAATTTAGGTTTTGAAATAATATAAATTAATGATGTAGAGATGGTTGACCGTTGATATAATATGAGAAGGAGTTAGTCGAGGGTGCGGTCAAATAAATAAATAAAAAAATTGAAATATATTAATTATTTTAATTTTTGCCGATGTTTCGACCCACTTTGCAGGTCGTCTTCAGGGCATAGGATGTGGCACTGCGGGAGGCAATTGAAACACTGAGTTTCAACTGCCTCCCGCAATGCCACATCCTACGCCCTGAAGACGACCTGCAAAGTGGGTCGAAACGTCGGCAAAAATTAAAATAATTAATATATTTCAATTTTTTTTTTTATTTATTTGACCGCATCCTCGACTAACTCCTTCTCATAAAATAAATTAACTTTCGGATCGAAGTTTTATTTTAAAAAATATATATTATTTAATAAAATTCCTCCACATCACGTTCTATCAATTCCTTTTGGATCATTACATATTTGTAATAAAGGGGGGAAAAAAAAAAATGAAAAGTATTAGTTAATAATGTACCTACAGTGGCACTACCCTTTAAGATGAACATAAATTTTGCTACTCTTCATCTCGCTGAAAATGTGTCATCAGAAATAAAATAATAGATTTTCCAATAACTATCGTTGTTTCTCTTGGATCTAGTAAAGTTCTAAGTGGTCAAAGACACGGAAAGATAGTTTGGTAAGAGATTTATCGGTAATTTATATAATTCTTGTGACGATGAATGCTACCTTTCACAGGTTGAATAACAATTCTTAGTAAACTACATATCGTTGGTGTATATCAAAAAGGCACTAAGAACATTTTTGTTGCAGCTGAACTTATGTTTTATTAGTAAATTTTAACCTTACTTACTAATACAAAAATACATTAAGTGCATCAAAATGAAATAAAAACCTTCTAGATCCCAATTATAGTTACATTAAGTGCACAGTGTCCACAAAGGGGAAATTTATCAAAATAGTTAATGATTTAGTTTTTTGAAATGCCACTTAATCATGATTTGCAATAAAGCAATGGTACGGATGTAATATCTTTTTCTTCTTCTTTTTAATACATAGTATCTATCAATTATTAAAATTAAAAAACCATCACATACCTTCATAATAGAACTTAGTGATTTTACTTGTTGCTGATAGTTGTTTGTATCATTTTCTGAGCTATTTTTATTTATTTCAAATTTTCGTCTCCTACCATTTGAGAAGTTTTCATCCAGGCCTTTTAAAACATTAAAATCATTCAAAATCCAAGAATTATTTTTTTCTCGAACAAATACATCTATCTCTGTATTTTACCTTTATATTTAAATTCTTTATAGTATACAGCAGAACTAACATATCCATTATTATTGTGTATAGATATTTTCTTTTTAATTATAGAAGATTTGCCAAGAAAGGATAAGCAAGATTTAAAAGTTGGCGAAGTTGTAAAAACATGAAACAAATCATTAGATATAACTTTAAAATGTGAGGAAAATAATGACATATTAGATATAAACAAGGAAATATAAAAGAAATCATAAAACGTTGATGAGCATTTGAGGAACACAGCCTCAAACCATTCGTTAAAGGTTACTGGAAGGTTCTGTTTACAATGTTAAGAATAGAGATGAGTCGTTCACGAAGGAACAAGTCTTAAAGAACAGAAGGAAAACGTTCACTAGTGTTGCCGAAATGTGATACTAAGACTCGTCTTGGTCTTGGGCACTCAGTCTTAGTATTATTGGTCTTGCGCAAGAGTCTCGCTACAGTCTTGCAATTACCTATTAGCCTATTACTATATAGATATTACTGTGGTTTTTGAGATAGGGAAAAGCTAACTAAGCCCGAATAAAATATTGCAAGAATTAATTGCAAAAGTATATTGGTGATACCCATTCTTTACATATAGTTACAATTCGATATTTTTTGGGGTTTTCACCTTTAACTCCTAAACGATGAATCAAAGCGAAAAATGTATTCTTTAATTAATGAACGTTAAATTTTGCGTCAAGCAAGTACATAAACTTTAAAATTTGGTTACGCGGTAAGGTATAAAACCACTGTCAACCAACGTTGATTTTTACCAAATTTGTCAAAAACTGAGACAAATTACTATAAATGGCTCTGTAACTTGGAAATGAGTTCCCTTAGAGGAAAACCCATAGAATCAATGTTGTAGAGCATCAAATTTTGCGTCAACTGAGTACCAACTAATTTAAAGCATGTCACTTGCTGCAAAAAAAATTGGTAATCTCCCGATGGCTAGAGATTGGTAATGAAGGTAAACGTGATTTTCAATATTTCAATAGTATGGGTGTTTATTCTACAGAGATATTTTTGTTTAGAGTGTGTTAGATGCAGTATAAGTCTCTTTTCCACCTTTCGACAGCAAAGGATTTTATTAAACGATATATCGAAAGATACCGAATTTTCTAAAGGAATAACGAATCCCGATTCGAGATATATATTGGTCAACAATAAAAATGTCAGTACTCAGTAGACGAAAATTTGATGCTCTATAACTTGGATGCTATGGGTTTTTCCTCTTAGGGAACTCATTTCCATGTTAGAGAACCATTTATAGTAATTTGTCTCAGTTTTTGACAAATTTGGTAAAAATCAGTGTTGGTTGAACGTGGTTTTATACCTTACAGCTTAACCAAATTTTAAAGTTTATGTACTTGTTTGACGCAAAAATTTTTTGACATAAACACTTTATTCAGAAATATTACAATTTGTCACAGTTTAAGGACACTTATAATAGAGTTCGGAGAGTGCATTCATACCGTATATACAAAAATATAAATAAATAAAGTAATAACAAAATAATAAGAAAAAAGAACAAAAGAGTAAAGAAAAAAAAATATATATACATAAGTAAATAAAATAGAAATAAAAGTAAAACAGACATCTTATATAAAACATACCTATATACATTATTTACAATTTGCCAGGTGATCTCCCAACCAATCCTGTCCCCTACACATGTGGAAGGAAAAGGGAGACTTAGGAGATCCCTACGCTTCTCCCTCAACCACTTCACTGGTATTTAAAACCAGCGGAGGATGAGTAAGAGCGCTACAGCCGCAGACACTCATGACTTGAGTGGAGAATCTGGCCATTGCTAGAATTCCAAAATATCCATATTTACAAAAGGTCTCGTGGCCACTGCCGCTTTAACCTACGAAGGGGATTGTAGGGATGGGTGGTGCTTGATAGGGATTGTACAACGGGATTTGGGTGATGAGAAAGGTTCTGGTGAAATTTGGAAAATTTGGCTGGGATAAGATCAAGAATAAATGGGATATTAAGGTCTTAATGTAGGGTTTTATTGGTTACATAGAAGGGAGCATCGACTATTGTACGGAGGACTTTAGACTGAAAGGATTGAATGCGTTTGATGTTAGAAAATTTAGCTGTTCCCCATAGTTCTAGTCCGTAAGTTCAGATGGGTTTCAGTATTGTCTTGTAGATCAGTAATTTGTTTTCACCAGAAAGTTTAGATTTTCTATTCAGTCGTCTATATAGCTGGCCATATCGTCTGTTAAGTTCCTGTCTTTTAAGTCTAGTGTGTGGATTCCATGTTAGTCGTCTGTCTAAGAGAAAGCCAAGATACCGGACTGTATCTGAGAAAGGAAGCTGGATGGAGTTAAAATAAACTGGTGGGCAGATATTACGCCGAAGGGTGAAGGTAATGTGTTTACATTTAGATTCGTTTACCTTGAGACGCAAAATTTAACGTTCTTTAATTTATACATTTTTTGTTTTGATGCATTGTTTAGGAGTTATAGGTGAAAACTCCAAAAAATATCGAAAAAAATCTGACTTTTTTGGCTGTAAAAAGTTTTCCCTTGGTGGCCCGCGTGTTTTCCCTTGGTGGCCCGCGTGTTTTCTCTTGGTGGTCCGCGTTAGCAATTTTGTTTTTTACATGCCTAAACCCATATATACAAGTTAAAAAAATAAAAACTTTTCTCAAATTTTTCACAATGGATTTCCCGTTTCGATCTTCAAATTATTTGCCTATTATTCTTTAAATCAGCCGCCAGTTTTTAAAGCAGCGGCTCTGTTACGGCATACAACATTCTTTTTACTCAGAATAACATACACTTTCGTAATTTACAATCGAACCTTCAAGTTGTCTTTAATATCATTTAAGTCTTATCCCCGTTGATGTCACTTTACAGGACTTAAATGCCCAATGTTCACATGCGTCTTCCTCTAAATTTATTAACTAATTCTAAACTTTTCATAGATACGTTTATAACCTTAAATATGTTTACTATAGTTTAATAACTCTAGATCTGATATTATATTTAGATACTTAGCTGTCAATTGGCCTTTTATTTCGAAAAATCATCATGTATTCAATGTAACCTTTTAGATACTTAAATTAGTGAATAGTTTGATGAAATCTCCTTTTGTGATATTCCAACAGTAACCACTTACAATTTGTGTGGCAACTTTTGACCTGCCCATGACAGGGAATGCAAATCTCTTAATTCCGTTTTAGTAAATTTTGCAATAGAAAATAATAGATTAATAAGTAATAGTCGTACAATCAATCCATAATCAACGGATCGTGCAATCCATAATCAACGGAACGTACAATCCATAATCAACCGTTGATATAATAAATAGGACTTTTGTTGTCATTTTAATGGTATTTATGATTTTTTAGCTTTAGCTGAGTTAAAAATGCAATTAAAAAATTTATAATAGCACAGCATGGCCTGAAAATAATTTCTATTCAAAGTTGAGCGGTAAGTGAAATTTGTGTGTTGCGCATACCAGATTTTTTAAACAATGTCATTGCCTTGATTAGGTAGAATTTAAATATTTTATTTAAACTTAAACATATTTTGACAGTTTACATTTACATTAAATTTCATTTAATTTCCTTGAAAACATGTGAAATATTATTAGTTTTCAAACATTATTATTTATAATTTGTTTGCCACGCTCCGTTACCCTCTACAACTTACTATATTATACACTGACAGGCGAAAAAATTCCACCCGCTGGATTTTTTCATGTTTTCATCTAAAAATATTTCTGCTTTGGATTGGTCTATTGTTTTTAATGAATAAATAGGTAATCTTTTTGTTTTTTTTCAATTATGAATGTTAATATAGAGGACAATAACCCTTAATCCTTTATTAAATGAAATGATTCTAGATTCCAATGTTTACTTTCTATGGAATCAAAATGTTTATTCAGTATCATTAGTTCAGTGCAGTTTCTTGCTGCACATTTCTTAGTCTCCGGTTTTTCATAAAAAAAAAAAAAAAAAAAAATCATATAATTGTACCAATGAAATTTATTTATTTTAGTTAAAAACCTTATTTTTAAGCCTTTTGTAGAACTTTAATATTTAAATATAAAACTTTGTATCAGCGAAATTTATAGTATTTTTATGGACAGAGAAATGCAACTTTTGAATACTATTAGAAAGTTATCTGCCGAAATAAGTGTTTTTCATTATCTCTAATGTCGAGATCAGAACAGACAGAAATGATTTTATCATTGATAGCATTATATACCAACCATTAATTTGAGATTTTTCTGAATTTCAATATCTTTGAAAGAGAGAAGAAGGCTCTGTTTTCCTAAGACAGGTTGACTATTCCCCTGCATGTTGAAGACTCAAGGCTTTATGGTTTGGATTTTTCCATTTATAACATAATAAATAAAGTACTTTCATATCAAAAATTGTTTACATCGCGGCTGAAAATAAGTGTTGTAAAGTTAAAATGATTTTATTCTATTTATTTTTTGTCTGATATAGTATCTTAAGTTTGCATCGTTTTAAATGGGGAGGGGGGGGGAGGAGAGGTGCATTTAGATTATCTTTTTTTCTGACTTTTTTTTCAATTTGTGATCTTTAACTTTTAAATAGTACATCCTAGCATATTGACAGCCATACTGCAAAAGCCTGTAAGAACAAAAATTTAAATATTCAGGAGACAAAAAAACTTTGCGCAACTTTTATTCTATTTTCGGTTCAATTTTTTTTTGTGGTCCTAAAACACATATGAATTGCTCTTTGTAACTATTTTGATTGTATTTCTGTCAAAATGTCTTTAAGACCTGTTTTCATAACTTACGGGAATTTATTTCTAACTTACAGATTGTTACTTACTTTGAAAAACATGTAAAACTCAGATTAAAGCAATTAAATTTATTATAGTGACATCCGTAACTATGTTAATAATGATCAAATCATAACAGCGTGAGGCTCTTAGCACCTTGGATGAAATATTGAGTAGCTACCTACCAGAACGACCATTGGAAATAAGATATTTATATACGGAAGGAAATGATGAGTGCAATCGATTTTTCTTAGGGGAGACGAGAAGGAGCTTCCATATAGAGGCCAGAAAAAGGAATGACAGAAGACAGTGACTAATGAATAAAAAAAAAGGAAGCAAACTCAGGGCATAGCAAATAAGAAAAAATTAAAATTATTTTAAAGTGTAGCATTCTCTGGTGCAAACAAACGTATAGCCGAAAATACTATTAAATTTTATCCATTACAAAAAGGAGAAGGGATTTCGCTGTTTAATCTCTAAAATAATATTAAATGTTTTCTATGGTGTTGGAGGAGACTGTCCATACTCCTTCCCCCTTCCTTAATATGTTATTGATGTCGTTAGTATTTTGGGTTAACGGAAAAATCAATATATAAAGATTTCTTTTATCTAGGCATTTCAAAGTTTATTTAAGGAACACATAATTCGAGAAATGTGAACAGCAATGGTTTTCCATAATATTTTGTTCTTAGCACAATTTTCTTCATACATTTTCAGTGACATTCTTACCAAAACACATCTCGGATGGTGTTTTCAGATAAGAGAGGCTTATAGTCGAGCATCGGCTAATAAGTATGTAGCAAACAACTGGCAGTTCCTACTACTCAACAGGTGAGTGTGAATCAAAGAGTTCTTTAGTAATATCCACAATGTCACGATCTGCTTAGGCGCTCATTCTTTTATTCAACCAAACCATAACGAAAATTTGAATCATGAAATGGACTTTCTATTGAAATTAGTTTTATATTGCACGATTTGAGATTACTGTACGGATTCGCACATTTTGACGATTTTCTGGATGAAATTGTATTTTTATTTAGTTTTAATTCAATTTAATTTATTTTACAACATGTTTGGAACTGGGTGCAATGCATCAAATGCAGTCCTTTTTGTAATTTGTAAAATTTTTTTTTTTTTTATTTGGATTTCTATATTTCATGCAATTTGCACCTGCGCGGCAGCTCATCTAGAAAATTTATTGTATTTATATTTTTTTGTTGTGTGTTTGCGTGATTTTCCTATTATTTATATAGCAGGTCTCTAGGCTATTTCCTTTTTAATCTGCGTCGTTCAGGTAACAGGGAGCAGGACATAGGAAGAATCAGAGGGTTGAAGTGATTTTGGGTTGAAGAATGAAACTAGTGTATTTGTCATGGATAAAGGATTTTATTTTTGGGGTGTTTAAGTATTTATGTATAGTGTTATTCGAAATATAATAAGGTGCGTTAACAATTATTTCTTGAATTTTTTATCGTGCTGTTTGTATTTTGTTGATGTGTGCTTGTTTTACCCCAAAGTTCTGGTATATATGTTCATATTGGTTTCTGTAGGATTTTGTAGATCAGTAGCTTGTTTCATAAGTTGAGGATCTCTAGTCCAGATGATGTGAGAGTTGGCAATATCGTCTTGTAAGTTCTTGTCTTTTTAATTTCGTATGTATGTTCCAAGTAAGTCTTTTGTCTAAGTAGAGTCCGAGGTACCGTAAATAGTGCTTTGAAGACACTGGTTTATTGTCAATCGTTATGAGCGGGCATGAGGCCTTCCTAAGAGAGACACTACCGTGGGTGGATTCGTTAATATTTATTTTAATTTTCCACTTTTCAAACCATTTTTGAAGATCATAGTTTTGATGGACAATTAGTATGGTTTTTGTGGGAAGAAAGAATTTCAGTGTCGTCAGCGAAACAATAGATTGTGGTGCTAGGAGGCTCAGAGATATCAGATGTGTAATGGACTTAAGATGCTACATTGTGGTATCCCAAAGTGTTGAGGGAAGAAAGAGGAGTCAGAAGAATCTACGGAAACACAGAAAAATCTATTAAGAAAGAACGATTGAAGAATTAGAAAATAAGTAGGAGGTAAGTGCGGCTTTAATTTTCATGATAGGCAGTTGTGCCAGACACTATCAAATGCTTTCTCTATCTGCTCGGAAGACCGAATAGTATTCCTTTTTCTCAATAGCAATAGAAATAGTATCTACTATCCGATGGCACTGTTGCACAGTGGAGTGATAAGAACGAAAGCCAAACTGGTGATTTGGTATCACTTTACTTCTTTCTAGAATAGGTTTTATATGGTTCAGGATTAGTTTCCATATATTTTTCCCATTATAGGGAGAAGTGCTGTTGGACGATATGATGAAGCAGTATTCGTAGATTTTGGAGATTTAGGAATCATTTTAATTGTGGATAGTTTCCAAAGGAGAGGAAAATAAGTAGTGCATAAAATGGAGTTATATATGTGTATGTAAGAAAGATAACAGCTTTTCGAGGTAGGTGTCGAAGAATAAAGGGAGTGGTTAGATCATAGACACGAGCTTTTTTGTTTGGTAGTCAAAATAGTCTTTAATTTATTTATGGATATAACTTTATTGGGAGCTATATACACAGAGGCAATCGTGAGTTGGAATTTTGAGGAGTTCAGGGAAATGTTGGGGTACTGTAGGGAATTCGTAGGAACAACAGGAAGAATATGGTGATTTAAGCATTTGTCCACAATCACTGCAGTAAGTCGATGTGTTTTCTTGATGGCCAGTTCTGTAAGTTTCATAATCTTGTAATTTGAATAATTGTTACAAATTCCTAGTTTGTTTTTCCGTTGGAGTAGACCATTGGAGTTCCATAGGAGTATTCTAAGAGATGATTTCGAATTAGCCTGTGGAAGGATTTTACATGAATGTAGAAACTAGTTTAGTTAGAAGTTCTAGAATAGGGGATAGAAGGGATTTAAGTTCAGTTAGGAGAGGTCCAATAGAAGATTTTTTAGAAAAAGAAGAAAAAGCAAACGATAAAGATGAAGAATGAATAGAAGCTGTAAAAAGATATCTCTCTGTTACCGTAGCACAGGGGACCTCTGCCACGGTAGCTAGTTCATCACAACTCTCCGCTGTAAGACTATTCTCTTCTAATTTATGAACTGCTTTAACTTGTTCTTCATTTTTTTTTAGCTATATTAGTTTGGCTGTTGAAGGGTCCGTTATATTTACAGTATGTGAAAAGAGGGGATCTATCTCTAATCCTGATCTAGAGGTTGTATGATTGGTAGATTATTAGGTTTTTAGATGTAATGCATCCTTTGTAGTTGGCAGGGTGAGGACTTGCGCAGTTTGTACAAGTGGAGAGGGTTTCTATTGTACAATTGATTTTGTATAATTTGCTGTCAGGTGTGGTCCAGCACACTTTCCACATTTGGCAGGAATGTTACAGTACCCTTTTGTGTGGCCAAAAAGTTAAATTTTAAATATAAAATCAAAGTTTTATTTACAAAGCTATTTGTGATTCATAAAAAAATCGAATAAATAATAATATTCAGAAACTAATGATTTACTTTCAGTCAAATTATTCGTCCTAAGACTTCAATTATTTCTATTTCTGCAAGCAATGAATCAATACTGATTCACTGCTTGCAGAAATAGAAATAATTGAAGTCTTATGAAGAATCTGGTGGAGCATTCGCTAGAGCCTTCTCTGTTTATTAATAATAAATTTACATAATTATTATAAAGTTTAAAATATGTTGTTTTAAGTTTTTCAAATGTTCATTGCACATTTCAAAGATTTTTACTGCAGAAAAATCCGGTCTATAATTTGAAGTACCTTTATTGTTATTTTTAATTCATTTTATTTCTTACTTATGTAAGACTTATGAAAAATAAAACCAAAGGATATCAGCTTTACAGCTAAACGTGTAGAAATTATTTCGAACAACACATCTTTGCACCATACTTTTAATGATTTTTTGTTTGTTTTTATGGAATTTTCATAAACTTCCATACATCGATACATACATAGTATAAAGCTATCGATAGTCCTTTTGATATCCTTAGTGACTATCGATAGTTCGTATCCTCCCCTTTGACGCAAATAATTTAAGATTTTACATACTTAAAGTAATAATTTTAATAACACACCTCTATTATTATACCAATCATTGATGTACTAGACATAGTGGTAATATAGTAATGTAGAAGTTAAATGTTTGATATTAGAAAACTGTTATTGTTGTTGGAAACGCCACATTAAGAAAATGAATATATGTGGTGTGAAGGGTTTTTTTTTTTTTTTTTTTTTTTTTTTTAATTTAGGGCTTCAACCACTAGAGCCACTATTGCCTTATTTTCATTGAGAATTAGATGCTATTTTCAAGTTTTCAAAATTTCAGAAAAGAAAATAATTTGTCAATTTCATTTGTATTGTCCTATAAAATGATGTGTAGATCGTTTTATAGAACCGAGTAAAAATTATGTTATACCGAGTTATTATATTTTAAACTAAGTGATATTATCAAAATAAGTTTAGAAAATTAGAATCTTGGAAATTAAAAGACATAAGCATTTCTCGCCTTTCTCTTACTAAATAGTTTAAAAAATACTACCTTTATGTCGTCGATGTTTATTTTTTGATTTAGAGAAATAAACCCAATTTATTTGTCTATATGAATGTATTTTTTCCTCAATAAATTTTTGAATTATTTATTTTATAATTGTTATTAGTGGTTTAATGATGTATCCAATATAAGTGTTAATTAATATACAGCTTATGCAGCATTTTAAATTAAATAACCAAAGAATACTGCGAAAATGAATCCTCTTTAAGACTGTGTAGGGAAGTTACTAAACTATCGAAAAAATCGATAGTGTTTTAACGATACTAGTGGAAAATTATCGACTATCGCCCATCCCTAGTTTTGCCAAGTATCATTAAAATCAGTATATTAGTTTAGGCGCTACGGTCTGCAGCGACACTTTTTTTTTTCGGCTTTGGAAGGTAAGGGCAGATGGTAATGCTGAATTCCGAGGATTATCCTCAAGAGTGCCCCTTGACATTGGTATAGAATCTCAAAACAATCGAGTAGTCTCGGAGAATAGCGGCGGACTACGAACGGACGATTTTTTTTATTCGATTTTCGGATTCTGCGCGTCTTGAAACCTCAAATTTTTATAAGGATTATCTTTTGTTCCTAGTCAATTACAAGGTTGATTATTGAAAATAATAAACCAAAAGAATTATTTCAGCGTTTTTATCTACTTCTATCATTGTGTTTATTGTTTCTCATTTCATAACGATCATTTGAATAATTAGCCAACTATAATATAAGCACTCCTGTGAATTAATGAAATAAATAAAAATATATGTATATTTTTATATGTTCTATGCGTCCGCTTGTTTATAAATTGTTATATTTTAGATAAAATACTTTAATTAGATTAATTGATGGAATCAACGAATTTCATCGGAAAATTTATCTTGAAAACGCACACAAAAAAAAGGTTTAGCCTGATTAAAAAACTTTGCTGTGAGTCACCTTGGTAGGAGGGGCCCAAAGGGGACTTCCGCTAACCCCCCTTTGGGAAGACACTGGATAATTGCCTATTTGTGTGGGCCGAAACGCCGGTATTCAATAAAAATTTATTGTTTTGTTTTATTGAAAACTTGTCCTTATTTTATATGAATTAAATTGCGGATTCCCTGAAAATCTGTATTCCGAAAAAAAAGAGTAGATAAACTCGGTCTTTTCGTCCGTTGAAGAAGTAGAGGGACCCGCGAGTGGTGGGGGTCGCGTTCGGCCGGCTGTCAGTGAGTCGTCGGCTGTTCAAGTGTTCGGTACTTCTTCGTCCCTTTCTTATTGAGATCGTAGTGTTGCTTCCCATAGTTACGATGAAGTTAAGTGCTTGTTTCCTGCTTATGCTTATCGGTTTGGTTGCTTTGGCTGAAAAAGGTAAATATTTTCTCCAAAATTTTTTCTTCGTTATGATAAATAATATATTATTTAAAAAAAAAAAAAGAAATCGTTAAAATGCCGTTTAACTTGAATTATGGATTAAATAATTGTAAATCATCTAATGTTCTCTGAAATCAGTAAATTTTATTACTTATAAATTATTTATTTTTATTTAAGCTATATACCTACAACGGCTTCTATGGTCTACAATATGCTAATGTATGATAATTTTAAACTAATTCACCTCTGATAAAGGTCATTGCTGTAATGTTGAAAAAAATCCATATTTAAAATTTTAAGGTTTATTTTAAATTTTTCTTTATTTGTTGGAAAAGCTTGGTTTATTTGCTTCGTGAATGTTAATGGTTATTGGAAACATCTTTTACGGATTTTGATGTTTCATGGAGGCAAGTGATAAGGTTTCATCAGTCGAATTAGAAAATTAGTTAATCAAGTAAAATTAACTTTAAAGTTAATCAACCAAAACTTGTCTTGTAGATGTAATCAAAGGTTTCCTGTGTTTTATTAAAACATACATTTTTTTTTTGAAAAGTATTTTTATAAATATTCATTGCGTTAGTTAATAATTTATATATTTAATACAAATTCTGAGTTAGTATTGTAATTGTTGAATATTCTGATTAATATATAAAACTTTGACGTTTTGAGAAGTCCAATAGAAATTACTGGATACCTTTAAAATTCCCTCCTCCCCCCCCCAAAAAAAATATCCTTGTCTAAAGATTTACTGAAAATTTATGCTTTCGCTTTTAAAATAATAGATAACTAGAAGTTCGTGTCACTAATTGAATTGGTATTAGTTCCATTGTTCACTGATTTAAACGCAATATTATAATATAATATAATTATTTTATTGTTAACAACGCTTTATTAGCACTAGATATTGGGCCTGTACGTTCCTGAATCGTCAACAACAAAATCATATCGCTCGCTATTGTAGGTGCAAAAGATCGTTTCAAAAAATCAGATTTTTTTTACAGAAGAGCATAAAATCCGATTATTTCTTAATGATTTATTAGTATAATTTTAAATTTTATTTTCCTATTTATCAGACTACTTATTGCAGTTGCGAACTACAAAATGTCACCTTTAGCGCAAAGAGATTAACATTTAAAAATGTTACATACAACTTTTTTCATTAGCTGTAGCAATATATTTTACGTGAAACTAATCATCTTAAAAATGAATTTAAGTTTTTACCGTTTAGTCGAGTTTATTTCTGGTGTTATAATCATTTCCTAAAACACAAGTATATTTTCTTCTTAAACCATTGGCATTTTCTACTATCCATAGTAGTCTCTGTCTAGTCTAGTTAACTCATGTATAAATATTTAATAATTTAAATCCAACATTTTCACCTGTTGATATGGCAACAACCATTTCTAGGCCTTTCTAAACTGCATTTAATACCTCTCATTATTTCACATTTAACTTAATTTTTCGTTGAATTACTAACATTTTGGGGAGTAACCGTTCTATAAATATAATTTCTATATTCTGTCGTTCATCCAGTGGGATTAGTGGGACAGGAATAGAAAACTGAAGCTGGAAGGAGAGGCGAATGAACTTGAGTTAATTCAGTAGATGATATATTCCCTTAACAGTTGAGCATTTATTTACTACATTACATATGACTTGTTAGTGATATTACATGATATTATTGTAATATCAATTAATAATTATGGGTTTACTTATATCTCATTTACCATTTTTAAAAAATATAGGAGATAATGATTTGATTTAGATTAGCCCAAAACCTAAAAGTTTTTTGACGATCTGATAACAATTAGTCGAATTAAGTTTAATAAAAAACTCATCCCTTTTCAATTCCACTAGGTTTGTAAACCTGCAAATATAATAGAACCACAGTGTGTTTTCTGTTGATTTAAGTTTTCATATGATTTTTATGTAGGACTTCAATGAAGAAAATTACAAAATAGATTTTAAACTTTTACTTCGTAAATTATCCGCTGCTTGTTTGTCCGATTCTGTACAATTGTAATTTTTATATGATTTATAATTTATCATTATAATTTATTTTGTATTATATTGGGGGTGCTAAGATTTTTTCTTTTTTATTATTATGCGTTTCCTGCTTATTATTACTAAATTTTGGGAGTGTTTTGTAATATAGATTCCTAAATAAAAAGACTTTAGTTGGCGATAACTCACACGATTCATCAAATAGGATCAGTATGATTTTTTAACTTGTCAAGATTTTTAAAGTAATTTCGGAATTGAGGTTTCATTATCATTCATTATAAATATTTGTATTTAAAATTATGAGTTCCTGGTCATGAAGAAAGTACAGTTTTAGGACAGAAACTTATGATAGGACATATTAGCAAAAGTAAAATATATTAAGTTTATAATATATTGCATTCTTGGTTTAAAAATGAACAAACATTTCGATAGATTTATTGAATCATTGAATAACGTTTTATGATTTTAATCATAAAGTAATTTGGTGAATTCTCCGATAATGATATCAAAAGATTATTCATTCAGTGTGAAAAAAATTGAAACGTGATGGGATTAGTATTATTTTAATACCATTTATGATATTTTGCATCGCTAAATATGACGAAATTCTCAAATACTTAAAATTTTATCTTCATCAAAAGTATTCTTCGTGACTTTTTGCAATAAACCTATCCAGTACGCTCATCTTGTACATAATATGGACCAACATTTTGTGTTTTTTGCCCCACTCGGAACGTAAAGATAAAAAATTTTAATTCGTAAATACGTCGGACTAAGTCAAAAACATAATTAATCGTGTGAAATAAACAACGGCATTAGAAGCAAATAATGCAGCCCATTTGCACCGCACGATGTGGATGTCGCTCGGTGTGTTTTTTACTAGGCTAATTAGGAAAGAATGTGAAACACTCATGTAACAGAAATCTTTTCAATTTGCAATATGAACCATATTTGTAAATAAGTTAATAATTAATTGTAAATGAGGTCTCTATGTTCTAGGTGTTAAGGTAAATAGTTCTATTTTTTTTTTTCGATCTAATGGTTACTTGCTGTCTGGTCTTTCAATCACTTTTATAATTAATAAATGGCTTATTATTTAAACGTCGGTCTAACTTTTATGTATAAAGAGTCATTTGTTTCCGGAATGCTACCAGTTCTTACTTAATTAGTCTGGTAACTAACAGACTTTTTTTATCTTGTGAAACTTAATGGGCTCCTTTATCTCTGCTGTTTGTAGTTGGCGGCACCTTTTTACTGTATAATAGTTGGTTATTTTTACAAAAAAATATGAGAGAGGAAATATTACTTGTATTTGTATTTTGGACAAACTATTGGGAATGTCCAGATGGACATATTCGTTTTTACACCATTATTATTAATATGATTATTTGTGACACTTCCATGGTATTCGAGTAGTGTCAATTACTTTAAAATGAGGTACGACTAAAATCGTCTCAGAGAAAGAAAAGAGAGTCTAAAAAATTCAGGTAGAAAAAACGATGATTTCAATTATTCAAGGTTGAAGAATTCATTAATCTAAGACATCGTTTTCGAAACACAGCTATTACACAGCAAGTCGAGTAATATCACAAATCTCAAAAATTCCTTTTTCTTTTTATACCACTACAACTCGTTAAGAGACTTGGGTTCAGTACTATGCAAGGAATTTTCTTGGCCAATGGTTGTGCAAGTAGGTAGGTGATTTGACCGAGATCAACTTCCAGGTTTTCCCTCTTAATTAATTAATCAATAGAGAAAACCCACTTTATAGAGGCTGGGTCTCGCTATCCAAGGGTCTATTGATGGCTGATAAAGCAGATTAAGTAATTACTTGCCATCAGCCGGATTCGTACCCGAGACCTTTAGCTTTGGAAGTCAGTGTCATACCCACTGATCTACCCCGTTTCCAAAAAAATCGAATATCATTGATAAAAATGGTGCCAACATTGAATATAAATGTGACGATCTTGGTTTAGGAGGTTGTGTATACCCATTTTTTTCTTTAAAAAAACAAGTATATTGGTGTAATTAAATAAATACCAATTTTTATATCCTGAGAAATTGTTTTATTTATGGTATAATAGTGAATTTCTGGTTTACCGTTGAATGAATTGTAGTTCAAAGATGAAATTACACACAAATAAAAAGTGTTATATTATAATGTGGCAATATTTCGGCCTAATTTTTAGGCCTTCATAAGTCTGAGTTTTATACTTATACTACCTCTTCAAGTAGACCACTTTTTATATATTCAGTTCTATAGAACTGCTGAGTAATATGGGTATGGGCATAATTTTCATTAATGGTTCATGTTTTATCAAGAACTACATGATGTATTTCAATGTTGTTCGAAATATTTACATTACATAATAGATAATAATAAGGTATTCCTGTTTATGTATTCCGCTGCAGTATTTCAAAAATAAAGCAAATATTTTCGAATCAACGCTTTTGTAAAAACAGACAGTTTTAATGTTTAATATTTCTTAATTGGTAATTGGTTGACTGTCGTGGATAATGAAGAGAAGAATAGTTGGGGTGTTCAGTCAAAAAGGAAGGCAAAAATAAATTATAATATTTATTTTTTACATATGCCAAAATAAAAAATAAAAATATGTAAAAAATAAATGGCATATGTAAAAAATAAATATTATAATTTATTTTTGCCTTCCTTTTTGACTGAACACCCCAACTATTCTTCTCTTCGTTTAATATTTCTATTTACATGATCTGAGATGTTCCTGAATTTTTTGTTATCATTCTCATATTAGTAAGTCAGTAAACAAATTAATAAGTATAGTTAATGTTTTAATAATTCCTTTGACTATAATTTATCCTACAATTTATCAAGCTATTTTATAAAAAAAAATCGTTTACACAACATTGATTATGGTTTCTATTTATTTATTTTTTTTTTGTTTATAACTGAATTACTACTTAAACTAAATAATTAAACAACGAATTGTCATCTTATGTCTAAAGTTGTAAATTTTCATTTTAAGCTCATTGTGTGCGTTTCTTCATACTGTAATTTATGGTTCAATAGATAAAAAGTTCATTTTTACGAACGTAATATAAAAAAACAGATTAGAAATTGTTTAAAGTCGCGACACCTCTTCTTACTATATATTTCGTATATTGGTAAGTAAAGGTAAAAATGATAGTTCTAGATAGTAACAACACAAATGTATATAAAAAACAAAAAAATACTGTATGTCTTGTTTCTTTATGTAATTATTACATTTTTTTGCTAACTAACTATAGAGATACCTATTATGATTAATATTTTTCATTCTTTTGTTATCTATGAAAGGTATTTAGTGAATGAGTTTGATTTATTCGCATTTCGCTTACTGAGAATAAAGTGATTATCTGTGATACTTGATGTCATATCTGATATATTTTCTTTATCAGACGATGGTCCCAGTCTTATTATTATTTTCAATAACACAGATCTTATTGTCAAAAAACATCTTTTTTTATTGTTATCCTCACTTCGTGGAATCATTAGAAATTAATTTCATACTAATTAATTACGACTATTACACTTTATATTAAATACATACCGAATATCATTATTTTTACTCATAATAATTTTTTTTTATGAAACATTATGGTTTGACATTTTTATTGTAATTTCAAAAGTTATGTCATAGTAATATTAATAAATAGCGAACTACAGAAATAATACAATAAACTATTGTAATAGCCCTTTCCTAAAACGTTTTCTATATTTCATTTACCGTCAAATCGTGGTAGAGCCCTGAACTGGTTGAGTCTGACATTTATTGTGGGGAATGATTACGTTGAACACCTTCTTTCATTAGGTCGTCAACAATAGTATATACTGTAACTTACAATTGCTCTTTAGAAATTAAATTATCTTTTAAAGTATTATTGTTCGTGTAATTGTATTTAATAGGACTTACAGAATCACTTAAACACCATTTCATATAGGTAGTTAGTTTCTTTTTTTTCCATTGTAATTATCGTTAAATGTATGAAAAAAAAATCTTTCGGGCTGAAGCTCCCCTTCCCCCAAAATTAAATCATGGATGCGCTAGTGTTCTAGACCCATATTAAATGCCATCGAATACAGTATCTGATGAGTAAACCTTTCTGGTGATATCATTAAGAAATCATCACTAAGTAAACTCTTATTATCATTAAGTGGGAACGGTTGATAAACTGAAAAGCGTCATTGTATTTTGATATGCTTCGTGTTTAATTACGTTTTGAAATAGTTGTTGTTCCAACTGTAGCGTAGATAGTGCGAGGTATCTTTTCTTGGATATCGATATCTTAAACATTTTTTTTTAATCTATAAAATAATTGAAACTTCACCTACGTCAAAATCATATATATTTTTTCATATATTTTTTATACGTTACATTTGTTAAAGGATAAGCTTTCGGGAACTATTTATTTTTGCTTGTTTACTTGTAATTTTACGTAGCATCTCATAATTTGTTTATAATTCATACGAATTAACATTAGGCGTTAACTTTAGGGAAACATCAACCGATTTCTTCAACTTTTTAATTATGGCAATCTATTAGTTATTTTAATAGACTGTCTTCGCAGCCTGATTCGCCTAGCTCTAGCGATCTATGATAGCCTGTCAAACAGGTTCTGTTGTCGAACCTTCACGAGAGACTATGTTATTTAAAAGAAAAATCTATCCAATTTAACCCTTGAGTTTTATATTTTAGACTTTTAAACTATTGTCATTTAAAAAAAAAATCATTTTTGTTTAAATTGTGGCATTTAATTGTATGATTAGTTTATATAATTTTATCAATTCATACTGTTATAATAGCGTAGACTAGGATACTATTTATAAGCATAGACTGCCAGATGTATTAATTTCACATATTCTATCAGTTTGCAGCTCCATTCTATTGTTTACTCTGTTGGCTATCCTACACACACATAAATGTTTATTGAAGAGAAGAATGGTTGGAACGATCCGTAAAAAAAAAAAAAAAAAAGTAAAAATAAATAAGTATATTTATTTTTATTTTTGCCGACGTTTCTTTTTTTTTTTTGTTATTATTTAATGTTTATAGTTTCTCATACCTATTGTTGTCTGGTTTTTTCTTAGCCCCGATGAAGGCCTGAACTTTGGGCACAAATGTCGGCAAAAATAAAAGTAAATATATTTATTTATTTTTACTTTTTTTTACTGATCATTCCAACCATTCTTCTCTTTACTACACTTAACCATCGATACACAATTATAAATATTCATTAATGTGCTGTGGTTCTGTTTAGCTCGCTTAATAGGACTTAGTCTTGTCAATAACTTTTTTTGACACTAGATATATTTTCAATTATCTATAAACACAAAATGATGCAAACGATTTTTTGTTTGAATATACTTTTGTAACTTTCCCGAGAATAATCAGTTAATTCTGGCACCTGTAAGCATACATTGTAATATGGCTTTACGAAATATGGGCTTGATAAAATTACGTTTAAATCCATCTTATTTTCATGGTTAATTAATCGAACTAATATTTAAGTACATGCAAAGTGATTTTGAAAATACCATTGAATCTAATATTTCAAAAATATGATAGATAATTTGAAAATAATTAACGTTAGATAGGTTAGGTTATTCAGTTATCAAGTCAATGTTTCAATTATTAATACAAGTTAAGAAGTACATTCGATTTAAAATACAAAAAGACTAATTATTTCTATACTGCGGTTAAATTCAAAATGGCGGTTGTACTTTCTAGTATAATGATTTCGAAACAGCCTTTATTGTTTTGTTTAATCTCATAATACCACGATAAAAGCCTTGGTTATTGAATTCTTGCTACAGACTCGAGAAAATTACCTTACTCAATTCTGGACCATTTATCCCAGAAGTAGAGCACCCATTTCCTTTACGTACTCACCAGCTTGGCTCAGTCAGAACAAAGATAAAAAAAAATATCCGAACTAGTATTTAAGAATCAAGTCGAGATAAGGATGCGAGCGGTGGTTGACAAAAACTTCTGCCTGTGATCCATCATCACTGATAAATGAACCCAGATAGTCAGCTGGGGTTCCAAAGGAAGGACTTATTTTTTACGCTTGTAGTTAGATATCCGTTCTCTTATCTAAGACTATATTTCAATGTGGACTTTTCTCACTAACTTACAGTAACCGGTATCAACTCTTCCGGTATGCTTTTTTTTTATTGGTTGTGGAAGAAAAAGTAAAAATTATAATTCCCGGATAATAGAAATATAATATTTTACCATGCATTGGTCCAAGATATTATGTCAGGTAACAATTTAAGATGAATGTTAGCTCTATAGCAATGGGAGACCCCTAATTGCCCCGAGTACCTTTTCACCCTTATCTCCCCCCCCCCTCTCTTCAGTACCCTCTTTTCTAACGGTTTAGGTTCTTGATTCATTCAGTGAAGATGTTAACATAATGATAACTGAGTTATTGCAAAAATAAAATAATGACCATTTGGGTTTTCTTGTTCTTGAGAATTAAGTAGATATAGCACATTTGTTTTCCAGTTTGAAGACTCGTCTGGTCACAATATTACTACACTAAAAGCTGTGTTTCAGCTTTTAGTGTAGTAATCAATTTAACTATGATCCATTTCAGTTTTCTTTTCACTATCGAAAAGAATGTTTGGCTGATTCTACATACTTGGTTTTGTTCTTTTACCTCTTCGCTTATTGGAATAAAAGGTTGCCGCGCAGAATTGCAAACTGAAAGTCTCCTTTGTTTAGGAGGCTAGCACGCTAGCTGGCTTCTAAATCCGTTGTGCTGATGAGGCATTGTGGAGGCCTCGGCTAACAGTTCCATGAGGGTCTGTAGCGGTGTCACTACAGCTGTCACAGGGTCTGGGATGTTGGTGGCCTCCTGCCATTTGGAGTGTGCTCTCCCCATCCCTGCATGTTTGCTTTGGGGGCTCTTTAGCTACAGTGCTTAAATAAAGAAATTATCCCTGATAAGGAATATTAATTTAGGAAAAAAAAAATGTGATTGTTTATTTGCGGAGTTCTTTGAAAGTATCTTTTGACAACCATTCATTCAATAAAAGCTTGTTAAGATGTTGATGCCTGAACGCAATGTTTGTGAAACATCCTTGCGTAGAAATATTGAGAGTCAATTAAGTTTTTACCATCGTCTCATTTTTCTTATCTCCTTTCTATTCCATCTGCTCCATTAATTTTATATCGTCTGTTTTTTAAAATAAAGTGTCACAAGGCAAAGGCGTAGGAAGCTATAAACAATTTACCCCAAAAGAAGGAGCATATTTTAAAATTTAACTCCTATCAACTATAGGGTGTCGTTTTTCCTAATTAGTTTTTTTTCAAAATGTTTAATTAATAACAGTCAATTTCGGAATCGTTCTTAATATTGTTTTTCAGATTTTTTTTTATTTGTTGTAAGTGATGTTAGTGCCCCGCCTTACCTTTCCTTCCCCCATTCTCCCGACTACGCTTATGCTAGAAGATAGAAAAGGCGATTGAGTGGCTTCATATAAGATACGGACAACTGTCATTTTTAAAAAGTTGAGAAAATGCAAATTTTCTTAAATAAAATCATTTAACTTTTTCTCCACTTTTTTAAAATGACAGAGATCCGTCTTCGATATGAAGCCGCTCAATTGTTCACTGCTCAACATATTTCTTGATCCAAAAAATGTTTGAAATCTTAGTTGAAATAAAAATCTCTGGAAGTTACTTACTTTACTCATATTTTTTCTTCCCGTTTCTCGTTTTAATTACTTCGCCAAATTTGATTAGGAGGTATTCAACCTTATCGACAATTCCAATTTATCTTCGACTGCACGTTTTTTTAGAATATTCTAAAGTTTCTTCATCAGAGTCTAAAATTGTTCTTACTTTATCCAAAGTAAATTTTAAGAGTCTATCTTATTAACTAGTTGCCTAATTGCGCATATATTTACAATTCATAAGCAGAACTGTTTGGAATGTTTACATCTACGAGATGTCGAGATATCCAAGAACTCGCCTTTGATGGCATTGTATGATATGCTGTAACGTATTTCTGAAAAATTGAGTCATAATTATCTGCAATCAGTAAACTTATTATCAACAACCTGAACAAAATTGTTATTACTGATCGTACTTCTAATTTAAGAAGTTAGTCGGGGAAACAGCTGTCTCTGTGTCTAACGTCATTCAAAACGTTGGCAGTCAATGAATATATTGACATTTATTACCAAATAATTGTGTGGCTTTTGAGGCTTCCACCCAGAGATGAGCAAATTCTACTCGAATACCGAGTGTCAAGTATTTTACTCAAATTGAATCACTTTTGGGAATTCAATCACTACTTCAGTTGATCGTTTGACTTCAAATGAAGTAGTAATTAAGTTCGGTGGTACTAAAAAAAAGTCATTATTTTAGTAAAATACTTGGTACTCAAGTACTCAGAGCAGCTTTTGCCCATCTCTGTCTCCACCCGACTAATGTCTTGATTTTTTTTTAGTTTATTAGCTGAACTTCTTTTTGTTACCTACTTCATCGTAACGGTTTAGTATGAAAATTATTTGTTTTTTTTTATTGGTTTTATTTAGTTTTTGAATTTATAACTACTTTATTTTTATTGAATGAAATAAGAATGATGAATGATTAGGGCTTCCTTAGGTACAACCTCTAGTCAGTCCTTCAGCTCTGCTGTTCCTTTCGACCAGATCCAAAATTATTTAATTATTTTCTCAAACGTCTTAGTATTTATTTATTTTAGAAAATCGGTACATCTAAAACCAAACTATAATAATCAGGACTTTGTGGGTATGTTTGAATATCTATTGGTAGTAAAATATGGTTGTTTCGAATTTAATATTTCCTCAGTTTACAGCATTACGCAAATAACATGATTATAATTAGCTCATTGGCGCAAAAAAAAAAAAAAAAAAAAAAATCATCTTACAATAGGATCAGAGAAATTGAGAGACTCTTAGTATGCCGTTATAAATATCGTGGTTTTGATACCCACAACCACCTGGTTCAGTTAATATTTATTTCTGATACTTAGCGTACATCATGATACATCTTTAGGTATCGGTCAGGAATAACCAAAAAGGATTATAAGGTCCATGTACCGTACTAGTTTCTCTCTTCAATAGCAGCGCCACTATTGTATCAGTAACAGTGCATGAAATCACTGTTATAGTTGTTTCTTTGCGAAGAATGAATACAGATTCTCATGTGCAACTTCTCAGCTGCAACTATAAATATTTGTTTTAGTAAAGAATGTGTAAATGGTTGTTTCAATCGATTCTAAGTTAAGAAAAGGAAGATCGGAGTAATGCACTCATACATCAATTCTTAAAACAATGATAAAAATTAAAATTTTTATTTTTCTACTCTTATTTGAGTATTATTTTAAACAGATGTGTCAAACTGTTTTATTCGATAATATCATAATCATTCGCAATCAACGATAATAAATACAAATTTTGTTAACATTAATATTATTTATAATTATCTCCTCTACGGTTTAAGACATAACAGCTCTTCAATAGATTCGAAACTTTCTTCTTAAAACGCATCATTGGTGATTGAGGTTTACAAGAAGTCATTTATACATATTTTTATCTGAGAATTTTAAGAAATTGTTTTTTGTTTTTTTAAAAACATTTTCTGGACAATCTCTCTTTCCTAGTGATGCGGTGATCTAGTTAATGTTCCTGATTTTTGCCTGAGAGTATTTTACTTAGTTAAAATTGTTTACGATGCTTTTTTTTTTTATCTGCAGCCTCTAATTTTATCTAAAACAATTAACATGGTAAGAAATATGAATACTTAAGACACTGTATATGGCAAAATGACTTGTAGATAAATTAATTATAAAATCAAATTTATTTATTTATTTTTTTAATTTCAAAATTATTATTGGCACACGGCTTAATTACCAGGATAAATAGTTATACATGTTATACAGTTATGCAGGATGATTAACGAAAATGTAATTTAATTTAATGTAAAATGTAATTTTGATGTGTTGTATGAGCTCCATTTTGATGATTGTGTTGTTGGAGTCAGTGACTGTCGAGCCTTCCAGCCAGTTCGTTAGTTGGCTGGAACTATTAATTTTCTACCCTTCCAGTCAATGAAGTCTGTCACCATCGAAGAATGGTTGCTGCTGGATCCCCTTTTTTTCTTTTCTGTTTTTTATGCAATGAAAACATTAAAGGTAGTTAAGTATCCATCCTATTTAGTACGTCAACGATATCGTATTGTATTTCGGTGTAGTTAACGTAGTTTTGAATATTTCGATTTACATTTATTACCATAATGGATCGGTCCTTGTAGTTCGTTTTTTTATTTTAAGTGAAATGAATCCCAACCTAGAACCTGTTATAGATATTTTAGTATTTTACTTCATTTTTGCTACTGAAATTTCTAGGCCTTTTATTATATTTTTGAGAAACATCTCTTTTAGCTACTGAAAGGAAACCATATTTATTAATTTCTTTTCTCATAGTCTCCAGTCATTGGCAAAGGGTAAAACCAATGGAGCTCACGTGATTGCCCGCATCCATCAAACAAGACCCTCATTTGTAAAGGACTACCATAGATTAATAGAGGGGAACTTACCCCTAGTGCGGTTAGGGGGTTTAGACCGACAATTATTCAGATTCAATTTATGTCATTCGTCGGTTATTGTTCGCTTGGGTATCGATCATTGTTCTTATTATAGCGTTAGATTGTATGATTTATATTTCATGGCAAAGAACTAATAGTGTTACTAACCAGTCATTGTTCCACAAAGTAACTTTAACCGTACAAATCAGAATGGGGTTACAGCCCAAAGCGGGTCACAGACGACCAACTTGTTCGCCAACCTTTTGTTGTCAACATTCTATATCATATCAGTAATTATGAAATATCTTTCAATACTATTCTGTTCGCTGACGCTCAACATTGTTTTCAACACAATTTAGAATAAGGTTGGTGACCATGTTGTTCATCACTCCCTTATATTATCCCTTATAACAGTCCCTTATGTTATCATCAATCCCTCCAATCCTCTTTGATTAGATAAAAAATATTTAAAATATACAAAATTTAATAAATAGCTTAAACACAGGATTATTACAAGTTTTATTGCTTGGATTATTTCTCTTAGGAAGCTCATTTCACAGCTTAAGTGTCATTTAAAGAACATACTTGTTTCTTCACAAATGGTGGCCCACAAGATTTCGTTGAGGTCATAACGTGGCCCGTGAGTCAAAACGTTTGGTGACCCCTGCCTCAAGACATTAGGTTTTATTTACAGGTTACACTGAAATCATTAACTGAAACCTAAAATCTTTTTAACCGATAAATTATCTAAAACTCTTATGCCATTGTCGTTTTAAGATGCGTAGCATCGGCGCTCCTGGACAATGACGTCATCCTTCCTCACAAAAAATTAATTTATTTCTTATGTTGTTTTATATTAAGTAATATATTATATTATATTCAATGTCATTCATTTTCTTTATAACTAGGCTAAAATTAATCATTCTTATACACTCGTAACTTTTTTTTATGCGGGATGTGTGGTAGGCGCCCCCATCAGGTCCATAAGTAAATTTGCGCATAGATATGTTGTCTTGTGGCAACTATTATTCTCCATATTCGTTTTTGCGTTCGTTGTGGTGATTTAAAAATCTGCGAAAGGAAATAAGGTTGGGTCTTGGATTTTCATTTACTACTGGATTATTTTTAAACGTCTTATAAAGACTTTAATGTTCCAAGTGAATAGATAAATCTAATGCCGCCTAATGAAGGCATAACCAGCCAATCTCCAAAAACAAAGAGCGTTTAGGGCAGAGTGACCCAGATCCTAGAGAGGGCAACCGAGCGTGGAAGCTGCATTGGCCAGGCCACGACATTAACGTTTCCCTTTTTCAATCTCCTTCAGCAATCGATGTGGCTAACTACCCAGGAGCGGTAATGACGCCAATCTAGGAAGCATTGTCTTCTTGGCCACGCCCTAAGGCCATCGCCTCCTTCCTCTTCAACAACGCTTCTTTGAGTTGTGGAGGCTCGTTTGTTCAGAATATAAGCTGCATTTGAAGTAGCATCCTTTTTAAAACTACGAGACATTATAATGCTTGTTAAAACCGTATGAATAAACTAAGCTTCATGGCGGAAACTAATTTCCAAACAGTGCGAAACAAAACCCACTTTGCATTTATCATATTTTCATCTATGAACAGATAGATTGAAAAAAAAAAAATCAACTTATTTTGGCACTCGATCTCAATATAACAAAAAATATGTACAAATTAAGTAGAAACCAGATCTGGATTAAATACTGTATTAATAAAAATAAATCAGTAGAAAAAGTGTCGTCAGAATATATATATATCTTTATGCTGCTTATATATATATATATATATATATATATATATATATATATATATATATATATATATATATATATATATATATATATATATATATGTAAGCAGCATAAAGAGATTTCTCTCAAAAAAAGAGAACAATTATATTTAAAAAAAGGTAAAATATATATTCATATAGGACGATAAAGCTGTTACCTAACTTTGCTCCTAATAAGTTATTTCACTATCAGTGACAACAATGCTGCTAAAATAATATTGATACTTTCATAATGTAAAATCACAAGGTTTGGTTGGAGCATTAGTCAGCCGAATGATCAATCAAAGTGGAAAACGATCTCCTGACAGACATTTAGACTTAGTTAAACGGACAGAAGAACGTTAGAGAGACCAACTCTTCTTAACTGCTGTGCTACATCTCAACTTTCACTACTTTGCTTGTATATCGTCTCTCTCTCTACTAGAGTTTTGTTCAAGCCTTTTTTAAATCTGATGGAATATTTTACGTCTCTGAAACAAGAATCAATAATATCCTAACGTATCCCGTATCATGCTTCTTTCTATCGCGCATCACTGTTTACTCATTTAAGCCGTTCAGCTATGAAACTGTCACAGCAATTTCAAAATATGTCAGTGGTATTATCTATTACTGAAAATAATAAATAATCAATTCTTTGTCATATTATTGATCGGCCTAATTTCAAGGAATTAGGAATCATTGTGACTCAACGTAATGATCATTAATCTGTGGGATGAAGATCATCTAATCACTAATGATTTCCATCATCAAAATCCAGTTAATTAAAAACAATTGTATTTGAAATATTCTTAAAACATTCCATAAAGTACACGTGTTTTTAAATGTTCAAAAGGATTGAAAATTAATACGCCTGAGGGGATGGAGCATGGAGGAGGGACAAAAATAGGATTAATATTAATCAAAATTTTTTTTGGATCTTCTTAAAACCGTAAAAAAATAATAAATTTGTGTTCCTCAGCTACACTACTGGATGCCAAATTATTTAAATTTTCACAGTTTGTTGATGCATAGTAATTATAATTGTAATATATGATTTTTAATCATTTGTTTTATTAATCCAATCGATGATAGTACGTTTAGTTTTGATAAATAGGATACAAGTCGAAATTCGTGACGGACATGGGAACATAGAAACGGCGCCAAGCATAGCTGGTCCGAAAAGGAGTATTTCACTTGTACTTGGGTTGCAGGATGAGTAGCGTGGTCGTGCGGCGGAAGAAAGCGACGCCTTTAGAATACAGATCTTGTTAGGATCTCGAATCACTGACATGTCTTGGCTGGTTGAATGGTCTTGTAGCAGTTGAATAAATAGGCAATTGTCGCTACTGCTGATATTATTAAACATTGGCATTTGAATTATGTGTGAAGATACACGAAGGCAGGTAGGCATATTTTATAAAGGAAGAGGTCTACTCAGTCGTGGAAGAGGCTGAGAACAGCCAACTCCTTCAGAAAAATCCTCAGATGTTCCAGGAATCATACCAATAAAGTTTCTAATCTGCGACGTTAAACATGGCATTCAGCGAGATGGTAAAACACTAACTTATTGGATTTTAATTACACAGTTCGACTGAAATTAGAACCTGTATTCTTTGTTTTGTCTTGCTGGAATTAGGACATGATTGGCCAATTGTCTATCTCAACCAGTGGCGTAACTACCGTGGAGCAGTTCCAGGCGCCGTCTCAGAAGAGGTACCACGACAAGAGACAAAAAAAAAAAAAAAAAATTAAATCTGTACCTAAAAAACTTACACGACTCCCAATTATAATATAAATCATTTCATCGTCATGAGACAGGAACAAGTGATACGATGTATGCGTTTATATAATTTTTAAGAAACTACAACAGGTTAATCGTTTAGGAAGAAATCATTAAAACATCGAGGTTGAACGATAAGGGTTTCTTTGATGTTAGTTAGCTTCTTTTATCACTGACGTTATTAGTATGAATTGTTGGTTATCATATCTTATTCGGGGCCAAGAACTATGATTTTTGCCAGAGCTTAGCTTAAAGTCCCTACATGTTATTTTACCTTCCGCTCCTCACCTATAAAAGTAAACAATTTATAACAGTACTGTTAGGAAATATATTTCGAATAAATATCATCATTATGTAAAATTGTCTTATTTTATTGTTTGGATTAAGGATAAAACGACGACAAAGCAAAAACAAATATTTTTTACTTAAGATAAATAAAAAAAAATACACTCGAACTTTGCCCTCTTCCCGGACCTAGGTTCCCCTTTACTAGCCTGTATAACTCAAGTAAAAGTCGCGACTTTATTTATTTCTTAAGATTGCTATTAAAATAGATTTATATGATCTTAAAAGTTATTTTGATCCTAGTAGTTAAGATATTTATATTATATCATTTTTCACATTTGTTTACGCATGTATTATTTATGTTTCGTTCAAATTATTCATCACAGTGATCGATTTCTCTTTCAAATAATCAATCTAATGTCTAGTGGAAAAATCAAAATTATTCATGAACATTATAAATTGCATTTATTTTGAAAATTACTCGTAAATGTTAGAAGTACCTTTGCTTTGTTTACTGAAATGTTAGGAATATCAGACTTTGTGTTCTAAGAAACTTTATTATATTATATTTCTATAAATTAAAAGTTTATTTTTTATTTATGTAATTTCTTAAAAAAAAAAGTTACATTGAATAAACAATGAGCGGTTAGAGTAGAGCTTATATTAGAGTTATAATTTGTTTTAAATGAATTACTTGTTTCTAATGTGTAAACGACAAACAGTTTGAGTTTATTTTAAAACTAGAACTTTTTCCATAGCATCTTTTCAAGTTAAGGTTTTGTAGAACTTTTATTTTTCAAAAAAACTTTTATTTAAAAGTTCTAGCGATTACGGTAAAAAGTCGATCAAAAAAATTACTTTTATCCATAATTTCTCGAACAAACAACAAATTGGAATTATGTGTAATTCATTTTAGACAAATCATACCTCTAATTTAAGCCGTTGCTGTTTACTTTTTCATTTAATTGAACTTTTTTTAAAGAACTAAACTTTACTAAATAGAAGTTGAACTTATATAATATATAAACCCGGATTTTTATTACAAAAAAGTTCCTTAAAATTTTTATTTTAAAACATTTTTTTCTAAAACGTCTCACAGGAATTGTTAAAATGAAACTTTAAAAAGAAGGTCCATAAAAGTTTCAACCTCTGATACCGAGCATTATTTTTCCGCTTGTTGACTGAAAATAAAATTATGCCATTAAAATACAGTGATCATAGAAATTGTATCCATTGAATGTTTTTGTTTACTTACAAGAAAACTTAAACAGTGTTTCTCAATCCACTTTGAACTAATGCCAGGATAACAGCTGTTATTATGATCAGTTTAAAAAAATTGTCCTCGTCAGAAAATATTAAAATTGTGACGTTACATGAAGCGAACGAATTTTCACGAGGAAGATAGAGTACCACCATCAACCGTAGTCATAGTTTTGAAAAAAAATCTTCCTCAGGGCACTTTAGAGCGAAAGAAAGGAACTAGGAAGAGAATAAAACAAACGAACAATTAGATTTCTTAATTGTGCGATTATTTTTAGAATATCGCCTCAAAACTGGCGATTAATTAATCTGGTTGATAAAATAAAATTTTTATTGGGTGATGCAATTTCTATGACCATGACTGTAGATTAGATTTTCTCGTTCCGTTGAATAAGAATTTAAAAATAAATACCAAAACAATATCGACAAATTTACTCAAAAATTGATTCAAGAATACAGAAATATCAAACCCTTGCTCTTTCGAAACCATGTGAAGACATAAATATCTCAAAGTTCTTCTTTGGCGTCGGCCCATCAACTTCTTGAAGTCATCCAAATAATCGACCCGTTGGAGGGAACTATAAATAGGCAGTGATGGCAATGATGAAGGGTGGGAGTGACGTCATTGGGGGGCGGTGCCGACCAGCAATTAGACCAATTGCTGCTTGTGTTAATTGCCAGGGCCCTAGCTGCCCTTCCCAGCCGTCACTTCCTATGTCCTAGGGATTATCATATTTCTATATCAATCCTACAGCCCTGGTCCGAACTTCTCATATTTCTGCCTCACGTTTCATTTTAGATTTACTTTTACTAGTAAAGACTATAAACTTTCTCATGAGATAATCCTCTTTCTAACGCATTCGGCTTATGAGTGGCATATTTACATATGCAATATAATATTATAAAGATAGTCTATTCCAAAAAACAAAATTTGAAGTAACAACTTACTTAATAAGTGATAAGCTTGTCCCATTGGGCAATAAACCTCCAGTTTAATAGCTAAGCTATAGACACGCCTACCATTGAACCTAAACTAATCCATTACTATCCTCGCTTAAGACCTTTTCGTTTGGAGAATCAGAGCCTTAGTTTATAGGTCTCTCACTAACAAGGAGAGGTTACGGACTTGGGACCACCGATTTCAATGAAACTTTTTTTGGTGATACTAGATCAGTGTTCTTGCGAATGCGCCCTAGGAGTCGATAAAAAAATATTTTTTTGCGGTACCGTTTTCTGTCTTGGCTCTGCATGGATTTCTGATTCATTAGGTTAGAAATACGATTTTCATCACGAAAGCGGAACATTTTATGGACTTTAAAATACAGGGGTGGATACTCTCTTTCAAACTTTATCGACTTCGTTGAACTTTGAAATGTCCCTAGTTCTCAATGACAGTTTAATGATCGAAATCAGGATGAATCATTTCTTTAAGTAATTCTCTTTCGTTTGATACCTCATTCAACAAAATGTATCGCTCCTGTGAACCGGAAACAGATCTATACCTACCGTATAATATACAATGTTATTATATTTTAGAAATAGTTTCTCCATCTGGAAAAATATTCACGGCCATTTTCATATCTTGAAGTATTAAAACGCTCAAGATGATCTTCGACGATGCTAATGTCTTACTCTTATAATGAGCAGTTATTTGCGGGCCCGCTCATTTCAAATTGTAGGTGCCTCAGAGCTCTCTTGAAATGAATGTTTTTTCGCTAATAGCTTTTTGTTCTGAAGCCGGAATAAGGATAGCAGGAATTTTAAAAGTGGCTGTTTGGTGGTCTGAAATTAATTTTTATTACATGTGATCAGTAAACTTGGTTTATCGATGTTAGTCTGTCAAATATATGATATACCGGCCCAAGTTTAAACGTGAGTTTAGATTTGCAAATCTTAAAAGTATTTTTTTTTTAATGTTACATGATAAATTTTTGTTGCTATTTCTACATGTTATGTTTGGTTTAAGTTTCTACTGCTTGAGAGTAAATTTTTTTTTTCATTAATTTGTAGTATCTACATATGAAGATCTCTATTCCCCTGATATGTAAGCACATCTGAATCTTGTTAGCTTGTTCGAGCACAAATAGCATAGTAAGGGACACCGAGTACCATGTCATCATGGTGCTAATGCACATTTTCCAGGGACTGTTTACTCAGAACTCCATAGCTTATACCTTTGGGGTGCGTGCGGCATACCGTTCAAATTCAACTCAGGTTCAAGGATATTACGGAACCGGTTAAGATCTCAGGATAAAGGAATATCGGGGTCGGCAGGCCATCCAGGTTTTTGTTTATCCTTCCAAGAGGCAGATCGTATGACCAAAGATCCCCCAATTCCCGTTTTTAATTCACTACAACTGCCGTGCATATTTAGCTTCCGAATCGAAAGCTGAAAGCTGTGGAGGATTTACTGATAGACGAATGTAAATCATCTTGGTCATTGCTTTTTTTTTGTTTAAACATAGTAAGCCTTATTTTAAACATAATAATATTGATATCCTCTTAACTTTTATTTCTGTAACTGTTGGATGTGAATCTTGCAGTGTGACTTTCATAAACATTCACTTTTAATTTCTTAAGATAAAATAATTGATTGAATCCTTCATTGATTGAGTCCTTTCAACATACTAAAAATTATGCTTCCGAAATGTTACTTGACTTATTTTTTTAACGCAGATTCGTAGTAGATTTGTCTTTCATACCTTCTATTAAATTTCCTTTTACTCTATTCTGTTCCAATCTTTATTTTTTGGCTGTCAAGATGAGGGTGATGAGACTCATCTCTATCTTGATTTTTCTTCTATATCTAGCTTGAAATCTAACTTATATCTATCGCTTTGGCTTCTTTATTTATATAATATTTTGCTATCACCGATGAGCTGACGGGAATGTGAGAGTATTATTAAATTTAACAATTACCTTTAGAAATTATAGTCAGTTTATGGAGATGTAGAAACGAAGTGATGAGTTGAACAACTTTGGCTGAATGTGTTGGAATTTAGTTGGAAGAAGAAAAAAAAACACAAAAAAACAGACCTCTGTTTTTTTTTTTTTCTTGAGAGGTTGCTGTTGAGATCAACTCTCATATACTTGGGCGAAGATGAGCGTGGTATAATTCCGTTTTAGGGGGCGCTCCTAGTCGACGTCGTCAGGTAGTCTCGGCACAAAAGCTATAGGAGGTCATCCCTAACCTCCATCTTGTGTGCAAAAAATAAATACATCCTCCAAGTATTTGTAAGATGTTTTATCATTTTATGAATATGTAAAGACAAAATAGTTGAGTTCCTTTTCTTCTCTGTTTCTCTACCATTTATTTTTTTGTTTGTTTAATAGGTGTTGAATAGCTTTAGTTGTTATCAATTAAAATATTGAGGAAATAGTGTCTGTCCCTAACCTCCATCTTGTGGGCAAAAAATAAATACACCCTCCAAGTATTTGTAAGATGTTTTATCATTTTATGAATATGTTAAGACAAAATTGTTGATGTCTTTTTCTTCTCTGTTTCTCAACCGAATTTGTGTGTGTGTGTGTTTAGTAGCTGTTGAGGAGCTTTAGTGTTATAAATAAAAATATTGAAGAAAGAGTTGCTGCAAATAAAAGCGTAAATGCTAGTTTGTTCAAAACCATTAATCTCCGAAAAATGTTCACCGATTGCTTTGAAATTTCGATGCAACGTTGCAAAAAAATTCAGAAATGTTTTTATATACATTTCATTACCATTCGATCTTTAATTTCGAAATGGCTGGTGAAAAACTTCTGTACCAAAACAATTTTAATGAAACTTGGCTAAAGACATCTTCTTGAATCACTTTTTTTAAATTAATGTATATAACGCAGTACCACGAAAATATACTGAAAAAAGTACGATGGATTCCGAATTTTATTTTCTAATAAGTCAAAAAATATACTAGTAGTACTGAACTGTTTTTATTGTAATTATTTGTAAGAATGTATAAGAAAAGAAAAAATATTCATGAGTATTTTCCTTACATTTCCAATTTTATTAATCTGATTTCGATTACTGAGCGAACACTAGTTTGTTAAAATAAATGTTATTTAAGCAATTATTATTTACATTTATAGAAGCACGCAATTCTTCAACTACGTATAGAAATCAACCCATAGTCCAATTTTTCTTCTTTTTCGAATAATACTTGGCAATTTTGATCGAAAAGTATGTATCACCCCAACATTATTGGTAACCATTTAGTTTTATTTTCTTTGATAAGAGAACACCTGAATTACAAATAAATGGTTAGATCTTTTGTATTATCGATCAGATCGGATTATTACAAATATAAAATATTTGATATGTTTATACATTTTGAAAATGATTTATAAATGTTTTGATTTGTTTATAAGTATTTCAGGGACCCGAGGCTGAGTGCTTCGTATCTTATTGGTATTGATTATCGCGTAATAAATATTTAAAAAATGTAACTTGTATATCTTATGAGCAGATAAATATGTATTGGTGGAAATATACTGCAGATTGTGTCACTAATAGGTTTTTTAAGTTAACTGCAAATTTATATGTCGGTGTGAGAACGATAAAAAAAAAAATACTGAACAGGAAGTTCTGAAAAAATACATTTATTACAGAGTTAAAGTTTCGTTGTTTTAATTATCTTGTATATTACTTTATATATATATATATATAATTTTTTTTTCTTTTCTTTTTTCCTTTCTTATGTACATATTGTGTGGATGAATACTACAGCCCTAGTACCAATGCCCTTCAGTGTGGCTGTCTGTATTAATACTCAATAAAAGTTATAAAAAAAAAAAAGTTAAAGTTTCAAAACAATAGCCATGCTACATCAGCCTATAATTACAATTTAACTAAAAATTGTAGAGCTTTTCTGTTTAATCTCAGCCTCGTGTATGTTCACAAATACCAACGAAAAAAGTTATTTAAAACATTTTATCTTCTTTTAAGACTTTAAAAAATATACCGAAAATCTAGTTCATAAAATAAAGAATAAGCGGCTTATATTTATTCTAATGTTTTGTTGTGCTGGGTGTGAAAGGGGTTAATGTTTTAAAACCGCTTCAAAAGCAAACCTTTCACTACAAACGGCCTATCAGCTGCCATTAACATTTTCTGATAACTATCATGTTTGGACCATCGTCCTGTTATGAACCTGTACTGTCTATCAGTCAGGTGTCAGTGTTTGAATTTATTCCTGAATAATATGAAGTTGGACATTAATATTTATTCATAATCTGTCAATTTAGATACCACTTAGCCTAAACCGGTGTTATTAAATACTAATATCGTAAAATTTAATATTAAGATCGGTGTAATTATATTAATACGGCAATTTTATGCGCTTATTATGGCGAAAATTGTACGTGTTGAAGCATTCCATTTTATAAATTCGGAAATTATCTTTTTTTTTTACCTGTTCTGGTTTTTTAATTTGTTGCAGTGGGCAAGTTATCTTGCAAATAAAGTTTCTCTTTAACAAGTAGAATATTCAGGTTTGACAAAGTGTTATTTGATTCATTCTGTCTTATGATATGCTTTTGGAAGTAAAAATGATTAATTACTTTTATTTAATTTATAAAACAAATATACCAAGCTTTAAAAGTAATACATAAAGCATTACGGTAATGGAATTCCAGTTTGCTGAAGGCCGATACAAAATTGTTATACTTAATAGAATAATTTATGCATATAATAAATTTTTTTTTTTAGAACTTGTTAGAAGTAGAACATAGAGTGTGAATGTGATCTCTGAGCACTATTATAAATGTCCTTGAGACAGATTGTAATATTTTTCAATAAATAAGTTAAAAAAGTACTTGTTTATTGAGATATATTAAACTCTGTCTGAAAGAACATTTTTAATAGTGTTCAAAGATCACATTCATACTTTATGTTCAATAAATGAAAACCATGTATTTTTCGGACTCAGGGGGCTCTGAAACTTATAGATCCGTCGAAAACCGCATATTGGAAATTTGACCCGATCGCAATACTTTCCTTACCTTGTATAGGTAGGAAAGTAATAAATTAAACAGAAAATAATATATATACAATAAATAAGAATAAAATAACATAAATATAAAAAACACATACCTATATACACTATTTACAATCAGGCAAGGGAATACCGAGCCAGAATTGTCCCTCCAACTGTGGAGGGAAAAGCATCACTCCAGGAGATCCTTGCACTACTCTCTCAACCGTGTCACTAGGACTAAACTAAGTGGAGATTGTATAACATTTTTAAAGTCAGGACTTATACATCAGATTAAAAAAAAAAAAAGCTGTTTATTCAACATTATATATTTTTTAAAGACATAGTGAAATCAACTAAATTAAAATTCTTATATGATTAAAAAAAAAATGCATTCTTAGCTTTATAATGAAAATATATAATCTAGAAAATAAAAATTGAATTAAAAACTATATTCAATTAACGGAAAAAAAAACAATGAAAAAATTAAAAACTCAGTATAAGATTGCAAACTGTTTATGACTAGAAGTTTATATATGACGATTTTTCGGAGAACAGCAAATTTTCCAAATATTTCGTAATTTATCATCAAGGCGAAAATTTACTAGAAACATTCTCAATCATATCAATTTGAGATACAAGACAGTTTTTTTAATTTATTTTTTTAAAACTTGAATTTGAAGACATTAGATTATGATTTTTATATTATTAGATAAATGTATACATAATCTTATAATATAAATATTTAGCTAACAATATGACTTTTATTAATTTCAATAACAAAAATTAAAAGCAATAGACATTAAAATGAAAAGATTATAAATTGTGTAAGATAAGAACAAAAATGTTTTGATAATACAATTATTTCATGACACTAGAATTCACCAGATCGATCAAGTGGAATACCATAACAAATAAGGTTTCTAAATGCAGACTGTGGATTTATGCCAGAATGGAAGAAATATTCAGTCAAGAAGTGATGAGTTATCAATAGCGCAAGAATTACACAACCCTTACTTACCAATAAAATTAAAAAAACAACTGTTCCTTCCTCAATTTGAAGGACCATTACGTATTATTTAATGATAGATCACGTTGGGGTTATGCAAATCGATAAGTGCAACTGTACGAGAAATTCTTACTATAAATTTAAATGAGAGGACTCGCTTCTAAACGAACTTCTCGACGATTTGCCAATATTATAGTATTAGATACTAGATAAGACCTATAGATCTTTGTTTAACTTCAGATTCACTTATCATGGATTGGACTAGAAATACGTGCCCCTTTTAATAAGAGTTTGCAAGAATATTCATGATTTCATATCTTGTTGGAAACCAAAAAAATACGTCTAGCGCCATGTTATCGCTCTTAAAAGACATTTAAGAAACGAAGTGCATTTCGTCGCATGAGAACTCTTTGGCCATTGTGTAAGTGCCGTTTTTTTTATTTACTTTTTACAGCTGTAATTTGTTTCTGCTCTCCATCGAATATGACATATGTGGGACAACACATGTTTGTTGCGTCACGTGGTTCTCATATAAGTCTGTGTCTTCTCGGTGAGGACATTTCAAATGTTTGAACAGTCAGACCGGGTTAATCTAAATGCTTTGTTTCTTCATTTTTTGGGGGGACGTGTATGTGTGTATGTACATATATTTTTGTTTATTCTTTTTGTATATACGCCCACATGTATATTTTTCTTCTTGGAAGCGTTTGCTCATTGTACCATTCTATACTATACTGTATGGTAGCAGACGATATTTTATCCGAACATCTCGTTCACATTTTCTCTCTGGCCCCTATGCATATCTGTATATTAATGAGTGTATGATTATTTTAATTATTCTTGTTGAGCTCTAGTGTAATGTGTATCTTGTAAGATCACTCATAATTTAAGGGTCATAATACGAGCTGGACTAAAACTATCTCAATTACTATAAATGTTAAATTTGGTACCAGTTCCGAATCGCTTTTCCAAGATGGCAGTTGGATTCAAGATTAATTCGAGCACTGGTATTCTAAGGAGCAAATGGCATCCTATGCAATACCTATACTAGAGAAGTATTGATACTTATGTTTGCATAAAATGACAGACGCGTTCTAAGGATATCTTTTGTCTTAAAATACAATGAACACGATTTATTGAGAATAAAGCGAAAAAAAAAATGTTTTTCAAAGATTTTTTTCATGATGGAAAACGCAATAATTTTTAATGAGAATAAATCATAACCCTAAAACTCCTAGAAATATTTTTTGACTTTTCCATCAAAAATCTGTTTATGTATACCGTAGAAGAGGCATGATTTGATTTCTGATTTCTAAAATCTCTGCTTTTAACCTACAATGAGAAAAACACTTCGTTCATCCTAAGATAAGAACGAAAAGGTGCAGAAATACGTTCGTTCACCTTTCAACCTGACAAAAAAGGCCGTAGGGTTTTATCCACAACCAGCAATTTAACAGTCAAAGCTGCCCGCTAATCCAGAGGTAATTTCCGCATTAAATAGAGGCCGGCTTCACCACTTAGTAGTCGACGGGTGCCGTGGCATTTCGATTCTTTCCTTGCGCCCCAGTATTGCTTGCTTGAGAAACGTTTGTTTTAAGTTTTCGGAATTCTTTAACATCTTTATTTTCATTGATATATTAAGATATGTAAAGATATTATAAAACTGCAGTTTAAAAAATAATTTCTATCAAATTGAAAAGTTCAGACTTACACACGCTTATGTTTCAGAGAAATAAGCATGGCGGCGATCTTTATCGGTTACATCGTATGATTTAAATTAATTTAAAAAATACATTAGACAATAAAAAAAAACTAAAGCTTATGTGGAGTTTCTACAAGCTTACTTTGATTTGTGTTAAAAAATTGGAACAACACATGGAAGAATGCGCGACTCAAACCAAATTGCTCCGTGGTGGTATGGGAAATATATAAACGCGACTTCAGTAATCCAAAATTTATGATTATTCTACAGAATAGAAATGTTCTTTTCCATTTATTTTCTTTAATTATTAATTATTTATTAATCTTTTGGTAAATTATTCTTTCTAATTTATTGTATGTGATTAACAAATGCTCTAATAAGTTCATACCTGGTAGGGGATAAGTTAGGTAGTCCTTCGATAGATGCAAAAATAATTCCATTTATAACATTATAATTTTATATTTAGTATGGCTATATTAGAAGGAAAGTTACATCGGCTGCAGACAATACCGTTATTTCAAAGAAATAAAGTATGAAGAAACTGTAATATTCTAAGTTGTTCGTTAATGATGACCTTGTTGTAAAGTGAGAATTTTTTTTTTAACAGATCCACAGGTTGTTGTAGACTAAACAAACATTTCAATGATTTGTTCGTCAGATTGTTTACATTCTTCGCATATTCTGCAAGATATATGAGACTGCATAATACTCTAGTCGATGTGATGCTTTTGCACTAATAAGGTTTCCTCAGTTCATGGGCGGATCTACGGAGGGGACTTTGGGGCTGAAGCTCCTCCTCCCCCCCTCCAAAACGGTAAAACATAATACCATGTTTTATGAAAAAAAATGACAAAAAATTGTGTCTTAAAGTATTATTGTTCATCTAATTACATTTAAAAGGACTTTAGGAATCACTTAAACACCATTTCATGTAGGTAGTTAGTTTCTTTCTTTTTTTCCAAAGTAATTATCGTTATTTTTATGAAAAAAAGCTTTCGGGCTGAAGCCCCTCTCCCAAAAATCAAATCCTGGATCCGCTAGTGCCTCATTTTGTATTTTTGTATAATAGTTATTCGCTTTATTAAATCTTATGGTTGATAAGGCGAAGTAAGTGAAAAGTTCTTTGGAGTTAGAAAGGACTTCATTGTTTAAAACTTCTTATAGAGTGAAAGTTAGTACTTAAACTTAACACAGCAATAAAAAAAATATGATTTACATGTATCACAGTGTTCACTTATTTCCGTTTATATTATTTTTATTTAGTATCGAAAAATTTATTCAAGATAAAAGGTTTTTCAATCTAATATAGATGGCGTAATAACTTCTATCGGGCTAGGAATCATAAGCTCATTGGTATGGATTCTTCGACATAAAAGCGGATATCTATGGAAGTATCGCTCCGCTATTCATGATATGCTCCGTTGGTAGAATTGAAGAAATGCTTTGTAAAAAAAAAAAAAGTATTCCGGAGAATGGTGGACTTCTGAGAAATTACATGTTCCCATATAGGAAAGCCCTTCAGGCTAAGGAACGCAGTAAATAAGGAAAAGCAACTGTAAACGTTTCCATTCCTGACACAGATCGATTGTAGCTGGTGAAGTTCAGGGCTGTGTTTTTGTCGGAGCATGCTCAGTCCACTTGACATATTAACTTTTTAGGCCTTCTGGTAATGCATCCGCCAAACCGGTTTCACTTCTTCTTTTTTCTCATTCTCTTTTTCTGTTATCATTCTTAGAGCGCGAACTCTTCGTGCTGATCATCGTAAAAATATTTTTATGTCCCTATTAATATAGAAAGGGGAATGGATGTTCCATCACATGTTCTATGAGGCGTGTGATGTGTTAGAATTATTATTTTGTATTAATAAAGTATTTATTTATTTATTTTTGTTTTTTGATGATTATCAATATCATAATGCGATAAGCAATACCAAACCTAAATACAGTTAAATTTAGTATTTTTCTTTATCTTGATTTATTTTTTATTCATTATTTTCAATTCAATTTGGTTCATTATTTTATATTCAAACCAGTGTAATCGATAAAGAAAACGAAAGTTAACCTTTCCTCCTAGATAATACTGAGCCTACATATTTTTCAGATTTGGTATTAAAGTACCTAACTCTCTAGTTCATAATCTAATATCAAAAAAAAAATTCCTGACAACCCTCCGAGGTGTCTGAAAAGAAGATGGCCAAGGGACCTTCTAAATTAATTGAATTTTTGAAAATGCTACCAATGGGTAGTTTCTTTACAAGTTTTTATCATGTTTTATTTATCATTTTGGCAGATTTACTTATTGTATAGGTATACAGTTAAAAAAAATTAATTGGAAAATTAAAAAAAAAATTGGTATTTAAGTCAGAGGTCACCCAAGTATGATCCTCCCAATTCGACATTACTATTCGCCGTTTTGCTTCAAAATGGCGGCCTAAATGTGCGTATTTCTATGGACTGTAGTACCGAAACGGCTGTGAAGTTTTTAATAAAAGTTATTTAAATTCTTTTCCTTGAAGCCCTTAAAATTTATGTATATAACATACTTTTCCAAAAAAAAAAACTGAAAAAGTTACGATAAACGTAGAATTTCATATGCATAGTGTTCTGTAAGTACACACTTGTTGATGATTTTTATAAGTAGACATTTAAAACATAATTAAATTTTTAAAAAATTAATCGAAATCGGAGTACTATTAGTAAAGATAGAGTTATAACACTTTTTTGATTATTATTTTCAATAATAAACCATTACAATCGAAAAAAAAAAAGTTCACCACATCTTAAAATATATGATTTCACATTTCATGTAATGTTTGAAGGATAATGAATTTTCCTAAAAACAGAAAAATATAGATTGGATTACTTGGTTCAACTTAAGGTTTAAAACTTATAGCAGAAATTCCATTGCAAAGTAGATTTTTCGTACTTTATAAATATAGCAATCAACTATTTGCACTTACATTATACAAGATTGTGTAAAACCCAATCGATATTTAACAGTGTAAATCATGAAAATAGCCAAGAGACCATAGTTTCATATTGATTAAATACACCTAAATTGTGTTGAGTTAATTTTGGCTTTTCATGTAAGTGGCATTTACTAACATCCTGGAATCACGTATCTATTGAATTATTCTTGTTATAAAGTTCCCATTACAGTGTTGCTGATATGATCTCATTATATTTCTTGGGTAAATGCCTGTCGAGATATCTGGGAGGAAAATAGTAACAAACTATTCCTGGTTTTCAGCGGTAATGAATTACTCAGATCTTAAAAAAGAGTGGTTCGTTGATCCTTGCCCCACATTGAGGTTTATTTCTGTTACTGATCCTAATTTGTAATCAGATTTTTCTTAGCTGAAGTTCTCCACCTTGGTATATTGTTTTACGGATGAAGTAGATGACCAACTATCTATCTTCAATAATAACAGTAATCTTCATTCAAAATTGTTAAAAACCACGAAAAGAAATTTCTGATGACAAAAATGAATGAATGAATTACATGATCATATTTAATAATATTTTTATAATTCAAATTTTTAGTGAAATATTTTGTTAAAGAAGATGGATAATTTAAAAATGGAGAAAGAACCTCAAAACTTTGAATATATTAAATGAATAAATTATAGTAAAATCTACATTTACTCTCTGAAAATTTAATAATTGCATTTGATATTTTTTTTAATTTGCTTTCGTCCCTACTCTGGAGAATATTGGTGGTAAGTTATCTTTATATTTAATATTATAAATCTGTTTGTTGTAATTATTGTAACTTGATTCCAACTTTCTCTTCATCGTCTTGTAATATTTCTTGTATTAAGTACGGTAATCTTACTAGGTGTATTGTATTGTATGACTTTTGGTACCTGGGTACTTCTAGACCTCTAAAAAGGCACCCATATGTAATGCGATAGTGACCAATTTGTATTCGGTATTGCATAATTTGTTCTCTTATAGATTTGCTTGTACTTGTGGTCCATTTGTTCCACCCTGTTTTTATTTCCAATATTTAGGATTCATTTTTCTCAGTTTTCTTAAAGTATTATCTTTTACTGATTCACCCAAGGCTCTAATGTGATACTTTTTATAAGATAGAATGAACATTAACGCTGCGTCAATAATAATTTGATAGTCATTCGGATATTGCAAATCTTTTGTGTCTTAAGAAGAAAAATGTTCTTTATTCAAACTACTGAGTCACTCTAAATGATGACTTGCCAGCTGTATTCAGGATGTGAGTCGATGCGAGTTTCATGGCAGCTATAAACCCTTCGGTTACATGAAGACTCAAGTCATAACAGAGCGCCATTTTAACCAAGAATGTCTGATTCATCTCTCAGATCTCATTCTTTATGTGCCCAGGATGCTTTGGAATTTAAAATAAAAGTTTATTAGACACTTGTGGTTCACTTGATATGGATTCCTGGCTCTGAATGTGCCGTGAGTTCCAGAGATGATGGACTGATCGCAGGAAATAACTGGGGCAACGGTGTGAATAACTATCTTATGTTCAATGTGACCTTCAGCAAAACGCGTCGTTATACATCTGTGATTGCCGGATCGATTCTATTCTAATAGAAAAGTAGTCAGGAATATTAATTAAAGCAGAATAAGAACCCAAAGATCATTCCCTCTCTTTTGAAAAAATAGTTGAATGCTCTATATAGTACGAAATGTTTTTATCACAATGTTCCATATACCGGGGTCATGGACATTAGTAAGCACGTGACTCATCTGATTAGTTATCTTCTATTATTCTGATGCATCTCGGTAATGAGCTGCGACTTCCAGCTAGTAGCGGTTACTCACGAAGTTCCTGGAGGCGGCTGACGTCGTACATATTCCGGGCTTGCCCTGAAGCTGGAGCGTGTAGCGGTAGGACAGGTCAGCTGGGGTCCAGGTGTTCTCGGAAACCCAGGTACAGCCAGGTGAGCTATCTAATGGCTGCACCGTTCTGCTACAAAGGAATTCCTAGGTATTTGCCTACTCCCATCTGCTTTGTAGTCGATGGGTTCTTGTTCTAATATTTCCTACGGAGCGTCCTCTGTGCCTTACTGCTGATCGCAAATAAGTGATAGTGAACTAGAGCAGAGAATAAACTCCCAAATTGCGTCACGGTTTCCGGAATGCCTGATTAGACTAAATGACGCCATTCAAATTGCAACTATACAAAAATGTCTAATATTTTTCATTCATTCGTAAAAGATGTCTGCTCTTTGAATAAGTGATCAGAAACGTATCAATTTCAAATCAACATTAGAACAAAAGATTTTGTTTATTTTCTATTAATTTTAGGTATTTAAAATAATGATTAAAGTTTTGATTTTGTCATAATATTAGAAAATATCTGGTGTGTCCACTCAAACGACTTTCCTACCTATTTCAGAAAAATTTTTATATCTTTACATATCTTCATGAAGAAACAAAAAAGAATTGAACTAGATACATTTTCCTGAAAACTGATCAAACATAAGATTTGAGTACGATTTATTTGATAAACTAAAGCAATGTTAACCGGCTTAAGGTAGATCAGTGTAAAAATTTCAATACTTCCTAATATTGCTGATCGAAAACTTTTTTCCATAGCTTAGTATTGTCAAACAATAATTTCTGTTAAAAGTACAGGAAATAGTGAAGATTGTGTGATGTGTGCAAGAGATTTTCATACTTTCACTTAGTCATCTTTATTCTCTCATTCACCCGTTTCTAACACCAGAATATGAAACCGTAATATTACATTGGAAATTGAATAGCTGTAACTTCGTTAATAGTTGTCCAAAATGAACGATATGTATTTTTTATATGGCTATTTTATATGGCTTTGTAGGGAATTTTATTACCTTTCAAACGACAGGCTAAACGGCTTAATTTTCCGAATTTTACGTTTATCAGGGGGCTGTGAAACGTATAGATCCGTCGAAAACCGTATGTAGGAAATTTGACCCGATTGCAATACTTTCCTTACCTAGTATAGGTAGGAAAGTAAAAAAAACAACACTAGTATATAGCAGCCAAAAATCTCACATTAGAAGCCATCCTTTCCCTAATTTACCCGAAATTATCTACACCTGTTTATTCATAAATACAATATAGTATTATCAAGATGGCCTATTCAACACACACAATTGTGCATCATTTACCATGACTGTTAAAGTAACAGTGATTAGGATGTAACATAGAAGATATTCATCCAGTTAAATAGTTAGGCAATAAGATATAATCGTTGTCCGTAGTACAGACTCCATTTTATAAAATTATTAACATCCGTTGAAGCATCGTAAATAGCTTCATGTGATCGTAACCAAAAATATTATTTTAAGGAAAATTATTAGAATTGGGGCGTTTTCAATGTGGAGATCGTCAAACTTGGTCTATTTAATTAGGTGCCAAAAACTCATGAATACCCATTTGCTTTTCACTTGAATCCCAAGATAACATGATTACAAAATTGAAAAAAAGGTGTCCTACAAAAAAATTGGGACGTTTAGCGTATATAACCTCGTTATTTTAACTTTTTCGGGGTGAGGGTCACACCAAACCAACCAATATTTTTGTAGGCCACTTTTTATTTCGACATTAGGATCATATTATCTTACGATTGAAGTGGAAATCAAATGGGCATTCGCGAGTTTTTAGTACCTAATTAAATAGACAAAGTTTACCCATCTCCAGATTAAAAACGCCCAATTCCAAGAAATTTCGTAAACGAAATATTTCTTAGTTCTGATGAGATGAAGCTATTTACGATGTTTCAGGCGGATGTTAGTAATTTGTTAAAAAGGGATCTCAACCACGGATTAATAGCTTTCCGTGAACTTTGACTAATCCATTATGGTACTCATTCAAGACCTGTTGTTACTGAGAGTATAGAAGCCATTATTTGACTTATTTTAATTTATTAAAAATATCGAATTATCGAATACTATCGAATTTCTTTGTATATTATTCGAAGCGAACCAATGGATCATAGGGATATTCTCATCTATTTCCTTTTTTTAATCCATTTTATTCCTTAAACATTAACTTGAGATAAGTATGTTGAGAAATATGTGCGTTAGCCTTTCTTATCAAATCGAGTATAAAAGATCATCTGTCTTGTTATTTATAGCATTTCTGTTTGAAGATAAAATGATATTTGCCAGATATTAAAATGATTAATATCTGCCAATGAACAATATTGGTACTGTTGTAATTTTCTTAGCCTGATATGTTGAAGAAAAAAAAACGTGCTGTCATAACGTGCCTATCGTTTTAGTAATGCCTTTTAAAAACATTAATGAGCTAATTGACCCATTAGGACTTTCCAACTGTCGCTCGCGAAACGATTAGCACGTGAATAATGCCGAGCTGCTTAGCTCTCTCTTCAACAGCTGTTTCTTTAGATCGGAATATGTTCGGTTGTCTGCATTAATGTATTTACTAAGTTCTGGTACATATTGTTAATTTTTTTATGTGTCAATCAGTACCGAATTCGCGTTAACATGCCTTGCAACATCAGAGTAATTTCTCTTTCTTTCTATGCTTATTTAGAAAAGAAAATCAGAATCTAGTCGATTTTCCTGACGATTGTCAAGAAATTAATTGTTTCGTAATTTGGATCTATCTTCGCTGATTATTTGCTGACGAAGCAAATTCGTGAAATTTTTCTGAATAGTTTTATCTAACTATAAAAAATGATTTTATTTTGTATATACTACTTAATATTAATCAATAGTGATCTAAAACAGTAAATATTTCCAAAGATTTATGAAATTTTCCATACAAATGGAACAATTAAACTTTTAATAAAATCTAATAGATGATACACAATTCGTCTTTTTTATTGTGTAAAAAATAGATTTAGAAACGATAGAATAGGACTAAATGAATAGGAGGGCATTCTGATCCTGATTTCATAAACATATTAATGATAATATTTCAAAAATTCAAAATGAGGACTATATACAGTGGCTACGTGAACGAGAGAAATGAGGGGAGGAAGACAATCTATAGTTTTCCCAGTTATTTAGTTCAGTTAATTGATGATAATCGCTTTGCAGTTTTTAGGTACATTTTTTTTTTGCTAATAGAAAAAAAATAGAGCTTTATACAGAATATTTAATCATGATTTTCTCGACATAATCAGAAAACTTATACTTATATTTTTTAAAAGAAAACTTACAAGTATGTTTTTTTTTGCTATAATGAATATTTTCCGCCTTAAACGCTATAAGATGAAGAAATAACTGTATTAATAAATAATAAAATTCTATTGAATTTTTAATTTCCGTATTATCGGTTTTCTTAACTTTCTCCGTTGGCATTTGCATTCGAATCTATTACTACACACCAAACAAACAGTTGCACAATAGTGATATTTTTTTTTAACAATGGCACTCAGTGGAATATTCTAATATATTTATAAATATAAAAATTTATGGGTAAAGAATAATCTGCATGCTGACATAAAATTTACCATTCAGAATTCATTTCGTTCTTATAACCCTCTGACTACATATAAATAACATTATAACATAAGTTAATCATGCCGAAAGAATAATTTTATTTTTTATTTAGATGATGGACATTGTTTATCAATTGGCATGGATTATAGTGTTCATTGTTATTTATGAATTACTTTATTATGATATTAGTTTTTCTCCTAAAGCTTAACTTTTGTTCGCAGCCTTTCAAGTCCTATCAAAATATTTTCACCTATGTTAAAAGGTCCACTTTCTATTGAGTTCAATGACAGTCGAAGGAGAGGCCAAAATCCATTGATCCTCCGGTGCCCGCCCATTCAAGTCTCCGAGAACCGGTCTCAGGCGAACCGGCCTACAGTATCAGTCCTTCCACCAGACGCGGCTTATCACTTCTCACTATCACCTCCGGCATTCAGTATTTATTCTACAGTATCAGCTTGCCTAGGGGCCTGCTCTCTTTCATGGTCGTCTATGGTCTGGCATCCTTTCCCAATAATTGTGTCGTTGGTAATAGTTAGAGAAAGCTCTAACGTACTCCACAAGGATGGTTAAGGATTGTTATAGTTAGGTTGATTTCAGTCCTATTTTAACCCTGAAAGGCCCGAAGAATTTTTAGGTTCAAATTCGAAATAAAAGTCAATCCTCATTAGCAATGGCATCTAAAATAAAATTCTAACAATAGCGTGTATTCAGACATGTGGCACTCCCTTACAAACACATCATTAGTCCTCTCTCTCCTACTCACAAACAAAAATTAAACAAATTTCTTAATCTATTGTTTAGTAATAATAATAATGCCTTATTTATTCTGGGAGGAGTCCTTTCAGGATAATACAGAAAGACAAAAATGTGGGCTAAGGAGCCTCAGAGATGCAAAAACAAAAATATAGATTAATTAAATAGTCATAATAAAAAAATAATAAAAGAAATTATAAGTTACTTTCTAATTTAAATCAGTTAGTTATAAAAATAAAAAATTGAAAATAAAAATGGAGTAAAAATAATGAAGAAAGATCTAATAATTTATGTACATATGTACAGTAGTAACTATTTATAATTTTATGGGGACTGGAAGGATAAGAAATGATTGAACAGGGGGGATTTAAAGGTAGGAATGGTATTGGATTGACGGATGTGGGGAGGGATGGAGTTCCATAGGGATGAGGATCGGATGATGAACGATCAGTCGAAAGCAGCAGTTCAGTGGTTCCTTATGTCTAAATCAGACGACGGGTATGTATAAATTATGTTTATTGCCGTATATTTAAGATGTATTTCACTTAATTTATTTATTTTTCATTTGCTTTATTAATAGGCTATAATTAATTTTTCTCCTACACTTTTGTATCTTTTCTAATTCCCGAAAAGTGGCGGGAGTCCCTATAATTGCCCCCAGGCATGTGTCCGGGTTGCCTTGGACCAAAAAGTGCCTGTTTTTATCTTATATTATTAAAATATAAGGATCATTTGTGGTTTAGGGAAATGAAAAAAATATATTGAATATGTTTGAAGTTATGATTTATTGATCACTAGTTAACTTATTAATATAATTTTTTTGTTTACAGGTAACTATGGTTTCTTGATTTGGCAGTTAGCATTTTCGATTTTGAAATGAGGTAGGAAGTAACAAATAACCATTAATTAATTAATAAGTAAATTTATAATTTTGAAAACAGCGGCATGTCTTGTGTACAACAAATACTTGTTGTAGCTTCAAATCATCAGATGAAGTAAACATGATATCTGATATCTGATTAGAATAATAAAAAGATTCATACAATCACTATTTTCTGAGTTTGCTCATTTGTGTTGTCAGCAGTTCCCACAGATATCAGCTTATGATGAAATACCTGATCTCTATCTTGTTATTTTTGCTTTTATTGATGATTTATTCCATAACTGCAATATGATATAATCTAGTTAAATATTATCTCTCCCGATTCCGAGAAGAAATGCGTATTTAAGTGAGAAATGGACGGCAACTTTCCAGTTTCAAATGAGAACCTTTTATTTATTGTTCTGTATATAGTTTTTGTTAAATTTCGACTAGTAATAGATAGGGATAAAAGACCGAAGAAGTTAGGAGAAAGCCGAAGGTGTGGATCGTTTCCTTCTGCCGTGAAGGACAAAGGACCAACGACCCCGCTGGACAAGCCGTGATCGGAGGCTGGGAATCTGCCGCGAGTGTCGTCCTGTAGAACAATCAGCCGGCCTATTGTCCCATCAACTGTCCAATATCTCGACAATTTTGCTATCAAGGCTTTTAACCCTTTCTATAAGTGGTCATATCTCTTTTTCTATCTAGTGTTTTCAACATTGATACTATCTACTGTCCCAATTAAGGTTAATAATACATTTATGTGCCAAATAATCGACTTTAGCACATCGATGACTTACTTCTAAAACCTTGTTAATACTAATATTAAATTCTTGTTAGTGAAGAGTATGGTATTTATGGTATTTATATGGTGAAGTATAAGGGTCACTCATTTACTTTTATATTTATGTAACTTATTATTTTTTTAACGATTTCGGGGATTTTTCAATTGAATTTTACAAATTCAACCACAAAAATAAAAAAGAATATATTTTTTTATTTATTTTCCCTAATAGAAATATTTTTTTGATCTCTGGAAAAATTCGTTTTTATTGACTTATAATGTTTAGAAGTAAGCCATCGATATGTTCCAATGTTAGTAGTATACATTGGGCATATTTATTAAGTCTTTGGTTGAACGTGGATCACTGATTGTTCAATCTTTGTTTTCAATAAAAAATTGGCTTTATGAAACTGTATTTCTTTAACAAGTATTTAATTCAAGGACTTTCGTGGGTCATGTAGGTTTTTTATTTGCACAAGTTTGATTGGGGTACAGGTTTTTTTTTTATTATATATTAAACATAAATATGGATTTATGTTTATTTTTTGTTTTTTCCATTTATGGGTCTTTTAATTTCTAATCACCATTGATTTTTTTCCGAAAATAGGCAAATCTATATTTTATATTCCAATTGTAGTATCAAAAGCATTATTAAAAAAAAAAACACTGCAAATTATTTCACAGTTTATTATATCCCAACAATTATACATCTAAAGTAGCATTACTTTTCTAATGACAAAACATAGCATTACTTCAGCATTACTAAAAACATTCAAAAATCAAAATCCAAACAAAGGATTTGCAGTAGAACATAAAAAACATCTAGAGACCCTACCTTTGCTCCTAATTGTCCGATTTTAGCGATTTCTGTTTGCTTTTTAGAAAATACCATAAACAATCAACAAAAAAGTGTATACTTTTTGAGTTATTCGAAATCTAATTTTACCATCCCTTTTTTTCCAGCTTCTTTTCTTTGAAGTATGTCATAAAAATAAATTTAAAGGGCATCAAGAAGAAGACTTTAGCCAAGCTTCATTGAAATCGGAACATTCGTTTAGGCGCTACAGTTAGCAACACAAGTTTTTCGGCCGCCATTTTAAAAGTAAAAGGCGGATAGTAATGTCGATGAAGGAGGGTCATCCTCGGGTGATCTCTGACTTTAAATCCAAATTTGAAAAATTGGTCCAGTAGTTTCGGAGAAAATGCGCGGACGGCGGACGGACGAAAAATTTTTTATTCGTTTTTCGAATTCTACATATCCTGAAACGTAAAACCTCAAATTTTGAGAGGGGGTTAAGTTTTTGAATTTTTTGTTCGGTTGCAATAGTTCATTATTGAAAATAATAATAAAAAAATATTTAAAAATCGCGATATCTTCACTAATAGTGCTCTAATTTCGATGAAACTTTCCTCGTTTTTAAGAAATTTAAATACCTTTGAAACATCTTATCACAATACTGACAAGAAAATGTGTACTTCTTGAGTTATTCAAATCTAATTTTCCCATCTCTCGTAACTATTTTTCCAGCTTCGTTGAAGTATGTCATAAATTTAAATGGCACCAATAAAAAGATTTAAGCCAAGTTTCATTGAAATCGGTGCATTCATTTAGGCCCCACAGTCGAATTCTACGTATCATGACACGTAATACGTAATACAAATTTTGAGAGAGGGTTAAGTTTTTGAATTTTTTGTTCGATTACAATGGTTCATTATTAAAAATAATGAACCAAAATAAGTTAATTGCTTTTTTTTTAATTTATGAAAATCGTTGATTATTTCAATAGTAACTAAAAAACATTGAAACTTTACTAAGGCCACTTCTGGAAGGAATTCGACTTCAACTTCCAATTATCGATAAAAAAAAAAAGATTGATTGGGATTGGGTTTTGAAAAACCAAATTGTGTATTTGGAAGAAAAAGTTATAAAAATTGTACTATAAAAAATTAATTTTTTCTTCACAATAATTATTTAGTAAAATTAATTTATTTTAATTTTTCATTTGAATAAAACGGTTAAAAAAAACTTTTCATGATTTAATTTTTAAAATACTTAGGTAATGAAAGTTTCATCACATTCCTTGAAAAAAAATGCTAGAAATAAACTTATTTTTACACCTTTTTTTAAATATTTCCGTTCGTGTTTGAATAAAAAAATACCTACACCATCGGATTTATTCGATGTTTTTAGATAGAGATCAATACTTATCTCGAATTCCAAAAAATCAATTAAGGTTCATTTTACTAATAAGTGACTTAATAAGAAAGGAAATAAGTGACTCATATAGTACTTACCCACAAGCACGGTGTGCAAAACTATTCCGCCGAGTGGCTCTTGTCATTTTTGTCAACCACTAACGTCTATCTTGAGGCACAGTCTTCGGAATTAAGGACAGTTTGCGTTATGAAAGAATTATTATATTTTGGATTTTACAAATTATCTAACAGACCTACTCGCAAGAAAATTGATCTTGTTTCCACGTACCTAGCATTCCCGTTTGCAATCAAACCTTGTTATCATCCTTAGTAAATATTAAAAACGTATTCAACGTTATTCAAATGATCTCGTTTTAGTTGAGTGTATTTTACATTTAATATATTTTATAATTCATATTTATAAGCAGTCATTTTTTGTTTGACGTGAATGTTTCACTGATTTGCGCTATTTTCACTCTAATTCAGGTATAAAATAAACCAAATGGGTCTCTTTACTCTACATATGTTTGTATATATATATATATATATATATATATATATATATATATATATATATATATACATATATATATTTACATGTGTCCATTTTATCTAACTGTTCTTGTTACCCGTAAGGGTGATTTACTTTCTGATACACAATTCACATTAAAAGATACATCGAATGCATTCAAATTACCAATTTTAAGAGGATTGTTACTTGATAATAGGAGGGCTGGAGTATATCAAACTTTGATGATTTTATTCCGATGAAGGGTGGTCATTTTTGAAGCAGAGATGAAAGGGCTTGAAAATATATAAGCGATGACATGATGTAGTTCACTCATGGTTCGAAGGCCAGTTTTTTACTCCAATGAAAAAGGTTTCCATTTTTATATTCCTACTGTGCTCCTCATTTTATTCTCTTGGGAGCCCAATATAATGATTCTAAAATCCGCTCTTCTAGCCTTGAAATGCAGTTTGCTTAAAAATCACATTTATGACCATACATAAATCACTCATATTTTATCACTTATATAGATCACTTCTATGGTGTGTTGAATTGGTCAAATTTGTTGGATTTTATTCCCCTCCCTCACCTTGCTCTTATCCTTATCTTATGACAAAAAATTCATTTGTTACAAATTTTCGAAGTTTTCACATATTAAATAACATAATGTGCACACCTTTCGGTTCGATGTGCTATATACCATGAGTTCTGCTTTAAATTATTTTATTTTAAGAAGTAAATTTATAAGATCGTCATGTTATTTACTCTCAGCCTGGAAAAGTCCGAACCTTGCTTTTATATTTATTTCGACATAAAAAACATCTTATTCGTACTAGTCTATGATTGCAATTTTTTCAAAGTTTAAATTAATAAGCCCTGTGCCTGTTCTTTGTTTTTATGGAATAAGTTTCGTAAATTTGAACATAATTACTTTCTTTTCTTCTGTCAACATAGTTAAAGATATTACTTGATGTATAGCTGTTTGTTTGTTTGGCCATTAATAAAATTCGAAAGAGATGTGAAGTGTAGCTAACACATAAAGTAATTGAATCCTATTTTTAGAGCGTGCCTCTTAGGCTAAGTTGTATTCCTTCTTGAAGATCCCTCACTCGACAAACACCATTAGCTGCGATATCGTATTCCTTCCTTGGCCTTCTATGACCTACTTTGGATGCAACTTATTCTTCATTGTCTTCTTGACCTCGGATTTGCTTTATTTGGCTCTTTAAGACCTTTTTTTTTTTTATTGCGTAAATCACAATTTATCTATTATTATGTACTGTCACTAAAATGAATGAATTTACTGCAAATAAATACGAAATCTCTTAGGATAAGTATTAATGTTGAAAGTAAACAGTGTTATATCTAACTTTAAGAGACACAAATATAATTGTGAAGTTTACAGCCTCGCAATGGTCTCTTCGCAATGATGGATTAATTCATAAGCTGGTCTAGGCTGTGGTAGTTGAATAAGTATACATAAGAAGATGAAAGCAGACATCCAAATAAGATTCACAAAATCATAAAACATATTATCCATAGTATCCCATAGTTTGAGATATTCAGAGTGAAACCTAAATATCTCAAACTATGATGTATGAATGCTGGACAAAGTAAAGATGTCAGGAATAGGCCATACTTTTTTTTAAATACCTCATATTTATGACAGTTGTCAAATCGAAAACATATTATCAGACAGTTATTGCACTTTAATCTGTCATAGGATCAGATGTAATGGGCCTGTTGCATTGTCTTGGAATGGAATTGCATTACTGAGGTCGGGCAATAAACGTTAAATCGATTATGCATGTCCCCAGAACGGTGGAAAATTCTTCTTTATTATGATCGAACAAATGTTCTGTTAGTAAGTAAGGGAATTATACCTCAGGAATAACGTGCATCAAAGTAATTGTGATTATATTGAAGTTCGTTTTTTTATTAAGAATCTTGTAGTCATCGTTTCAATTTCTGATCTGATGTTTCCCCAAAATTTCTAAGACAGATCCCACCCATCCAAGTCAGGATATGATGATTATATACTATGATAAATAAGTTGTGATTTAAAAGTCAATATCAGTAATATAAAGTTTCCTTAATAGTTTTAAGCTATATCCTAAGTTACATACAAGAAGTAACGCTTTGATTCCATACTATAATACTTACCAGAGTTGGGCATTTACTCGAGTAAATGTCGAGCAGTGACGTCACGAGTGATCACTCTTGGAAGCTGAGCCATGAGTAATTTTGAAAATTACTCATGAAATATTTTTCCTTCATGAGTAAATCACTCGTGAAAAATGTTATCTCCATGAGTAAATTACTCATGAAAAATTTTAACGCCATGAGTAATTTTGAAAAAAAAAAATGTTTTTATTTTATTTAACCTAATTTTTTTTTCACCTTTCCGATTTATTCAATATCGGGGTCGACTTATAGGTTTTGGGGGGCGCTTTTTATGAAAATGATATCCAATTTGAGATTGAGCCCCCCGGGCCTCGACTTTTTTTTACTTTTGGGATTAAATCGATATCAGGGTCGACTTATAGGTTTCGGGGGGCGCTTTTTATGAAAATGATATCCAATTTGAGATTGAGCCCCCCCAGGCCTCGACTTTTTTTTACTTTTGGGATTAAATCGATATCAGGGTCGACTTATAGGTTTTGGGGGGCGCTTTTTATGAAAATGATATCCAATTTGAGATTGGGCCCCCCGGGCCTTTACTTTTTTTAACATTTGGGATTAAATCGATATCAGGATCGACTTATAGGTTTTGGGGGGGGGCTTTTTATAAAAATGATATCCAATTTGAGATTGAGCCCCCCGGGCCTCGACTTTTTTTAACTTTTGGGATTAAATCGATATCAGGGTCGACTTATAGGTTTCGGGGGGCGCTTTTTATGAAAATGATATCCAATTTGAGATTGGGCCCCCCCGTCCCCGTTTTTTTTTAACTTTTGGGATTAAATCGATATCAGGGTCGATTTATAGGTTTCGGGGGGCGCTTTTTATGAAAATGATATCCAATTTAAGATTGGGCCCCCCCGTCCCCGTTTTCTTTTAACTTTTGGGATTAAATCGATATCAGGGTGGACTTATAGGTTTTGGGGGGCGCTTTTTATAAAAATTATATCCAATTTAAGATTGGGCCCCCCCGTCCCCGTTTTTTTTTTAACTTTTGGGATTAAATCGATATCACGGTGGACTCTTATATTTTAAGGGGCGCTTTTTATGAAACTGACATCCGATTTAAGATTGGACCCCCGGGCCTCAACCTTTTTTTAATTTTTCGGAATAAATCGATATCAGGGTCGACTCTTATGTTTTGGGGGAAGCCCCAAAACTCTCAATCTCAAATCCGAAATGATTTTCATATAAAGCGCCCCCCAAAACATAAGATTCGACCCTGATATCGATTTAATCCGAAAAGTTAAAAAAAGTCGAGGCCCGGGGGGCTTAATCTCAAATTGGATATCATTTTCATAAAAAGCGCCCCCCAAAACCTATAAGTCGACCCTGATATCGATTTATTCCCAAAAGTTAAAAAAAGTCGAGGCCCGGGGGGGCCCAATCTCAAATTCGATATCATTTTCATAAAAAGCGCCCCCCAAAACCTATAAGTCGACCCTGATATCGATTTAATCCCAAAAGTTAAAAAAAGTCGAGGCCGGGGGCCCAATCTCAAATTGGATATCATTTTCATAAAAAGCGCCCCCAAAACCTATAAGTCGACCCTGATATCGATTTAATCCGAAAAGTTAAAAAAAGTCGAGGCCCGGGGGCCCAATCTCAAATTGGATATCATTTTCATAAAAAGCGCCCCCCAAAACCTATAAGTCGACCCTGATATCGATTTAATCCCAAAAGTTAAAAAAAGTCGAGGCCCGGGGGCCCAATCTCAAATTGGATATCATTTTCATAAAAAGCGCCCCCAAAACCTATAAGTCGACCCTGATATCGATTTAATCCGAAAAGTTAAAAAAAGTCGAGGCCCGGGGGCCCAATCTCAAATTGGATATCATTTTCATAAAAAGCGCCCCCCAAAACCTATAAGTCGACCCTGATATCGATTTAATCTGAAAAGTTTAAAAAAGTCGAGGCCCGGGGGCCCAATCCCAAATTCGATATCATTTTCATAAAAAGCGCCCCCCAAAACCTATAAGTCGACCCTGATATCGATTTAATCCCAAAAGTTAAAAAAAGTCGAGGCCCGGGGGCCCAATCTCAAATTGGATATCATTTTCATAAAAAGCGCCCCCCAAAACCTATAAGTCGACCCTGATATCGATTTAATCCGAAAAGTTAAAAAAAGTCGAGGCCCGGGGGCCCAATCTCAAATTGGATATCATTTTCATAAAAAGCGCCCCCCAAAACCTATAAGTCGACGCTGATATCGATTTAATCCCAAAGTTAAAAAAAGTCGAGGGCCGGGGGCCCAATCTCAAATTGGATATTATTTTCATAAAAAGCGCCCCCCAAAACCTATAAGTCGACCCTGATATCGATTTAATCCGAAAAGTTAAAAAAAGTCGAGGGCCGGGGGCCCAATCTCAAATTGGATATCATTTTCATAAAAAGCGCCCCCCAAAACCTATAAGTCGACCCTGATATCGATTTAATCCGAAAAGTTAAAAAAAGTCGAGGCCCGGGGGCCCAATCTCAAATTGGATATCATTTTCATAAAAAGCGCCCCCCAAAACCTATAAGTCGACCCTGATATCGATTTAATCAGAAAAGTTAAAAAAAGTCGAGGCCCGAGGGGCCCAATCTCAAATTGGATATCATTTTCATAAAAAGCGCCCCCCAAAACCTATAAGTCGACCCTGATATCGATTTAATCTGAAAAGTTTAAAAAAGTCGAGGCCCGGGGGCCCAATCTCAAATTCGATATCATTTTCATAAAAAGCGCCCCCCAAAACCTATAAGTCGACCCTGATATCGATTTAATCTGAAAAGTTTTAAAAAGTCGAGGCCCGGGGGCCCAATCTCAAATTGGATATCATTTTCATAAAAAGCGCCCCCCAAAACCTATAAGTCGACCCTGATATCGATTTAATCCGAAAAGTTAAAAAAAGTCGAGGCCCGGGGGCCCAATCTCAAATTGGATATCATTTTCATAAAAAGCGCCCCCCAAAACCTATAAGTCGACCCTGATATCGATTTAATCTGAAAAGTTAAAAAAGTCGAGGCCCGGGGGCCCAATCTCAAATTCGATATCATTTTCATAAAAAGCGCCCCCCAAAACCTATAAGTCGACCCTGATATCGATTTAATCCAAAAGTTAAAAAAAGTCGAGGCCCGGGGGCCCAATCTCAAATTGGATATCATTTTCATAAAAAGCGCCCCCAAAACCTATAAGTCGACCCTGATATCGATTTAATCCGAAAAGTTAAAAAAAGTCGAGGCCCGGGGGCCCAATCTCAAATTGGATATCATTTTCATAAAAAGCGCCCCCCAAAACCTATAAGTCGACCCTGATATCGATTTAATCCGAAAAGTTAAAAAAAGTCGAGGCCCGGGGGCCCAATCTCAAATTGGATATCATTTTCATAAAAAGCGCCCCCCAAAACCTATAAGTCGACCCTGATATCGATTTAATCCAAAAGTTAAAAAAAGTCGAGGCCCGGGGGCCCAATCTCAAATTGGGTATCATTTTCATAAAAAGTGCCCCCCAAAACCTATAAGACGACCCTGATATCGATTTAATCCGAAAAGTTTTAAAAAGTCGAGGCCCGGGGTGCACAATCTCAAATTGGTTATTATTTTCATAAAAAGCGCCCCCCAAAACCTATAAGTCGACCCTGATATCGATTTTATCTGAAAAGTTAAAAAAAGTCGAGGCCCGGGGTGCACAATCTCAAATTGGTTATCATTTTCATAAAAAGCGCCCCCCAAAACCTATAAGTCGACCCTGATATCGATTTAATCTGAAAAGTTTAAAAAAGTCGAGGCCCGGATGGCCCAATCCCAAATTCGATATCATTTTCATAAAAAGCGCCCCCCAAAACCTATAAGTCGACCCTGATATCGATTTAATCAGAAAAGTTAAAAAAAGTCGAGGCCCGAGGGGCCCAATCTCAAATTGGATATCATTTTCATAAAAAGCGCCCCCAAAACCTATAAGTCGACCCTGATATCGATTTAATCCGAAAAGTTAAAAAAAGTCGAGGCCCGGGGGCCCAATCTCAAATTGGATATCATTTTCATAAAAAGCGCCCCCCAAAACCTATAAGTCGACCCTGATATCGATTTAATCCGAAAAGTTAAAAAAGTCGAGGCCCGGGGGCCCAATCTCAAATTGGATATCATTTTCATAAAAAGCGCCCCCCAAAACCTATAAGTCGACCCTGATATCGATTTAATCCGAAAAGTTAAAAAAAGTCGAGGCCCGGGGGCCCAATCTCAAATTGGATATCATTTTCATAAAAAGCGCCCCCCAAAACCTATAAGTCGACCCTGATATCGATTTAATCCAAAAGTTAAAAAAAGTCGAGGCCCGGGGGCCCAATCTCAAATTGGATATCATTTTCATAAAAAGCGCCCCCAAAACCTATAAGTCGACCCTGATATCGATTTATTCCGAAAAGTTAAAAAAAGTCGAGGCCCGGGGGCCCAATCTCAAATTCGATATCATTTTCATAAAAAGCGCCCCCCAAAACCTATAAGTCGACCCTGATATCGATTTAATCCGAAAAGTTAAAAAAAGTCGAGGCCCGGGGGGCCCAATCTCAAATTCGATATCATTTTCATAAAAAGCGCCCCCCAAAACCTATAAGACGACCCTGATATCGATTTAATCTGAAAAGTTTAAAAAAGTCGAGGCCCGGGGGCCCAATCCCAAATTCGATATCATTTTCATAAAAAGAGCCCCCCAAAACCTATAAGTCGACCCTGATATCGATTTAATCTGAAAAGTTTAAAAAAGTCGAGGCCCGGGGGGCCCAATCTCAAATTCGATATCATTTTCATAAAAAGCGCCCCCAAAACCTATAAGTCGACCCTGATATCGATTTAATCCGAAAAGTTAAAAAAAGTCGAGGCCCGGGGGCCCAATCTCAAATTGGATATCATTTTCATAAAAAGCGCCCCCCAAAACCTATAAGTCGACCCTGATATCGATTTAATCCGAAAAGTTAAAAAAAGTCGAGGCCCGGGGGCCCAATCCCAAATTCGATATCATTTTCATAAAAAGCGCCCCCCAAAACCTATAAGTCGACCCTGATATCGATTTAATCTGAAAAGTTTAAAAAAGTCGAGGCCCGGGGGCCCAATCCCAAATTCGATATCATTTTCATAAAAAGAGCCCCCCAAAACCTATAAGTCGACCCTGATATCGATTTAATCCGAAAAGTTAAAAAAAGTCGAGGCCCGGGGGGCCCAATCTCAAATTCGATATCATTTTCATAAAAAGCGCCCCCCAAAACCTATAAGTCGACCCTGATATCGATTTAATCCGAAAAGTTAAAAAAAGTCGAGGCCCGGGGGTCCCAATCCGAAATTCGATATCATTTTCATAAAAAGAGCCCCCCAAAACATATACGACGACCCCGATATCGAATAAATCGGAAAGGTGAAAAAAAAATTAGCTTAAATAAAATAAAAACATTTTTTTTTTCAAAATTACTCATGGCGTTAAAATTTTTCATGAGTAATTTACTCATGGAGAAACATTTTTCACGAGTGATTTACTCATGAAGGAAAAATATTGCACGAGTAATTTTCAAAATTACTCATGGCTAAGCTTCCAAGAGTGATCACTCGTGACGTCACTGCTCGACATTTACTCGAGTAAATGCCCAACACTGATACTTACCTATTAGAAAGAATTGATTACAACTATATTGACTATGAAATTTCTTGCTATGAAAATTTCCTATTCTGCCTATATTTTTAAGTTTATTAAAAGTAATAAAACTATGTTTGTTCCTGACGCTTCATTGAAAAATGCTGGGAAGTCGTTATGCAACCTTCCTCTGTTTGTGCCTGCAATTTGTTTATATTGTCTGGGCTATGCAAAGTGACAGATACCCTGGATAAAAAGGAAGTGTTTCGTTAGAGGCCGTGCAATCAATGGTCACCATCGAATGATGTCCTAAAGAGCTGCTGTGTCTTATCTACGAAGGACGTTTAGGGGATAGCTTAAAGCAGATTTACCACTTCAGGAATTAAAGAATAATTATTCAATATCTGAAACTGGATAGTATTGACTTTAATGTTTCAAGTCTTTGAATTATAAATATACCTAAAAAAAAAGTTAAAATGTGCTGTTCAATTAAAAACCGAGAGAATGAGAAAAGTTAATTAAATGCAATTTATTTATTTTTCAAACAATTTCAGATGAAGCATTAATAACCATTGATCAATGGTTTTTTTGCTATGAAACATCATAAAAATAGAATTTTTATGTATTAGCATCTACATTTCTCTATTTACTATTGCATATATCATTTGTTTACATTTACTAGTAATTAATCAATAGAGATGGAATATAAACCATACTAAAATAAAAAAAAATACGAAATTTTTAAAACGATTAACAATAGTCTATACCCAAACAAAGCTTTATTTTACCTAAACAATAGTAAATAAATTAACAGGCTAAATTAAATTAAATGGCTGGTTTCTTTAGAAAACATTCCACTATTTTCCTTACTTATAATTTTATGTACTTGTTTTTTAAGAAAACTTATAATAAATTATTTATTACCTTTTTTTTAGTTGTTTAAAGGGATGTAGGGCGTTATATAATGTCTCGTATGACATTTCATTTGTTTAATCTAAGGGATAATTATTGTCCATGATTTGATAAAAATTAGTTTTGCTTTTTTCAGTCAAAAAGAAAGAGTATATGACATACGGAATTATTAAATACACTTTTTTCTGTTTATTTATATTTACTATATTTAAAAATTACAGTATTTATAACTGAAATTACTTTTTCTCATAATATTATCCCTAGTTACATCATTTCTCGATATTCACCGTAGTGAATGTTTCTGAGCGAATTTTTAAAGACCAGGTGCCTACGCCATCAGGTATTGACAATGTTTCATTCATGAAGTACCTGGAACGGACATAAATCTTGAATTCTGTATGTACTGTCGCGACAGTTCTAGGAATGAGTTGGATTCCAGTCCATTCATCCTGGAAGCTAGTAACGGCTACAAGGACCATCCTTGTTGAAGACAGGAAGCTTGGCCATGGCACGCTTGTGAAGGAACGCGGTTTTCTAGTTCACTAATTTTGTTTCAAGGTATTTCCAACTAAAAAATCTCAGAATGCTTCATTCGCTTAATCAAAATGATTAAAATAATATTAGATGTACTTGTTTATTCGACATTATAATATGCTTAGAATGCCAGTGGCTTTCTCCTTCATTACAAAAGAGATTATTTAACAGCAAGAAACCTAAGTTGACACAAGAAACCTATTTACGAAAAATAAATAATCACTCCTTTTTTTCTTTATAGCATTATTTTGGTGAGTTCGATACCGTATGGTAGTTTTTTCTCGGTAAATAACGGATTTTATACTTTCAGTATGCTTTTAGATTATATATACAATAATAGGCTGCAATTAATATGGGCTCAGTGGCAGTATGAATAATGTTCTCCTGATGCTATCTCGCGGCTAACATGGGTAAGTCACGACTTAATGACTGCTTATAATAGCGGCTAGAAATACCCTGTTATTTAGTCGAATCTATACGCCGGGCCACTACTTACCACCACCACCTGTAGAACCTATTAAGTGGCTTGCTTGCCATTGGCAAAAAACATTTTATGCATTTTTCATCTTCGTGAGGGAAATCATATCTTTTATATTCTTTTGATTTTCTTTGTAAGTGTAGATCCATCCCTAATGGCGTTAATCAGTTAAAGTATAAGCTGAGATACAATCCTTTAATATTTGCATATGTGATCAATTTATCCCTCATCTCGAATCCCAAGATGAATAAATCTACATCTTTTCTTTTACTGTATCTTAATGCTGTTAGGTATAGATCCAGAGACCGCATTTCATTCAGAGACCATCAATATAGTCATTAATACTAACAGGTCGCATTCCTATTGCCCTTGCTTCCATCATCCATCGAGCCTTTTTGTTATCCTACAAAAATGGCTAAACCAGGTTCTGCTGCATTAACTCGGTTCACACGTTTCTTAAGCATCGACCTTAAGAACAGACAAGAATACTGATTTAAACAGGCGTAGCATTCGTCCCTGTGCTCACTTTTTTCTATCAGCGCTGAAGATGCTTGAAGTATATACCGTTTGATTTTCATAGTTTGTATAATATCTCTTCCTCTATTCATTCAGCTTTGCTTGTTACAAAAGACAGATATCCAAAGTTATCCATCATTTGAAGGATCTGACCAAAACCATCAGTCGAGTTATAAGCAATTAACTGATTTCTACTCAACCCTTTCCTTTTCAGTGATTCAGACTATTCATCGACAGCTGCTTTTAGACGACCTACCCCAGCAAGCCTCACTATTGGAGCTGGGAGAGAGGAGGTAGTGTTGTCTCCAAACATCCAAAATCTCTTTCTCAGTAATAGCAACATGTCGAGCTGTAATTTTTATATACCTCACATGTTTCCCTCTGTTCACGCTTTGATTTATATTAAGATGGGTATATTTTAGTTTTACTTTATTCAAGGCTCATAATTTATCTCGGTTTATAGAAAAGTATTTTTTTTTTTTTCCTTTTTATTCATTATTTGGAGTTAAGGAATGAGTAGCACATGCTACTCATACAAAAAATATTTCAACTGTTTCCTCGCGTATATATATATATATATGCGCGAGAAAAGAGTTGAAATATTTTTCGAATCACAAAATTGAACTTTCACTATATTTCCTGGAATTAACAGACCATTCTCTAAATAAAAAGATCACTATACAGTGCTAATTTTTTCCAAGAATGAATTTTCAATAATTAACTTATATTGAGCTTCTGGGAAGTCTACTGATTGCTTTATTAATTTTTGTATAGCTAAATAATGTATGTACATATGATAATCCTATAGTGGGGATGTCTGTGTTCTGAAATACAGTAACATTTTAAATTTTGTGTCGTGTTTGTACCATCTTTTTTTTTACTTATTCTTATGCTCAGCATTTTTTAAAGCCAAAATCTGAAACTCTAGAGTAATCTCAACAGTTATTAATGCATATGCCTGATCTTCTCATGTGGAAATCGTAGATTTTGTCTACTTGGTCCGTATATTAACCATTATGATATTCATTATTGAAGCTGATCTTATCAAAATCTTGTCCAAAACTTTTTTTTTTTCTTTTATATGATTATTTTAAACCTGGATATAATATTAATATTATATGGATATGGATATAGTATTTTTCCACCTTCGAGGATCTCTTTAATCTGGTAGTTGTACCTATGTCGTATGCTGGAAACGTACCGTAATAAGGAAGATGTGGGTCCTTCACCTTGAAGATAGTACAAAAAATAAATAAAGGATGTTGTTATAAAATATGTAAGGATCCGAATGGCCGGAAGGCGCGATAAGAAACCAGGTGTGGACCGATGATACGGTATCGCTGAGAATCTGAGGTGAATCTCTCCTATACTAAACTATCATTACCCACCATTGTAAACATTACATTAATATTCATTTGTTCATCTTGAAGGCCATGTAAAATTGTGAGGAGATAATTATTTTTTTATTATTTTATTGTAGCGGCACACTTTGCCTTGTGATAGGCCCTCCCATCTAAAAGAGAAAAAAATAACTAGGCCATGGAATTATTTTTACCATAAACGAGATCTTATCTATGTACTAGTCAAGAATCAATCCATATTATTAAGTTAATGTAACTAAGAATTTTGTTCATCGATTTTTTATTTTATTTATCCATTTTTTTAAATAGTAAAATTATTATCTGTTTAAATCGTACTATAATTGAGCCCATAAATCGCGCAAAATAGATAATACTTTGAATTAATGAAATTACACTATAATTGGGTGATAGTGAACCAAGGTGGGAACGAACAATGGTTTGACAGTAGTTTCTTGTGTTATTTGTCGAATATTGGAAATATTCTTTACATTATTGCCATAATATTTAAACCAAAACTGAGCAGTTGAATTCTTAGATTGGAGAATTGAGAGGTAGAAGGATTCTTTAAGATTAGGAAAACTTTCTGTTCCGACTACATAAATTAAAAATAATACTTCAATGTTTCTTTTATTTTTAAATTGAAATTTATAATAATATCAATAAATGAAAATTTGTAAATGCTTATGGTCTTCTCAGAATATTAAAGCATTGCTCGGGAGTTGTAAAAACATTGTTAAAGCTTTGTTGCCCAAATGCGAGACCAAGAGGGGTCTTACGGAAGATTCTCGCTACAGTCTTGTAGTACCTTTAGAGATACCTTATTGCTATTACAGTAATTTTTTAGATAGGAGAGACATAACTAAACCCGAATGAAAATTAGAAGAGTTAAATGCAAAAATATATTGGTTACACCAACTCTTTAAATATGGTAACTTAAATTGTCAAGTATTAGTGACTATTTTGCCTTAATTTTTATTGAAAAAATCGATTTTCTTCCACCACTTTTGGTTTTGGTCTTGCAACAGTTAGGCAGCCTTCGTCTTGGTCTTGCAAAGTGCAAAACCGCGAGGAATTACGGGCAACACTAATCTACGTCATATACTCAGGTAAAAAAACACATTTCATAAAATAGTAATAAGGGTCGTTACAAATACTGATATAGGTAATTTTATATCCCGACGAGAAGAAAAAAACTGCTAAACGAAAAAAATGTGAAATTTAGTTGTAAGCTGGAAGCTATAATAAATAAAACATGAAGTTTTTCATTCGTTAAATTGATAAAAATTTTGAATTCAAGTAATTGATTTTCCTTCTAGAAATATGGAAAAACCATTTGAGGAACTAGTTTTTGCTTTCTTCAGAAAAAAAAAATGCTCATTTGGGCGTATTTTTAATAGAAACATGATAAAACAATTCATAAAAGATTATTTATCGTGTTTTAATGAATCTAATTTATGTGGTCCTTGAAAAATAACAATGGCAATGAGAATACTAGATTTTTAACTGGCTCAAGTCTCTTAATCTTGTAAATATCGAAATAGATTTTTCGAGATATTTCATAAATTTTTAATTACTCTAAATAAGTTGTTTAAAAAGTACTTGTTATCTACTTACCGAGTTTTCACTACGCGTCAGCCCCACTTGTCGAAGTTAAAAAGTTATGTCGGTTTTGAAACTATTTAAGTAGAGCTACGATGCCATTTTTTTTTTAATTTTTTATAGTTCGTATGGCCATGAGATCAGTTTGAGCCAATTTATGTTGAGCACTCTCCATATAGTCAATTTGTTTGCAGTATTTTTGTGCATTTTAAAAACATTTCAATAATTTCTTGCTGTATCGTGAGATTTTAACTTATTTTATGTGACTATATGTACTTATTTAAAACCGTTCCTGATCGTAAAATGAACACTATGATATTGTTTTCTATATGTTATGTGTTTGTGTGAAAAACTACTTATGGTTATGTTTTTCCGTACATTTCTCTTTTTTCGGACCCAAAAAGATTCTAGACTTATTTGAGCCTTTCAGTTGACAGAATGAATAAATCCAATTTCAATATTTTTGAGTAAAGTAATGTTAATATTTCTAGTTGGAATGCGTGTAATATCTGTACAGACAGTAAGTTGATTCCAGAGTAGCTGATTGGAATATTGAAATATAGAACTGCGAATAAAGGTGTACATTTTCCACTAGAAATATCACTAAAAGTAATAATCGAAATTGGAGTTAGTCATTTTGTCAACTGAAAGCTTATTTTATTCTGCTATAATAATGTGTATTATGCTATAATACAAATTGTTTCGAATTAATCCCCCTACAAGGCTATCGGTGCGATTTATCAGTCAGTTGCTATTACCCTTATCACAGTGCAATATCCGAAAATGGAGTACAATGGCCCACCCTCCTTCGTTGAATTTTTGGCGGCATTCCCTATTCAATGGGAGATCGTTGATGAGAAGCCGAAATCCGATATTCAATAGGCTGGGGTAGATAGCATCTGCAGTCATAAAGATGAAAATCTCTATTACAAAAAAAAAAAAAAGGTATTGGAGGATACCGGTTTTTAGGACCCATTTTTAACATTCTTGTATAATGGAAAATAAATTATTATAATTTATTTTATATTATGAAATTATTTTAAAAACAAAAAGTTTATTTTGATTTTAACTCAATACTCTTATAACCTCCTATGATAAACTAATAATTCTAATGACACCATATTAATATTTTAAAAGTACTTTCTAGTAAATCAATAATGATAAATGATTTTCTTGCTTCTTCTCATTTTCATAATTCATAATTTGAAATTATGTTTCATTATTTAAGAGATTTTTCTTTTTGTAGATTTAAATGAATCACATTTTATCAAATTATCCGTCCTTGAATAGTAGAACGAATTGTATTTTTTTTTTAAAGAAACTGCCTGATTTCAGTTGTAGGTTACAAATACTGCTAGTTGTTTGAACCTGTCCGATCCATTGGCTACTAAACATAGATGCACTAATGTACACCAACAGGACTGTTCAATCTCATGATTGGTATGCATTGCTTACAATCAGCTGATGTGTTTCGTTTACCTCTTGAAGTTGGGTTAAATCACAGCTCCACTACAACAGCTAAGTGGTCTATACCGTACCAATTCTGTCTTGTTCTATTATATTCCTGTTCGTTGCTGAATAAACAAATGTGTATGGAATGTGGGAACTTTATCCAGCTTATAAAGGTTAACAAACAACTGTACTTATAATGATATGTTAATTCTATTCGATGCATTTATAAAATGATGGATTGATTTTATACACCTGCCTCGTAACACTTAATCGTTATCTTGATTGTGCAGAAAAATAATTTAAAGTATAAATAGAATCGTATAGTGTTTATAACATCTCATTTATCGAATGATTTCTTGGAATGTACTGATATAACAGTGTTTATCGGCATACACTAATTTATGAAGCCCTTTAATCTTTCTTTATTTTTTCCTGACTGGCAATTAATACTCGGTACCGCTAGGATTGAGTTTGCCATGGTGACGCTTTAACTCTCTCAACCATAAAGGTTTAAATATATAATCATTTCGAATTAAATATCATCATTTCATATCATTACCGTTTTTACGGACTGATTTATGACCGATTTCATTGAAAGGTAGAAACAAACATATTTCTGAAAATAAACTTGCTCGAAAATCGCTGCCCATTAAGTTTTGACGCAGCAGAAAATGCATCATTTGCTTGCCCTAGTTCTCCGTCCTTGCATAATGATTTTATTTAACATTGGGTTCTTGTTATAATACGTTCAGAGAATCAGGAATCAGGATAGGAAAAGGACAAATATGTGCGTATATTATTTCCTACTTAATTCGTTGTTTATCCCTCCCCTTCTTTTGCTCAGAAATGTGAAGAAGTTGATCGCAGTTATAGCGTTAAAAAAAAGGATACGGTGTGACATTCCTGGCATTGCATTCATTCGTAACTTGAATGAATCTATTTCTTGACTTGAATTAAATCTCGCTGCAGTGTGTTACATACCCTTCTGCGACGTGTATCACCCTAACCACGGCCCAAGTGAGTGCCGAACGTCCAAGAATAGAGTAAAGTGGAGTCTAAAAATAATTTAGGCGCACCATATGTGCTTCGGTAGTCACCATCCTGTCCTTATTGTCTCTTCTTCCCTAACTAATTCCTGTTAACTGAGACTTAGCTACTTTTTACCATATCCTGGAGGGGGAGCCTCTACAGTACTGTTTTTAATGGAATCTTTTTAAACAGGAACTGCTTGCAGGAAAAAAAATGAATCCCTTCCAAACATAGTATAGTTTATTAAACATTTATTTGAGATTTATCGATACTAAGCAAGAATACTATATTTTTATAAATATATGAACTCTCATGTATTATCGGTACAATTAGTAGTTAAAATTAATTCTTTCTTATCTTTGCAAATCGGAGCGCTCAACAATCCTATCATTTTGGTTGATATACAAATGATTTTAATTTTACAGCAGTTATAAATAGAACGAAGGCATCATACAATACTGCGTCACTTATAAACCACACAGTTTAATCTCATTTATATTAACTTAACATTTTTTTAAAAGCGATATTTCGTATTTATTTCTCCTCTATCTTTTTAAGATATGATCATGAGTCGGTACGATGAGAACTTTTATTTCATACATTAGCGCTACTTAAGTATTGATGTCTTTCAATGACGCAGTGAAAACATTGCGTGGTTTATTCCATTATTTTTGAAATTTTTTTATTGAATTCTATTTTATTTTGTCACTAGCTGACCCGTGCGAATACTTCGCACAAACCTCTTATTTGTATGTTCCATTCAGTAATGTTTATATGCAAAGGTTTAATAATTTTATTGAGTATGTTATCAGTTTATAAATATAATTATCTATACCCATCCGTAGGTTAACCCTTTCTAGTTTCATTAAATTTATAATTATAACATTATATTTTTTATTTAGATTTTTACAAAATCTTCTAAACATTGCCTTTAAATATCTGATGAAGGCTAAATACTTTGAATTTACCTATGCCTTATATATAGATAATATTTTATTCAAAATGAAGTATATAAGATTCCATATTTATAGCAATATAACAAATTTATTAATTAATTTTACAAAACTAAATGTTTTGAAATTAGCTAGAATAATTACTTATTATTATAATGCATACTGTCTCAGGCAGAAAAGAGTCACCACCCAAATTTTAAATTTTCGAATGAAGAACAGAAGAGAAAATAGGGTAGATTAAGAAATATTTTTATATCATTTTCTGTTAAATAAGAAAATCTACTAATAGATTTATAATATCAAGGAAACAGCTTTATTTTACCCTTATATATTTATTCCATGCTTTAATTCATTTAAATGATCCAAGCATGGAATATATATACATAAGGATAAAAAAAAGCTTTTTCCTCGATATTATGAGTTTTATTATTAATATAATACTCTAGAAAAATTTTAAAGATCAAACCAAAAAATAAAATTCTACTAAAATATACTTGATGAAAACAAATATTACAACAATAGATTTAAAGTTTTTGAGTAATCCAAAACCGAAATAAAGAAAAAAATCTTTAAATTAGAACTAATACTAAATGTTTAGACCACTATATTTTTACACCACCTTGTCCGATTTCGATGATTTTTTTTTACGTTTTGTAGGAAATTTAGTAAGCTTTCAAATACTTATATGCATAACGGGACAAAAACTCGGGTGTTCTTTCCGAGTTATTCTCCAAATATGACTCCATTTGTAACGTTTGGATTCGTTGAGGCGGCACCACCATACGGTTTGAAACCTCCCACTTTTACGATCACTTTTATTTAAGTCCAGGTATAAAATTAGGAGTCAAAATTACGATTCGCGCACTCTACGTGATATTCCCTTTCTATTGATACCTCATTTGTCAAAATCCATCATTCCTGAGAGCCGAAAAAGGGATATATATTTGAGAAATAATATATAATATAATTAAGGAGTCTAATAATTGTGATATAGGACTACATTCATACCATATGTACACTTAATAAAATTAAATTAAATGGAATAATAAAAAAATAATAATAGTAAAAGTAATTGTATTATAAGTAATATATAACATAAGTAATATATAATATAAGTAATTGTAACATCATTACTAATCATTGATTAAAATTTTTAGAAAAAGTCTTCAAAATGTATTTACTATAATATACTATATATTATTTATCTATTTCAGGTATCATAAATCAAAGAATTTCTTGTGATTATATATATATATTTTTTTAATCTTCTTAGTTTATAAAAATGTTCAACTGTATCGTGAGAAATAAGATGATTTAATGTATAAAATATTTTATTCAGAAAAAGCAGATAAAATTATTAATGCCCCCGATTATATAGTTTTTATTCAGTCTCCATTAAGGATTGACACGATTTCTTTATCACACGACAAATATCCATTTTTATACCAGCATTAAAAGATATAATTCTTTTGGGGTCAATTGATTTATGGAATAATGATAAGTATTAAAGAATCTTATGGAGGGATTTAGATGGAAGAATTGGGTTTATGATGAGTCATTTGGCTCAAATCAAAGATATTTCGGCAGTATAAATGTAACGTGCGTATCTCAATATAAATTATCAAAATACTCAAAAAGAGATTTAATAAAGTAATTAGATTATAAATGGAAGATTCCTAATACAAAAACTTGAGTCTCCAACATACAGAATTAACCCGTCAACGTTTCGCTTACTCAGACCTCATCAAGAGAGAAAAAACAATACTATATATAAGCAAACATAAAAATATAATATTAGGGTGTGTGTATGGATGTAATGGAGTGGCGATCTTAGTTTTTTTTTATCCTGATGATGTGTATTGACGAAATGTTCGCTGATTAGTTTGTTCTTTACCTACATTTTAGGGGGCACAGAGAATGGGGATTGGACTTTTCAAATTCTAACTTTACATTTATTCTTGTTTCTTGAGTTTTTTACTAGTTTATAAAAAAAATATATAATAAAATTTGTTCGGTACGCATCATTCCTTTTTTCTTTTCTTCTTATTAGCTTTTAGAATAAATCTCCCTCTGCTATTTCTAGGCAACCTTGACTATGTGTTTATATGGCTTAGTACAATCTTCAGTCTTTACTTCATTAAAGTCTTTATGATTTTTTTTTAAAATTTATATTCTTCTATTTTCAACCTAGCTTTAGGTATATAACCAAATACCTAGATATAGATATATAACCAAGTTATAATATCACGGTGAATTGTTAGTTTACGGTGAAGAAATGGTAAAGTATCGTAAGATTTTTTAAAATTTTTCATTGGTAGGTGTAATTTATATAAAAACATAAAAAATGATAAAGTAAGTAGCTCAATATCTCTAAATGAATGGAGTAAAATAATGCCGTATGTATACATATGATGATTATGTATTTCATCTGTGTAGTTATAGACGTTTTTAAAGGGTTGCTGTGAAATGAAAGGTAAAATATTCATTTAAAAAAACACCCCTAATCAATCAATCACCCCTTATCAATCAAAGTTATCCCTTATCTGGGCAGTTATTAAATCTTGACATACCCAGTGCTGCCATATGGTTGTAAGAAATGGATACTTTACAGAATGATGTGGTATCCTTAAATTTGGCAGAAAAATGTTATTATTTGCATCAATCAAATACATATCACATTTATACAATTAACAAATAATAAAGCACTTTTCAATTTTAAATCATGGCTATTATTCACTTTGGCTCTGCACAAGGCAATTGGAACCATTATTAAAACAGCATAAAATGATCGTGAAATGAAAAAAGCAATGGGGCTTCGAATTAATAATAATAAGACAAAATACTGAGTCATGAAGGCAAAAGAGTACATGGAAGGCCAAAAAGCAGATAAATCAACAGAGATGCAATAGAGCTGGACGCAGATAACTGGAAAGAAATAGCACAAGACTGGCCAAGATGGAGTAGGCTTGTTAATGCGCCAAAAGATCTACAAGGTCTTTAATGCAAACAGAAAAAAAAACCTATTGTTTTAATTAGTTGTCGCTTACTTGAGTTACACCCATAGGCTATGTTGTGGGATGCTATTGTTGAACTTAAGAGCCTACTCAATATGCCCCCTGTGAACATAGTAGCCATAACAACAACTATTGCAGTGATTTGTACAATGGCCAATGCTGTTGTTGTGTCCAGAGATGCAAAATAATTAATATTAAACTATTAATTTAAAGAGTATCATTTGTTTCCTAACTTGAAGAATTATTTCTAAGAAAATTTTAAAAACTGATGATTTCAGTCAATGTTTTAATTCCCTTAATGCTCAATATTAATTTAAATTTTAATTGGTTTTGGTGTCCAAGGGTTGCTACAATATTAAATGTTATTTTTTGTCTGGAATTTATTACCAATATTGACAGTTGTGGGAAATTACCTATGTTTCAATTATTATACTGCTCCAGTATAGCGATAGGTGCATTAAGAATGCTAAGCAACTTATTTCTTTGATCTCTTTAACTATATGTCACAATTCTTAATATTTATTATTATTTTAATTATCCTAACATCTGGAATAAAATTCAGAATAAGCTGGCTGTTATTTGACACCCAACCATGAAGAGACTGACATCAAAGAGGATTCTAAATATAATTTGACCTGAGAGAAATGGCTGAAGCCTGCTCTTTCTTCAGAGGGCATATGGAACTGGGTACGGCGGCTGGTTTATCGTCCTCATCTGAATCCCCAGCCAGTCATCGGCCAAAACGAACAAGAAACTCTTTTGCTATGTCGGCCTTGGCCATCTCGCTCTCCCCTTTGTAGACTTGTCTTTATGCAGGCTGCATTCTGATCGCCAGTTTTTTTTTTTTTTCAATACCTACTGTTAGAGGTTGTTATTTCTCTTGGTCATGTTTCTTATTATTGTCATTATTGGATTATTTTTGATAATATTTCGGTACTCCTTTTTATTACTGTTAAGGAAGGTGAAGTTCTAATTATGGTGATTGTTGGATGTTTTATATGGAATTTTGGGAAAGAGAAACTACAATGATACCCGACTCTTTGATGTTTAAACAAAACAAACATTAAACCTCATCATACACATAGGTCTGAACTATATTTAAAATGAGTCTTTAAAGGAGACTTACGATTGATTAAAAAAAAAAAACCTTTTAAAATACTTATTTAAAGCATTCGTCTCCAACTCCATTGAGGGTAAGATGGGAGTTGGAAGAGACGTCAAATTAAGGATATAAAAAGCTGGCAGTGTACCTTCCAACTATGCTCTACTGTAGTGAAAGATTGATAACACTGGACAAACATAAAAATAAGATAACCATGGTTGAAATGAGTTATCTCCAAAGAGTGGCGTCAAAAACGAGACAAGATTGTGTACGAAACGACAGATTTTGAGTAGAGTTAGACATCAAACCACTCATGTCCGCAAAATGAGAGAACTTCAAGTGACTATGAAGCCCGACTAATAGGTAAAATATCTAATGGTAGAATTGTCTTACAAATACCACATATCCAGACTAGAATGATCAAGAGGGAAGTCGATGGGAGAGGTGAGGCCACAAGGAGGGAGGAAAAGAAGTAGCCTCCAATATAAATTATAATTAATAATCTTCAATTAACTTTGAAATTATAGTTATATAAAAATTTAGGCTAATAAATTTATTAGACCTGGAAGATGGTTATGTGATCGAGTAATTATGAAATGACGAAAAAAAGAAGTGCTCATTTTAATGCGAGGAAAATTAGGATTCTGACAATTACAATTTAAGAATTAAATCTTCTTTTGATATTATTTTAAAATAAGGTTTATAAAAATGTATAATAATAAAATTATTTTTTTCATATAGAGCTATAATAGGAGTTTACGTTTTGCTGAGCATGCGTTGGAAGAAGCATTTCATGAATGGAACGTGGTTTTAACTTCAAACACTACTCTCTTTTGTAGCTTTATTATAATGGAGGAAAAAGCAATTGTAAAAACCAATAAAACACTTTTAAATTAGCTTCATCACGTTCAAATATTTTATTTACGAAAATTCTTGGAATTGGGGCGTTTGCAATCTTAGATTATTTAATTAGGCACTAAAAACTCGTAAATACCCATTTGCTTTACACATGAATCATAAGATAATGAGTTCAAAGTCGGGAAAAAAAAGGTGGCCTTAAAAAATATTGAGCCGTTTGGCGAGATCCTACCTCCTCCTTCCCCCTCGAATTGTCAAAATAACGAGGTTATATATAGCCCAAATGGCACAATATTTTTGTTGGCTACCTTTTTAATCAATTTCGTGATCAAATTATTTCACGATCAAAGTGGAAAGCAAATCGGCATTTCCGAGTTTTTGGTGCCTAATTAATTCGACAAAATTTGCCGACCTTTAGATTGAAAACGTTCGAATACCAAGAATTTTCGCAAATAAAATATTTGTAGGTTGAGATGAGGTAGAGCTATTTACGAAGTTTCAGCCGGATGTTAATAATTTGATGAAAAGGGCTCTGTACCACGGACTATTTTCTTATGAAGAAAGGCTAATGTTATTCAGCGCCCTTCTCATTATTATAGCTCGAGGCTATTTTATCTGTTTCGTATTATGATTGGCCGATTTGTATATTGTAATGAGTTCATTAGAACGCTGGATACGATTTGATAAATGTTCCAGTGGAACCGCGGTTTGGTCGACTGCGGACGTAGGCGGTACATGTGTTCATTCATAGAATACTCTCATTCATAAATCTGAGTCCCAGCTAATGATGGTCTGTATTTGACGCGTACTCTACTCAGTCCAACCCAGTCCTGCAATCTGACTCGTTGCTCAAGATCTTTAAGAGGTGAAAGGTCTCGTTCTGGCAGGGTAGTCATTTTGCATAGTGTGCTATTTTCTCAATGTGCAATTTTGAAATATCATTTTATTATAGTACTAAATTAAAATTCTTCTCAGTTAGATATGCTATTGATTCTCATTTATTTGTTGTAAATATTTTTAAATAATATTTTTTATACTGTAATTATATAATTAAATAATTTAAACAAATGAAACAGTGAAGGAAGAAATTACTAGAATTGATGTATAAATATATATAATAATACTGTAGATATATTATTACTCATTTATTTTAGTTATAAATGTAATGAATATTTATTACACAAAGACTTCGACAGACGGAATTCTCCATTGTCTATGTGTTCTTGCTTTTATATATATATATATATATATATATATATATATATATATATATATATATATATATATATATATATATATATATATATATATATATATATATTACTTTGTATATTTTTTTTATTTTTTAAAGTATAATAAACACGTTTTCATGCATATACTTAAGTATCGATTTATTTCTATTATTTTTTTTTGTTTTAAAACTTCGTTATCATTTTCATAAGTAGTTATTATTAATTTAAGAAATTCTAGTTGATTATATGTTACAGTATGCAATTATTTAATTTTTTTAATTCTTAGAATAATGAATTATCTTGTTACGAAACAAAACTGATCTTGTTACGATACTTGAAAAAGTTGCAGTCCTGAAGTTAGGCTTTCATTACCCATCACTCAGGAAAACATATGATTAAATAAATTACTTGAGTTCAACTGTATTTAAGGAGAAGGTTATAAGAAACTGTAGGCTTATTCTCATGGAAGTTTATCTAGGAAAATGGGAATTGAATTTCTGGAGCATGAAATACACTATTGCAGATTTAGTATAAATAAAACTTTTACTGAAAACTAAGTATTTACGTATTAAAATATTTACTAGTACTACTACCTTACTCTAAGTACTACTCACCTTAATCGTTTGTGTACTTCGTTTTTCGAACGGATTTGAATTTATAAATACACTGATTATTCTTAAATTTTTGAGTAAATTAGCATTCAATGTTTGTTTATGTTTATAGCATAAAAAAAACGCTGCAAATTATTTCACAATGGTTTATCGTTTCCAAACAATTATACACCTAAAGTAAAATTACCTTCCGAGTTACAAAGAAAAATAAATAAAAGGTGCTTCCAAGTATTGGACTAAACTTTTTTTTTTTTTTAATCATTAGTAATATTCTAAAAAAAAAATAGCGGTACTTCAGTAACACATTCAAAATTTAAATACCAAACAAAGGTTATAACATTTGGAGTAAAACATATACAAAACAAACCGGAGCCCATATCTTTGCTTCTAATTGTTGGTATTTAACGATTTTTTTTGGAAACTTTTAAAAAACCATTATCGATCAAAAAAATGTATACTTTTTGAGTTATTCGGAATTTAATTTTACCATCCTTCATAACTTTTTTTCGAGCTTCTTTTCGTTGAAGTATGTTATATTGATAAATTTAAAGGGCATCGAGAAAATGACTTAAGTTTCATTGAAATCGATACCTTCGTTTAGGAGCTACAGTCTACAGCAACGCAGGTTTTTCGGCCGCCATTTTTAAAGTAAAAGGCGGATAGTAATGTCGAAGAAGGAGGATCATCCTCGGATGACCTCTGATTTTATATCCAAATTAGAAAAAAATCGGTCCAGTAGTTTCGGAAAAAATGCGCGGACGGTGGACGGCGGACGGACAAAAAATGTTTATTCGTTTTTCGAATTCTACGCATCCTGAAACGCGAAACCTCAAATTTTGAGAGAGGGTAAAGTTTTTGAATTTTCGGTCGATCACAATGGTTGATTATTGAAAATAATAAACCAAAATGCTTCAAATATGTTGGTGAAAAAAAATCAAGAAACAAAGCCTTATGTTTATAAAATACCAGTTAACTATATAGTTAACGTTCCAACTATTCTTCACCAAACAAAATACATGACAGAAAAATATAAGACTAATAAATTCAGTAGATGGCTCTAAAACATTTTGTCACGTACTCAAAAGATTTCTTTCTTTAATTAATAAAGGATTTAATTTTAATCGCACAAGATGAAGTTTCTCAAAACTTGTTATGGTGATGAATTCTGCAAAACTACTTATTTTGATTTCTATTTTAATATCATATGTTCATGTCCCATAGAATGGTTGAGTAGCAAGATAGCAAGAAAAAAAGATAGGTTAATCAGTCATAAGTAATAAGAAACTAAGCATTTCTGACGTTTTTTTTTTTGTGAGTGGCACTGGATGTTAGAGATAGTTTTATGTGAATATAATTTTCTTTTGATATGTTTTTCAAGCAGGGAAGGAATTACATGTGTATTTAAATACAGATTATTTAAAAATTCATCCATAGCTCTCATTGAAGCTCTAAACTGGGTCATTTGAAATAGTGGAGACTGTTGTAAGTGGGTTCCTTTTTCTACTGGCGTGAATGAAGTGAATGTTTGATGAGAGGCCGACGGATCCTAAGCTGCGGGACAATGAATCCTTTCATTATATAATAGGATGATCCGATAGGCTATCTACTGCCCAGCGTCCTCACACTCATTAGGCTTTTCCTGTTTCACTAAATGTTAATTTACCAGGGCAGTTATGATCCATATGCTTTTCAATTCGGCATCGTCACCTTGCCATGGCTAATCTTTGGGACTGGCTTATCCACGAATTGGAGGTTTTCAGGTCGAAGCCTCCCCGAATGAAAATTTATTTTTTCTTTATTACATATTTGTTTATGTTAGTGATCTGAGCTCTATTCTAAAAAAATGTACTCATTCTAAATTATAAAGCATGTATTTCTGCTTCTAAATGTAAGCTCGTGTCAAGAATGAAATATTAAAAAATTATCCCTAAAAGCTCAGAGTTTTATTTATTTATTTTTTGCAGCTGTTCAAGGCCCACTTAAACATTATTTTTTATAGTTTCTTTATTTTTATTCTATAACAATTACAGTCATTAAAAAAATTAATAAATATTAGAATGTATTTATCGTCGGTGTATTGCAAAAAGTCACTAAGTACATTTTGATATAGTTTAACTTTCAAATATGTTTTTGTGAATTTCAACTTTAGTGATTGATCCAAAAACACTAAGTGTATAAAAATAACACAAACTCTTTTTAAAATTAAATATAGTTACAATAAGAGCACAATTTTTCATTTAATGAAGAGAAAATTCTTCAAACTTTAAAAATTATTTAAGGTTATGAAATGCCACTTAACGACTTTTTGCACGATGTATATATTTTTATTTTTTTTATCTAAAAAAATTTTTTCATAAACGGAAACAACACTTTTAGATTTAAAAAAATATGTCTATATTCATATATATTTTTTTCATCAGAAAATATTTTTTCACAAATATTATTGAAAAAATAACCTTCCAAGTACCTCAAAAAATCGAGTTGAGTAGCTTGATGATTTATTGTTTTTATTCAATCAACGTCTTTTGTATTCTTTGCTCCAAGAGGATATTTAAAAACTTCTCCCGTACTACGTAAGCTATATTGAAATTCCTTTCCAGTATTTAAGATGTACTTCACTGAATCTTCATCATTCCATGTTTCAGACTCCAACATTTTAAGAAGTCTAGTAACGTCTTGAACAGATGGATGATTTGACATAGTTTAACCAAAATTGAAATATATTTACTCAGCTCAAAATAAATTTTAAAATATTTATTTTACTTATTTATTTTTACTTTAATTTTCATGACAATAATAAACTCAACTAATCCAGAGATATATTTTTCATATTTTCAACTGCTGATTTGTTTTGACAGTCCGTCTCATTTACAGAATTAATTTGTAACTCATTTCTTCTCTTTATCTTTAGCAATTAGTGGTACTTATCATTCAATTCAGTTTAAGAAGTTTAAAGAAACGAGTGGTGACTGTCGGTGAAGTACAAAAGAGAGAGAGACAAAGGTGCTCACCGACACGGTCTCAGGTGCTTCATCAGTTCAGCTCCGGAAAGTGTGGATGGAATAGTTATTTGTTTCAGGGTTGTCATGGTTTGGAAGGATAGTAAACTTCGGGTATCTATAAACCCCGATAAATTCTCTTGAAGCCGATAACGCCTTATATAATTATTTACTTTAGAAATCTATAAACGAAGCTCAAATCTACATCATTATTATTATGTTGGAACTTCGAGAGGATAGAGCAGTTAGTTGCACTCTTTTTTCTGATAAATTTCAAATCAGGATTATCTAAAGGAATGTCTAAATTATCATAAGTAAAACATTAGATGAAAACAAAATGCTAATTAACTGCTTTTCAAATAACATTATTTAGATTCAGAGTCGCCATTCACTTCTTTCTTCCCAGATGGAGTTTCTTCACAGACTATGTTAATCTATTGAAAAAAGTGAGTATGTGACTAAAGAAACAACTTATGGTTATCTAACCTAGATAGTGTACATATAAAACATTAATGATCTAAACGAATTGTAGTAATTACTTTATATTGTATTAACTGTAAAATAATTTTAGAAAAGTAGTTAATTAAACAATTACTAGAAAAAAAACCATATTAATTTTTCTTATAAATATACAAAGGAATAAAGGAAGTAATTACAGTAATAAAAAAGTATGTCTCCCGAAATTCTAAGTTTCAGAATCAACTACTGGATGGAGCCAAAACTTTTAAATATGTTTTCGTAAATTTCTACCGTATTTATCGATATAAAAATATACTAAGTGCTCCAAAATGATACAAAACCTTTTATATATTAAACATTGTAGCACTGAACAATGTTTTAATTTCACAGAGCGAAACATCATCAGAATACTTTATAATTTCTTAAATTTTACTTAATGAATTTTTACAGTAAACCAACAACGCATTTAAAACAGTCTTGAAAGCTTAGCAGTTGATAGTATCGTATAGTTTTGTTTTTTCATTTAAGTAAATTACTTACCCAGTGTATGCTGGGAATGGAATTCGAAAGATTAAATTTTTGTTTTTATCAATATTGAGTTTGAACTATAGTTCATTTATGCCTAGTTAAAAAAACAAAACAGTTCAGAATTAAGATTATATTTTAATTATATGCTGATATGATCCAAGGTTTGCAATATTTTCCACTATTTCTCGATTTTTTTTCTCTTATCATCGGATATTTTCTAGTAAAGATTTTCTTTTTATAACAGTTTTTTTTTTAGTCCCATTAATAATGTTACATCAGTCAAATTATTGACTGTCAAGGAGACTCAATAGACAACAAACGACAAAGGCTCTGTCGGTTCAACCATCTGCCCAAGCTGACCTAGGCCGATGAACCTGAAGTTTTTGAGCATTTTATTAGTCGGGCATGACAGCATGAGTGTTATTATTGTGATTTTATTGATTTTCAGTTATTGTTGAACCAAATATATGACTACTGGCCACTAGCGGATCCAGGATTTAATTTTGGGGGCTTCAGCCCGAAAGCTTTTTTTAAAAATAAAAATAACGATAATGACTTTGGAAAAAAAAGAAAGAAACTAACTACCTATATGAAATGGTGTTTAAGTGATTCATAAAGTCTTTTTAAATGTAATCACATGAACAATAATACTTAAAGAGATAATTTTTTTCCATTTTTAATTTAAATAATTATAATACAAGATAATTTTTTTTTATATTTTACCATTTGGAGGGAGGAGGAGCTTCAGCCTCAAAGCCCCCTCCCCGTAGATCCGCCGTGCTGCTGCAATGATAGTAAAGAAAAAATATACCCAAATCAGCCAAATATAGCAGGCAATTTATACGTTCATGAAACTTCGTAATTTATAGTACGTAATTGATAATGAATACATCACTAAAAATATTTCATGCTATTAAGCGTATAAAAACGACACATTATCGAGGTTGTTCATCAGTAGTTTAATATCATAAATATACATCATTTGTATTATTAGAATCTACCCTACCCAGTTTCCTTAAATAACGATTATTTTACACATTCACCATATCTTTAATGGTCATTTTTAGCTTTGTAGCGTTTTGTCTAATCGTTATATTGGGTTCCATCGTATGTCTACACTTGAGCATCAGTTCTCTTCATCTACGAGAATCTCACTGAAGTCCTGAAATTTTGATTTTGTGCAAAGAAGTTTCAAACAAAATCTTCCCAGTTAAGATTTCAGGGTCGTATTAAATTTATTTTTTCGATAATAACTCTTGTTATGTTGGGTTCGATAATATACATACTGTAATGGCTGATGGATTTGTAGACTTGTCATCTTATTTCAAGTTTGGAATCTCTCCATACCCTTTTATAAGGCACTGACGTAGATATAATATTTCTTTTCACTAAGAGTGAGCAGTGAGGGAAGACATAATGTATGGGGAGATTCCATACTTAAAATAAGACGACAAGTCTACAAATCCATCAGCCATTACCCATCACTCACTATTGCTGCCCGTGCACCCTTGTCGAGAATAGAATTCCGATAACAACGCTTGCTCGTCAATATTTCAAGTAAGTATTCCTCATACCACTTAACATATCTGCTGAATACGAAGAACTCGGTTTATCATTTATCTTATACAACTGGAAATGCTTTCGTTCCATCTTTTTGTTTTATTGTCCTGTTGGCTATAGTTTTCAAACTTAATGACCTTGAAAAAAATGTAAATTATTGTAGTTATTCCACCTCTGGAAAAAAAATCTACTACTAATTAATTACGTAACGAAACTACTTGTTTGGTTCACACTTTCCCTGGAGTTGAGCGTGAGCACTAATTAGACTACCAACAATCCAGACCTTGGTTCGTTTTCCGGTCCTTTAAAGTCAGTTTTTTTTTCTCCAAATATATTAACAGGCTTATCATCATTAGTATAAGTTTTTTAAATTTGACTCGAGCAATAACAAAACTATCAAATCATATAAAACATTATAATCTATATAAATAAAACTATAAATGTTCATTTTTTCAAAACCGCTGTTCTTCGAAACTTCTTCACCGATTGTTTAGAAATTTAGACATAATGTTTTTAACGGATTTAGAAGTTTTTTTATATAAATTTAATTACCATCCGGCCTTTCGTTTTAGAAAGGTGGCCTAAAAACGTGTGTTGTTATAGACTGTAGAGCCTAAACGGCTGTAACGATTTTAATTAAACTTAGATAAAGTCTTCTCTCCTTGAAGCCCTTTAAAGTTATGTATCTAATCTCCGAAAAGGATATGAAAAAAAAGTTATGCGGGGTTCAGAACTATATTTGCGAGTAACTCAAAAAGTACAATTTTTTTTAAAAATGTTATTTGAAAGATTTCAGAATTCACAGCAAAAAAAAAAAAAAAAAAAATGAAATCGGACGATTTGTTGCAGAGTTATAATGTATTAAATACTTAGTACTTTTTCTTCGGAGATTTAGAGACAAATTGCTTCTCACTTGGATATTTATAAAACCAGACAATCACCATATCTATAAAAAGAGCGGAACAAAAAAAATGTTGTATATCCATAAGTATTGTGAAATAAAATATATTAGAAACATCTGATTTCTTTTTGTATTCAACCAGAATGAGCCACAGTAACGCGTGACCGGGTACAGCTAGTAATAATAATAGAATAATTTTATAGTTAAGGTATTATAAATTACGTAAATATTTTTTCATCTATTCAAATTCATCTCCACCTCTTAAATTTAGACAGTCTGAAACAATTATTTTAATATACTTTATGTAGGTATAATATAAGTACTAGTATATGTATATTTTGTTATTGTAAAGAACTTTGTCCCGCTTTATATTACTGGTTAGAAGATATTGTTCATGGTGAAGAGCCTATGAGGAAGACTAAGCCGATTTGAGGGCGATCTAGCCATAAAGATAGGGCGGCTAAAGCTCTTTGCCTAATCGAGTCTGATGGAGAGGATTATATTCCACCCCGGTAAGGATTTAATCCTCTGCGGAATTTATTTACGGGTTGCTGACCACTGACCTCGTTAACTAACCTCGGGATAGCTGATGTTATGGCGGCTGTACGGCTCATCCTATCTTTTGGGTAAATTCTTTTATTGGTGCCTGAAAATCATTACTTATTGCTGCCTTCGAGATTTCCCTCACTCCGAAGGTCTGCACGATTGCCTACAAATGGTTAAACACACTTGTTCTTTTATGGCCATTTATTTCGTAATAATTCATACCTTCTATGGTTGCCTAGAAGAGTGTTGGAATCAAATCAAAATTTCTGAAGGGGCATTCTTTTAGAAGAGGTATAGGCATCGCTCATAATTGCACAGCTTTCTACGTATAAAGTTTAAAGTGATATATATTTTCGAGGGGTGAACGAGAAATTACCTGAGGAATGGAAAGAATCTATTCTTATTCCGATTCACAAAAAGGGTCCGAGGACTGATTGTAATAACTATCGAGGAATTTCACTCCTTCCGGTATGTTATAAAATATTCACTTCAATCTTAACCAGTCGAATCACGGAATACGCCGAGGAAATTATCGGAGACTACCAATGCGGATTTAGACGGAATCGTTCGACTATTGATCAAATATTTTCTTTACGGCAAATATTAGAGAAAAAATTGGAGTATAACGGTATTGTTCACCAGCTGTATATAGATTTTAAAAAGGCTTACGATTCTATTGACCGCCAGAAACTGTATAATATTCTAATTGAGCAGGGGATTCCAAAAAAACTAGTAAATCTAGTCAGGATGTGCTTGACGGAGACACTCAATAAAGTTAGAATCGGTAATAATTTGTCTGAAAAATTTGAGGTTCGTTCGGGCTTAGAACAGGGGGATTCTCTTTCGCCTGTCCTGTTCAATTTGGCATTAGAACATGCCATTAGGGAGGTAATGCGAACCGAGAAAGGGTTGGATCTGGGCGGGACAACATCCGTGCTGGGCTATGCTGATGATCTGGTACTGTTAAGCGAAGACGTTGAAACTATAAAACTAAATACGAAAACGTTAATGAAAGCCGGGAAAGAACTAGGACTCGAAATAAACGTGGATAAAACAAAATATATGGTTAGCTGCAAAAATGGCGATACTACTGGTGATCTCGATATAGATGGTAATATGTTTGAACAGGTAGATAAATTTAGGTTCTACGATAACCAGAAAAAACGAAATTGAAGAAGAGATTAAGGTTAGACTGAAGGCGGGGAATGCTTGTTATTTTTCTGTGACAAAACTACTTAGTTCGCGCCTCTTGTCCCGAAACTTAAAAATTAGAATCTATAAAACAATTATCTTGCCTACAGTTCTTTATGGATGCGAAACTTGGCCGCTTACATTAAGGGATGAGCAGCGTCTTAAGGTTTTTGAAAATAAAGTATTGCGTAGAATATTCGGACCGAAGAAGGATGAGTTAACCGGAGAGTTCAGACGGTTACACAACGCCGAATTGCGTGAGCTGTATCCGGGTAATATAATTGAGGTAATTTCATCGCGGCGAATCAAATGGGTTTGTAAAGTTGTTGGGCTTAGTAACGAGAGAATTCCTAAAAGGTTAATATTTGCTGTGCCGAATGGTAAGCGTCCGAGGGGTAGACCGAAGCGAAGGTGGGAAGATTGCATTAAAGCCGATCTGAAGGGACTGGGTTTGGACGGCGAACGGTGGAGGGAGGTGTGTAACAAACAATTGGTGGTGTCGGCATCGAACCTTCGGGTTCGCTAAGCCTTATTATTATTATTATTATTATATTTTCGAGGGCCGGGAGGTCGAGCGGGCTAACGCGTTTGGAATACACGCGTTGCCTGACATGCTCGTAACCTTTTTATTTATTTTTTTTTTTAAATTTATTTATTGTATTTATACCTCATCTTGGCTTAAGGCTAAATGGGTTTTAGCGAGCATAGCATATAATAAACGATACATCTATTAAGCTCGTTCTACCATTTAGAAGTTTTCAGTGTTTCAGCTGAAGTTCTTGAAGTCCATACCTTCAAGAGCCCCTCTATCAATTGCTGATTGTTCCTCACGCCTTCGCCTAGGGACATCAAGTTTAATTGTAAAACTAATCATCCACTCTTACCGCTTAGCGAATTAATTAAACATATTTAATTCAATCGTGGTTCAATGTTTTTAGCTCAAATTGTTTCAAAACCCTCACCGAAAAAATTGAGTCCCGAATCAAATTTTAAATTCGATCCAGCCGTTTGCTTAAAAAATCGTTACATACCCCTTTGGAAATAGAGTAAACACATTTTATTTAATCACGCGATTGAGTTTCATTTGAGTCGTAAAACTTAAATTCGATCCATCTGTTCGCTTAAAAAATCGTTACATAGCTTTTAGCAGACAACCCAAACATGACCCTCGTATCGGTTTTCTTAGTCTGAGGCAACCTGATATATTAAGAGTTCGAATCTCGGTGCCGAGTGTCTTTAACTCAAGCATTAATCCCTCGCCCTTTCTCCTGGCCCGAGAAAACCCTTGTATAATTGAAAAGACGAGAGAAGAGAGAAAAAATAATCCATCACGAAAAATCGTGAATTTAGAAATGGTTAACAGAAATTAAGAAATTTCATAATTGCATATTCACAATGCCAAATTAATGACATTCATTAACTACTGTCTGCTAAAAGTAAAAGTTCATAAATGATCTTAAATTGCCGTCTTTGCGATTGTCGTTTCAGGATCTGGGATGCTGAATTTCACTTATCGATAAGTCTGGAGGTAGACAGGACAAACGAATATCCTTCCCAGAATGGTGCGAAAGAAAGAAAAACAAAAAAGAAACCAACAGAAACTGGTTCAAGGAAAGGAATGAGAAAAAAGAACGGAGCGCTCGGAAAGAATTATAACTGGGAATGTCTGTCAAGATCCAGCTTCTCTGAATGGGACGATGCCAGTAGCAGTTGGCTAATTGCTAGCGGAATAATTGGAATCATTCTATTAGACCGTGCAAATAAAATCTATTGTGACACTATTTTTTGTATTTAATTTATCTTCATGTATGGTATATTGACCGTATTTGACCCAGTTGCACGTTTTAAAAGGGCAATGAGCTCAAGTAAATTGTTATCAAAATGTTGTTTTGTCATTATTATCATCGTCTCGTTTTTCTATGAGAACTTCTCAAATAACTAGGTCGTTTGGAATCGTGAGAAATTTAAACTAAGAATTTCGAAAAAAATAGTCTATATTACAGATTTAAAAAAAAATCATTCTGTTTTGTCCAATTTGGTTGTATTGCAAAACATTGTGTTTCATAATGACTCTCTTTAATTCCTTATTATGTTTTGAAATAAACAATACGGAATGCTGTTTTCGGTTTCAGCGCTGTTATTGTTTATCCACTCAATTTGTGATAATTTCATAAGAAATCTACTGATGAAATTTATGTAATGGCTTCGTATTTCATTGCATTTCTTCTATCTTGAACGGACAAACTCGTAATATATATTTAGGTTAATAGAATTATTGTCAGCATTTTTTCGTAACAAAACTCCATAAATGGAAAACTAGTCGACATAGATTTTTATAAATCAGGTCTATTCGTAATTCATAAATGGCGTTACTGTGCAATTCTGCGAATTTTGCAGATCATTGGTTTTACTAGGATGTAGAGAAATGTGTTTTCATCAGTTCTTGTGAGGTATGTGTTTCCCTTATTAACCTTCCAGTTTTTAAAATTATATTGGAGTTAATAATCATTGCTGCCTATTTAATCATCAAAGAAATGGTAAATAGAAGTATTGATTAAATTAGAAACAGTGATTTATTTCAGTCCCTTCCTCTTAATCATAAATGAGGAAATCACCTAGAGCCTTCTTGCTGAGCTCAGAATACAAAAGATTTTGCCATTATGTCACTGAGTGATGACTGCTGCATATTTCATGTCGTCCTAGTTGTGGCTGAGGCCGTACTCCGGTAGGCGTTTTGAGCATTCCTCAGGGACATGTATCTTAACCTTTACAGAAGTGGAAGAGAGGCATTGTATTTGGGTGGCCAAATTGGGTTGTTGGTCGTAGGTTGGGTACCTCCGTTCAGATTTCCTCATTTAACAAGGATCATTCCATATTGGGACGTACGAATCTGACTGTGGAAAGTTTTCTTTCTCGTGATCTAGGTAATGAATATTGTTGTTATTGTTAATCTACAAAATATGGCATGTATTATATCTATCACACACACACACACACACACACACACACACATATATATATATATATATATATATATATATATATATATATATATACATTTAAAAAAAAACTTATTTATTGAAAAATATTACAATCTGTCTCAAAGCACATTTGATATATATATAAATCCATTATTCACTTATTTTCACCATTACTCTTATCATTACCAATAGCTAACCACATCATATACAGGGCACCATGTTAAAGTAACCAATGTGAACCTTTTCAACGTTGCACTTTCATTACTTTAATATTTTGCCGATGATATTACTTTAAATTTTTATAATGTGTTAAGCTCGTGATTCATTTTAATGACCAAAGAATGGCTACAGCCAGAACATTTCATAGGAGAGAGAGAGAGATTCGATGAGTCCGGTAGAAACAGTACGATGTTATAATTGTAGTTATATAGGTTGTAAAACATGAAATATACACGTGTTGCATCCTGATAACTAAAAGATTATGAGTTCGAATCCTGTTGCCGGGGAAATTTAACTCTGGTATTAATCCCCCGCCATCATTCTTGACCCGAGAATAAACTGGATATTCGAATGGATGAGATAAGAGAAAAAAGAAAGAAACATAGTTGTAATATATACAATGAAATAATGAATCTTACAGAACAAGGTAAGTGTTTATAGGCATTGAGAAGGAGGGAAATAAAGGATCTCTCTCCTTTCTGACATTAACTCTCATAAGAGTTGTGTGAATGATATTGTTGTATGGATTCATCTTCAATCTAAAAATTCAAAGTGTTTACTGATTGTCAATTTTCTTATAGAGACTGAAAGTTAAAAATGTATATGTAGAAAGTTGGAGAGTCAAAGTCCTGTACCATTAGCGTTTTCAATCAAAATATCTTTTGATTAAATCGGAATACTCTCGAAATCACTTAGTAGTAATGTCTTTTCGGATTTTAAAAATTTTTTGCAACATAATTTTATAAATTGTAATAAAACATTCTCGGTATTTGATAAGCAAAAGCTGTCCTTAACTGCACTAACGAGTACAGGTTGCGCTGTGATTTAAAATTATTCGTGTTACTATTGAAAGTAGGCGTTTCCTTATGTGACTGCTGTCCAGTACTAATATAACTGAAAAATTGATTAGCTTAGTTAAGAACACTTCGCATATTTCATAGCAATCAACGTTGCCATTTCAACGCAACATTAATTAGTGATAGCGTTTCTCAATGAATAAACTTTAATTGATTCTTTCAGAAGGTGCCGAAACGGCAGCCGACCCATTTACACGTTGATCACCATCAGCCACGTTTAACGACGTGTCATTAGCATTCTCGAAGAAGGGGGTCGGGCTTCCAGAAATGACAACTCTGCATATTATGATCGCGGGGGGCCTGCCATCAGATTTCAGGAGTTGAGAACTCATCTCATGGCTATCAGATCCTGACTTATTTTAATTACGACGTTTTTTCCTATGTATTTTTTTTTTTATGTGGAGTAGTAGCATATTCTGTCACAATATGGAAAATGGTTATAGTGAGTTCACTCACACTATATTTACAGAAAATATAGATTAATAAAATAAAATAGTAGTAAAATAATAATCAAAAAGTTTGAATTTATTTTCAACTTTAATTTAAGTATAGTTGAAGAATACAGACTTACATATATACAATATTTACTTTCAGCCAAGGGAACCCGAACAAGGCCTGTTCTTTTAGGACTCCAAGAAGTCCCTGCGCCCTCTCTCAACCGCATCACTGGTTCTTAAAGCGTTAAAGCGTTATAGCCACAAACACTCATGTTTTCAATGGAAAATAAGGCCATTGCCAAAACTCCAATGCATACATATTACAAAAGGTTGCAGAGCCAATGCCGTTTCAACCTTCAAGGAGGATGGTTGGGATGGGTGGAGCTTAATAGAGATTGAAAAGGAATTGGGTAATATGTAAGATTCCGGTGAATATTACAGATAAGGTCCAGGACAAATGGAATATTAAGGACTTTTAAGGTGTAGGAACTGGAGGAGGACTTAGGACTGGAAGGATTCCGTTTGTCTAATTAAATAAAATGTACAACATCCAATCAAATTTCTAGGTCTTATAAAACTAATGTTTTATAACTTGTGCGCAAGTCAACGCTTCCAATCATTCGGCTAACATAATCAAGTCCTTGTGCTTTATGTTATAATCTCTTCAGTTTCAATAGGTGCTGTTTTTGTTGTTGTTCTTTGTGTGTTTTTTTTGTGTATGATGTGAAATCATTAGTAGACTTTTTTTTTTACCTGTTGTTAAACATTTGGATGGGTGTTTATATTCCAATATTTTCTAGGGATCAACAAGCCTACTATCATCACCTATGACATGGTTACTTATAGCAAATCCCGTTCGTATTTTCTATCCACAGATAAAAATAAGAAACTGTTTGGAAATATTACATTTTATTTAATCTAAAATCACTTTAAATGATAAATAGTAAGTAAATACTATTAAGATGTTCACGATCTCTAATAATGGTAGCTTCTAAAACTGCAATTTCATAAATTTCCCATTCAGGTAATTTTATAGTCAAAAGATCATATAAATCCTTATATGATCATTTTAGAAGATTGAACGAATAGTCGATTATGAAAACTATATTTGTTTTTCGTCATAAGCTTGGAAAGTTGTAAGATGGTTTATTTTAAAAATTCTTGTGAGCGATAAGGTAATCTTAACGATATCAATACGAGCCATAGCGTAGGATAACGACCTCAATTGGTTTTTCAAACTCCCTATCAATACCAATACCTTAATTCTATAATCACGTTATTTGTCATTCACTAATATTTGACTTATTTTTTCTTCGATATTTGACATCATATTATTTTAGTTGAATTTATTTAATTTAGTTTTTCCTATCATTTTTTTAAGGTTATTTTATTACTTGATCTTGCTATGTAAGTATGTATGAAATTATGGAGGCTCTTGAACTAGGTTCGGCTGATCCCTGGAATAGCTGGTCGCCGATACAATTTTGGTATTAACCTTACATCTCCCAAATTTTCGCTTTTTATAAAAAAACCTCGTTTAATGGAGTATTTATGTTGCTTAAGTAGTTATTAACATAAACTAGGTGTAAAATGCCGATAATAGAAATGGAGTAAGAGAAAAAAAGATTGTTCAAAAGTGTATTTAAGTTCAAGAACCCCATATATATATATATATATATATATATATATATATATATATATATATATAAATAGAAAAATAACTTTATTCTGGGACACAGTCCCTTGAGAATAACAAAATAGAACAAAATTAAAATATTACATCTGGCCAAAATAAAATAAATCGAAAAAAAGTAATAATGTAAAAAAAATATAAGGTAAAAATTCTATATACAAAACAAACTAAACTATATACAAAACCATTAATACTATGACAAGAAACTTAAAGCTATTTGCTCTTATAGACCAGTATACACTTTTCCGAAAAAAATAAAGAATTAAAAAATAAAAATGTATCAAATTCTCTATTCTCTATTCTCTTGAAATCCGCTCGAATGGTTAGCAAGTATCTGACTGTTTTTGTGATAGGAATTGGAATAGGAGGGATTTGAATGTGGATATGGTGGGGGAATGTCGAATTTTGATAGGGAGGGAATTCCAGAAATTGACAGAGCGAACAATAAAGGAATTTTGGAATGAGGCAGATCTGTGAGAAGGCATGTAAATGTCAGAAGGTCGAGATCTTGTGGACAGGGAATGGACTGAGGATTTGAACTGGAGAAGGTTGTAGGCGTAAGAAGGACGATGGTTGTTGATGATTTGGTAGAGGAACGTACCAAGAAAGTATTGTCTTCGGAAGGAGGGGAAGAGCCATCTTAACTCAGTGTAGTGGTGGGAGACAATAATAATTACATATAACCCTATTCTGTTTAACAAAATAGAACAAAATTTTTTCTATTAAAATAAAAAACATACAACATAAATGTGCCAAAGACATTAACATATATATATATCTTTTTTTTCTCTTACTCAATTTCTATCTTCGGTATTTTACACCTAGTTTATGTTAATAACTACATATATATATATATATATATATATATATATATATAGAATCAGTTAGAAATAGGTCATTTCAAAATTAAGGGTTATTTCGAAAATCGATGTTTTGTCAAAAAAAAATGTATGAAAAATATTTTTTAGTTTATGGTTTGTTCGGAGATACTCAAGGAAATGGATTTTTTAGATATAAACAAGTGCCTCCTTATACATGCTATCTTTATGACGTGACAATAGGTAATTCGCCAGCTTAAATATCCTTGTTTTTTTGCAATTAGAGGGTGATTTGGAGGTTTGTCTAGGGACGGAGAAAAGTACATGAAGGGAATATAAATCAGTGCTAATATATTATTAAATCGATAAATTGTTCTTTATGATCTTAGTATATAAGAAGGGGGGAGATTCGTCTGTCCTGAAATATGATTTTAAAAAATAGTAAACAGCATTCGCCTTAAGATTACCTAAAAAGTGTTGTTATAATTTTTGAAATTATACAGTTAAGTTAGCCAAATAAGAGCACCAAACTGAAAAAAAATATTTTAAAATAAAGTCTTTCAAAAAGTATTGAATAATTCACCTAAAAATGTTTTGCCAATCAGGTCAGAAAACTATAAAGTCACATAAATACATATCAGCTATAATACATTACATTTCAACAGCCAAGAAAAAACTAACTAAATAGAGTGGATACATTATTCCAAAATAGTATCAACATGCGATCAAGGTCCAAAACAGTCAAACATACGATATTTTACCTCTGATTAATTGAATATTGAAATTAATTAATTAAATTATTGCATGCTAATTAGTTATTAAATCTTAATTAACTAGACTGATAAACGACTATCAATATTAATTTATCATAGATGGTATTATTTATTTTATACAAGTTATTGATATGATGATTATTTATGTTAGTATTTCCAAAGTCTTATTAAAAATAAATAATTAATTAATTCGTGAGAAAATCTATGTTTCTACTAAGTTAATTTATATTGATTCATTTACTTATAAATGGTGTTTAGCACACCGCTCTACAAAATGCCTTCAACATAAATGTGCCAACATTTTAGAAACTATATATATATATATACATATACTTAAAAAGCCAATTAAACGAAAAATGATACAAAATCAATATAAAACAAAATAAAAAAACATTTTGTTATAAATAAACCAATTATCTAATTTAATAAATTAGTTCATTGGGGAAGATTTAACGAGTTACAAAATATAGTGGTTTATGTTTTTTTGTTATGTGCGAATCAAACTTTTATCCTTAAATCAGTTTCTTAAGAAGGTGTTTATTACTATTCAAATCGTTTTATTACTCTATTATTACTATTCTATTAATTTTATTTTCGGGGTTTTCTTTGAGGTGTTGTCTTCTGAGATTCTTGAATTGAAGCAATATGGTATTTATTTTTATCTTGAGGAAAAATAGTTGTTGAAGAGTGGTGCTTACAATATTTTTTTTAATCTGGTTGTCGTTATATGCTCCATTTTTTCTAATAGCTTATGTATTATGTTTGCCATTATTTTTATACGTTTAAAAAAAAATTTAACATTTTTTTCCTTCTCCATTTTTGCATTTTCGCCGGTTACTTATGAAAGTTATAATAAAATAAGCAACTATGATGGTACTGTAATCTTGAATATAATTATTGAAGTTTTTATTTATTTATCTTAAAAAGAAGAGAAGCAAACATGAAAAATTGGAAATGTATTATATGAACCAGTCGCATTAAAATTGCTATCCTGCAACCATCTATGATAATTATTACTTAGTTTAATTATAAATAGTGAAAATGAACATCTAGAAGTATGAAAGGTACCTATTTTAAATAAAATAACAATGTATCTTAATCTTAATTGGAATTAATAGTTCATGTCCCAACTTAATTTTTTAGTATAGAAATCACTTTATGAATATATCATCTTTTAATCATTTTCGTTCCACCATAGTTGTTCACATGAATTTTAAAACAAAGGGTTGACGAAGCCAGTTCTGTGATAGTAATAAACTTCTTTGACAGTTTTGATTGTAATTTATTCATGTATACCCCATCACCGTTTAATCTTGTTTGCATATTCATTTTTATTTATAAAATTCATATTCATTGGTTGGCTGTTGGCCATTTTCCGTCTGGAATAATATTTTTAGTATGGCAGTAAATTCATCAAGAGGAATTCACACTTAATTAGTGTACTAACTCAAAAATGATAACGTCTGAGAAATTTATATGTGTAGAAAACATGTGATTTGCATAGCATGATGCATACCAGTTTTCTGTTTTATATACTTATATTTTACCTGTTTAGATATTTCACTATTATTTATTTATTTTAATTAATATCATAAAATATAAAATATGAGCAATAATATATTTTTTGTATATATTTTTAAAATAATAGATTATACTGATGCGTTAATAATTATGGGTTAATTTGTCTTGATTATTTAAACCTTCATATAATAAATGTGATTCGCACTTTTGATTATCGAATTCTGTAATATGTTTAAAAAAGAAAAATACAAGAAAATGTTTTGTTATTAAAGATGAACTATATAAAATACAAAGTGGTTTAGTTAAACCACAAACACTCCTTTTCTTTACCAAATCCTTTCTAGTTTTAGATCGTTCAATCCTCAGTATCTGAGTTCATTTTTAGCTATTTACGAGCTTTTGTTCCAGCAGCTGTAACCACACATTATGAAAGACAGATGACTTCCTTTTACACTACTTAGACTGCGTAGTTCAGTTAAAGTATGAAACAAGTCAATTCTCTACTCTTATGTCCGCCTACAACTTTTGAAGATTAAAAAGAAGCTGGACTAAAGAGAACCCTTGACATCCATGAAACCGTAACATAAAAACTGTGAGAGGTGCCGTTGGGTATTCCATTTTATTGTTATTTAGGTTCCATTATATTACCCACTATCATGCTACATTAATGGCTTTCTAGTTGTCGAATCCACTGTTGTTTATTTTGTTGTAAATAAAAAAACATCCATAGTGCAGAATTTTGTTCTATATTCACAAAGTGATAAAATTTACATTATATAAAATTATAACTGTGTATAAACTACTTTTGGTTTATTATTTGCAATGATGAACCATTGTAATCGACCGAAAAATTCAAAAACTTATCCCCCTCAAAATTTGATGCTTTACGTTTCATGATACGTAGAATTCGAAAAACGATTTGGATTTAAAGTCATAGGTCACCGGAGGATGATCCTCCTTCATTGACATTACTGTTCTCATTTTCTTTCTAACTGGCGGCCTGAAAACCTGTGGTGCTATAGACAGTAGCGCCTAAATGAATGTACCGATTTCAATGAAACTTCGCTAAAGTCTTCTTCGCCCTTTAAATTTATCTATATAACATACTTCGACGAAAAGAAAATGGAAAAAAGTTACGAGGAATGGTAAAACTAGATTCCGAATAACTTTTTTGTGGATATAATTATTTAAAAGTTAACGAAATTTCCTAAAAAAAAAATATATATATATATATTAAAATCGAAGATATTTTTTATATGTTCCACTGCAAAGGTTGTATGCTTTATTTAGGTTTTTGATTTTTGAAAGTGTTACTGAAGTAATGATACTTTTTTTTATCAAATTACTAATGATGGAATAAAAAATGTTTAGGCCAATAATAGGAATCACCTTTTATTTATTTTTCTTTGTTACTATGAAGGTAATGTTACTTTAGATGTATAATTGTTTGGAAATAATAAATCATTATGAAATAATTTGCAGTGTTTTTGTTCTATATTCACAAAATAATAATATTTAAAATGTATACAATTATAATTGTGTATAAATTATTCTGATAAAATTTGCACTGAATTCTTATTGCATTAAAAAAAGTGGAAGTATATCTATTATGTAGTTGGATCAAGAGAAATTAAAAGAATGAGGTCTTAACAATCTATTCACCTCTTATGTGTTTTAATCACACAGAAGTTCTGTGTTTTGATTTTGTACAAATAATTTAATGAGATTTATATAGTTGACTGTTTTACGTTTGTTATAGAAATATTTCAAATTTTCTTTTCGTTCTAGGTCGGTAAATAGGCGGGTTGACGTTAATTGTCCTTAATTTTAATTGAATGGTAGGAAGTGTAATTGCTATTAATTGTTTCAGAAAGATACGGGAGACTAAGATAGCTATTAGGGATCAAAATAGTTTTACTGCTGCGCCACTTTAGGGGATCTTATCAGTGACGTTTTTCTCTTTTAGAAACTTTTTAATGAATTGCTTTTCCCTCTTCCGAAGATACCATTCCCGTTAGCTCCATTAAACTGAGCTAATCGGCTTTGATTCCCTGCTTTTATTTTGGTCCATTACAGATAGGAACATCTTCCAACAATTCCGACGTCTGATCTGTCTGTGCTGTGTGAATTGGGTTTTTGATTTTAGTTGATTCATATTTTTATGGGATTAACTCTTTAATACCTGAAAAATATAATTTTGGTTGAGCTCAGAAATCTGTCAGTTGGTATTTACACCTAAAAAAAAAAAGAATAAGAGCTGTTTATAGCATTTCTATGTGTATTTGAAAAACTAAAGATTTTCAATGTTTCTAAAAGAGTTAGTCGTGGATCAATTTTAGTGCGGTCAAAAAAGTATTTGGCCTTATGCTTTCAAATTGTTTTTCTTAATATACCTCTGATGTTACAAGAACTGGAAATATTCAGAATATAAGAATGAATTAAATGAATTTCAAAAACACGTATGCATTAATTACATATATATTTTAGTTAAAGATAGAAGCCTAACTTTGTTTTTCAGATTAGAGATTTTTTTATGGCCGGTTTCTTATCAGGTATTCGTGTCTGTAGTAAGTCTTTATTTCATAGTGTTGTTTTATCTTATTTATCTAACAATTTTCTTATAATTCCTTTATTAAATTGAAGTTTTGGCTCTGTGATCGTTTTTGAAAAAATATCTAGAAGCAGGTATTCCTAGAAAGATAAAATTCTTGAGATTGCGCTTCAATAAGTCATTTTTGAGAACATACTGCATGATGCAAATGTTTTGCGTTTATACTACTGTACGAAATTAGCCTATTCTAATTTCCCCTCTTTTCGGTTTAATCTCTTCCAGTTATCTAAATTTAACTTTCGGACTCTTTCATTTTTAACAATTAAAACTCAGATTGCTTAGTGTAGATAAACCCATAAATACTATTTTAAAATAAATTCCAAATTTAGTAAATATTTCTTTTAATTTCAAGTATTGTTTATTTATTTCGATTTTTAAAAATATTTTATACTTATTTTATTAAGAAATAAGTATAAAATATTAGACACTTGTCGAATATTTTATAATTATACTTATATTTTATAATATAAGTATTATTCGACACTTGACGGTACTAAGTATTAGAGGCATGAGAGACTCATTTATACCATTTTTACTGTACGCATTAACGAAAACAAATGAGAAGAAACTAATATTTAAAAAAAAAAAAAAAAAAAACTTGAAATATTCATTAAAACACGTTCGTACTTATTTACAATATTTACAGTCTGCTGAGGGAGCTCCGAGTCTGTACCTTTATTCCACGTATGGAGGACTTTAAGAGATCTCAGGTCTTCTCTCTCAGTTGCGTCAGCGATTTGGGAGTCCTGTGGAGACTGAGAGAGGACACTAAAGCCACAGATTTTCGTATTAGCTACAGTAAGATATAATATAAGGACTACACAGCGACTCAACTGATTGAAGGAGAAGAAAAATGGTGGAGGGGAAGACGAAACGAATGGATAGGTGGTAAATGTCTGTATGAATTACTATCACGGAAAGAACACTCATAACTCATCAACATTATTATCTCTACATATTTATTTTTCCTTAAAATCTATTCCTATATAAGTAATATCTATTTTATTTATTTTATTTATCTATTATATTATATTGATCTAACTCTTTTTTTTTTTTTAATTTTTCAATTGTTTAAATGGTTAAAATTTTTGTTATTTTTCAATAAAGCCGGTCTTGTCAACACTCAAAAGTTCGACGCTCCAAGACATTGCCTTGCCATTAATTACTTCTACGTTCTGTCATAGCTTCGGCACCATGTTAAACTGACGAATGTGAGCCTGTATAACATTGCACATTCGTTATTTTAACGTTTTGCCGGCGATGTGTAGGAGCAACTACAATAATTTCTATAAGCTTTAATTGTAATCGCTCTAATATTTTGAGTTTATATTAATAATACTTTTATCACGGCGTCAAATAAAACATCTATAAAGAATATCCTTTCATTTATATCGGATAAAATACATTAGAGTGCCCCCAATATAAAAAAAAGAGACAACAATTAAAGTTATCGACAACATTGAAAGATATTTTGGCAGACAAGGAGGAAAATGTCGTCATTCTCTTTCAATATTTATTGGAAACAAATCACTATAGTAAAATATAAAAGTTAAGAAAAACCGCCAATGACCCTCTAGGATAGAGGCGAATACAAATAAAAAAAAATACATTTTAGATTTATAATGTTAAATGAAGATTTTAAATATGAGCGATCGATGAAATATAAGTCAGTGGAGGCAAAGAACGCATTATATGCAATAGTTTATCAATATGCTTGCTCTGCTCTCTAAGAAAACGATTGCCTAGAGTCCCACTCCAAGGAGAAGCTTCTTCCGCCATTAAGAAACTAGGAAGCGTCGAGAAATATAATGAAAAAGCCTTAGGTGCCCGTTACGTTCATTGAACTGAGGGAATCAGTAGTCAGGTGGCATACGATAATGGCTATCAGTAACATTTCTGGTTTTATTGCCGTCTGGAGCGAGTGCCTTTAGCGGGCGAAGATTGTTCCCTCTATGGCCGCTCCTCGGGGAAGCCTTAAGGAGAAGGTACCAACCAGCCCCATCATTGAAGCCCATAAATCTATAGCGTTGACACCCCTCCCTCTTCCTCGCCCGGTATCCTCATTAACATTGACCTACATCTAGTATCTCCTGGGGCATGCCTTACTGTTAGGACCTTTTGTTTTTTGAAGCTTAATAAGTTGTCTCTTTGACGGATTGAGCGACGATTAACATCATGAGCATAATGCTATGTCAATAATGCATATCGTAAAGTGTATGTGAAATTTTTATTTTTATTTATTTTTTCTTTATTCATTGATATTTACAACTGTATTATAAAAAAAAAAATACAACTAGTAAATGTGCACACAGTAATAATAAAATCACATGAAAACGCTTGTTGAGAAACTATCCATTGATAGCACTCTAGTAATATATTTACATAAGTAGGAGGAAGCAAGGTTTGAAACAAGAGGGTTCGGATGGTTCTGGAGTTTGTTATGAAAGGATAGCTATCTGGATTGGGCCAAATCGGAAACATATGGAACATTAAGGTCTTTATGGATGATTTTATTTGTGACATATAAGGAGCGTTTACGAAGGGTTTTGTTGTAAGGATTGGATACGAGAGGAATTCCATGGTTTAGTGGAGCCCCAAAGCTCAATTCCGTAAGTCCAAATAGGTCTGATTATTGTCATATATATGAACCGTTTGTAATTGGTTGAAAGCTTAGTGCGTTTGTCTAGTAAGTGTTAGAAACGTCGAGCGGTTTCTTGACGTTTCAGTCTTGTATGAGGATTCCATGTGAGTCGTTTGTCCAGGTGGAATCCTAGGTAACGCATTTGATCAACTGGGATAAGTGGGGAGAAATATTTTTAATTCATGTTGTAATTAACCAATATTTTTGGAACTTAAAAAGGTATGTGCCAAAAATATTGGTCGGTATGTCCTCCAATTTTTTTCAAGGCTTGGAACAGAAAAAATCTTTCAGTCTTAAAAAGCTTCAATATTACTGCAGTTTTTGCTGTCGATAGTTTTCAGTTCTTTTGGAACTAGAGCTTTTTTCTTTGCAACTTTTGTAGAACTTCTATTAAAAAAAACAATACAAAAAAAAACTTTAATTTAAAAGTTGTGCTGATTTCGTTAAAAAGTTATTTTTAAAAATTGACTTTTATTTATAGCTACTGAAACAAGCAAATCATTACACAAATCATGTGTAATTCAAGAAAAATTATAATTTTAATCTAAGCCTAATTCTTGTTTATTTTTCATTTTTAGAGTGCTACCAATGGGTAGTTTCCCTTCATAGTGTACATGTCATATTACCCGTTCATATTTACTTGTTGTATTTATTATTAATTACAGTTGTAAATTTCGTTAATAAAAAAATTTCATTTAATGAAACTTTTTTCAAGAACTTGAATAAATATAAATTAAACTTTTACTATAAACCTGGAAGTTTATTACAAAAAAAATATAGATTATCTTTATCTGATATTGTGTACGCTTCATATTTTTATTTATCAAATTTTCACAAAATACTCATAGTCATATATATTTTATGTTAATAAACAGATACGTCTTCAAGTAGTTTTTTACTCAACAACTACGAACTTTTCAATCAAAAACTTTCAGAACTATAATGCTCCATGTTACGTCAGCAACATTAGAGTTAAGATAAAGACCTACAGATGCCAACAGTTAACGACCATATATGAACACTCTATAAAATATTTCAAAATAACTTTCACAAACTTAACAACGCACTGATCATCCTACATGCCAAATGATCCTCGGAGGAGGTTCAAAAGAAGCTGGATGAGGGATCTCCTCTACTAACTGTAAATATTAAAATTAAGATCGGAAACGACCCCTTCGGGTTTCCTCTCCCTCACGCCTACCAACGACTTACTCCAAATTCTACTTCCCGACTGCACACAAGCTGGTTGTCGATAACTTTGACAGTTGTGAGTAGAAAAATTAAATTAAAAAAATGTTCCTGAATTCGCTACTGCACCTAACTAGGAACGTTTTGTCATTTATTCCATGATACCTGATTATTTTTCTTCACTATTGAAATAGTTAAGGTTTCTTCTCATTAGTAAGCAGCAACTAACTTAAATAAGATTCGGAGTGGGAAAAGAAGGGAGTAGGGTGAGCTATTTCTCTTTATCTACTAACTACGTTTTGAAGTAAATAACCGTTAAAATAACATTTGTCTCTTATGTTAGAATTTTCAAAAATCGAGTATTAATATGACTTTTTAGTGCAAATAGATAACTAATATATGGAATATTAGTAAAGATATGGAACAGGATAAAATGCTGCGACACTAGGAAAATAATTTATGTTGCATAACATCATTAGCTTTCACGTTTTTTTTTTTTTTTTTTTATTATTCTTTAGATTTAATCTCTAAAACCTTGGATTTAGAGGTTTTGTGGTATGGAATCTAATAAGACTGCGATAATAGGGATTTAGATATTATGATTGATTTGAAAATAAGACATTTTGGTAATATTTTATATCAATGATTGGAAAACAAGTTTTAATTCATCTATTCCAATTTGTCTGAATTCTCTTCTAATAATTATTTTTATAAAAATAAATGATTTGAAACTTGCATGAATTGTTAAATTTGGCCCCTCTTTTGTATAAATATAAAAATGTCGCTTCTGCGGTATGGATATACATGTAGTTTATAATTCGCAATCTGATAGGATTTATTCACTATGCTCCACAATGCTTATAATCATGCACAAGTGTGAAAAAAACAAACAAAATTTTTTTCACTATTATTATTCCATTTCTGGTTAAGAATTTATCATAATTTTGAAACTTGCTGGAAACCCTGCACCACAACCTGTATTAATTCTGGTGCTTTATGGATTGTTGGGAGAGAAAGGAATAGGAAAAATTGAGGAGAAAAAGAGAAAGAAGAAAACAAAATAAATAAATCATTACATTCGGTATTAAGGATGATTCATTATTTTTCTTTAACTTATTGATTACACTAATGAGTCATTTAGCAACTCAACATAATGTGCAACCTCATAATTTTATTGTCCTTCTCCGGTATATTTTATCAATGTCCAATATACTAAAGTGTATTTTTTTTTTCCTTCGATGTTATACATATTACTGTATTTAATAGGGATTTCCTAGCATGAAACTTATCTTTGTGAAAGAATGAGATATTCTATGCAATAAAATATAAATGTATGTATTTACATATGTCATACTTGAAATGCATTAGCATATGTAATAAGGGGTTTCACATATGTAAAAGGAGACTTATTAGGCCAGCTTTAAATGAAACTTATTTGTAATACGATCAGGGGGTTCCCTTATAAAATATACGGTTGTTAGTGGCAGACTTCCACCGTAAAGTATTCTTAGCACCTTTGGTACGCTTTCACAAAGAGCAACCCTCCATTTGTTGCCCTCTATATGTGTCAACAAAGGATATATTCTATTCATTCTTGAGTTGTGAAGAAGGGAAAATGAAAGGCGTTCTAAATGAACATGATCGGAATTAGCCTTTTATGTTTTGTATCTCTCTTACGTATTTAATTCGGTACGTTACATTCTGTCTCGAGTTCAACAGTTCAGTAATGTAAGTCAAGAGGGTTTAACAATTCTTTTTCTTTACATTTTTATAATTTAAGTACATTTGAAAAATACGTTCAATCTGAGAAAATATTCCATTTTTTTTGTTATTTAGATTTCAGAGAGAATCATGTATTAATGAAATAATATTAAAATAATAATTTAATAAAAACTGCAATGACTATTTTTTGCTTAACCATTTAAATATTTCTAAGGACACCTGAATCGTTCAGAATTCTCTCCATTCATAGTTGTTGTGAGGGTATAGTAGAATATTTTTAAACTGCAAAAACCTTCTCGTTAAATCTGCATTGATATAAATTATCTTGATAACTTTCTTTGTCATTTAATAAAGCAATGGTAACAAGAAATTAAAATTTTTAAAATGATAAATTATTGCTTCGGAGTAATATTATACTTTTAAAAAATAATTATTTTGCACCATTTTGATTTTTGGTCAAAAAAGAAATTTAGTAGAATACGAATTTCAAAGTCAGTTTTTGATTATGAAAAAAAAATTGATAAATTAATTTGATTATTATTTATTTATTTGAATAATAATAATACAATCTGCCACAATCAAAGGCATTTGGTATTATGGTTCTATGCTTACATTCATTCTTTATATACAAATTAAAATATAAGCTAAGAAGAAAACATAAGTAAATATATATATATTTTAAAAGAAATAGAAAAAATACACTGTAAAAATAAAGAAAAGAAAAAAATCACTTGATTATTATTATGGAAACACATTTATTTAATATTACAAATCGGATTGTATAATGTATAAAGGCTTTTTGTAAATTACGAGGTATTATAGTAATAGTATATTGTTACTTTACCATCTTATTTCTTTTATTTTCTGGGATAAAGCTATTCACTGAGTATTATTTTTTTTCTGAATATACATTCTCGATAAAAGCGTTTTACATTTTTACTTTTTTGTCAGAATAGAATGGACGTTGTATGTATGAGTCGGAAGAAAATGAATGAGATTCCATGCTGTAATATGACCCGCATATCAAATGGGACCATTTGATGAATGGTCTACTCATAAGTCTCTATTTATAACGACTATAATACCCTGAGAAATGAGGTTATGAAGTTTACGAATGACAATGCCGTCAACAGCGTCGTCCTACCAGGAGTGGAATTTCATTAAACCTTGTTCGATCTATTTTTCAAAATGCCTGTCCTATATAAATTTTTTCTAGTTTCTTATTTCTTAGAATTACGGTCGCTTATTGTACAAGACCAAGCATTACTTGGCTAGTAATAAGATGGAAATTCCTTTTTTTGAATGAAATTCATTCCATGCTCGATCCGGATTCCAAAGGCTCGAAATTAAAATTTGTTAATAAATTTGGTCACTTTTATAATTCACATTCAAATAACTGAATATTCTTCCAAGTGGAACCTCTGGCCACGTTATTTATTCTTGCTATAGTAAAGCTAACCAAGGTCCTCTATTTTGTTTTGTGATTTACACCTTTAACGATATCGACTGTTTGAGAGTATATCACAATAAACATCTCCTGAAATGTCACGTGTAATTTAAGCAGAAAGATGTATAAAACTTGTGTGAAGGCAATATTTTGGTCTATTTCCTGTAACTTATTGGTTTTATTGACTAATATTAATAATTTTATTTTTTGTTTGTTTTATGATTAGCAATATCTTAATATTTAATTGTTGTTATTCAAGCCATTACAAATTAAAAACTTAAATATTATCGCTCTTTCCGTTCTTTTAAAGATTAAAAATATGAAGGCGCGAAATATATATTAATCGAAACGATACATACCGATATGTTTTTCGATATTTACTTATCTGCTTAATCGAGTCAGCAATTTATAGATTATAAGAGTTTGTATAGGGTAAGTTTTTAAATTCATTCTTGATCTTATCAATGGCATAATTTCTACCAGTTTAGGGACGGATCCAAATCCATCCATGTATTCATCTCCGAATTCAGGAATTTGCCCATGTCTTGTACACACATGTTTAAAGTTACCATTTTGGGTGTAGGTTAAAAATAGTTTGAAGTTTCAATCCTCTAGTTAAATTGTTTGCTTATGGCGGAATTAGGTTGCTCATTTGGATGATGTAGCCGTGGTGATACTTGAATGCACGAGGACTGCAGTATGCTAATAGCAAGGACGTAGAAATATTGCCGCTCTGAGTCACCTGACATTTAGTCCCTCACGATAGCTCTCGCCCTTATCTGTCCCCTAAAGGACACCACCCTCATTACTGCCCTCTCTATTCAATCGATAATAACTCTTATTAACATTTTTCTTGGATGGAGGGGAGGAGGGTCAGATATATTTTGTATGGACGGTCGGATATTCATTTATTCTTCATTACTGTAGAAGTCATAGGAGCTGAAGTCCTCGATGGCATAGAAAAACCGATATAAATATAATTAATTATTATAAATAACTTGGGAGGGGGGGAGGAGCTAAGCTTGTAGCATCTGGAATTATGAAAATTTCCATAATCTTTTTCTTGGTCTTGTTAATTTTTTTTTGGTAGAAATATACTGTTTTGTTTTGCTTAAACTGTTATATGTTTAGCAAAAGTAAGTAAGTAAAAAATAATGGTGCAAGTTCAATATTCCAAAATTGAGCCGTTTGAGCCGTTAAGCTTAATATCAAATCGTGTTATCTCTTGTGTTGCCCAAAATCGGTCTTGGTCTTGCACTTTTCAAGACCAAGCCTGGTAAAAAAAATCGATTTTTTAAATAAAAATTAAGGCAAAATAGTTTCTAATACTCGACAATCTTAGTTACTATATGTTAATAATTGGTATAACCACTATACTTTTGCATTTAATTCCTCTAATTTTTCATTCGGGCTTAGTTATGTTTCTCCTATCTAAAAAAATACAGTAATATCTCTCTAGTAATAAGCTAATAAGTAACTGCATGACTGTATCGATACTCTTGCGCAAGATCAAGACCATGACCAAGACTGAGTTTGCAAGACCAAGACTCGCCTCCGTCTCGCATTTGGGCAACACTAGTTGTCTCCGTGCTACTTTATTTTTTAACAAATCGAATGTCGATATAATCGATTTTATATAATCGTAATGTACTGAATATTTTGTCTCACATTAACTTCTTCACTGATCATGCATATTCAATGTTTATAGTTATTATTGTTTAATGTATTATTCTTTTTTCTTTACAGGTATGTGTACATTGATCGATCCTATTATTTCGTAATTGTAAGTACCTTATTGATATTACATTTTTTTTTTTTTTATCGATCTAATGAATGTTTAACGTATATTCAAGTGTTTGCCTACTGTCTCTTTCATGGGAAACAATAGACTTATATCTTCATTAAGTTAATGGTGCTAAAATATTATCCTTTTGAGATACTTCTATTAATAAAGCAATACTTCTTCCAAAATTCATCTGGTAATTTAAATTTTTCATAATTTAATTTATTAACATATACTAATGTCATAATAAACGAAATATCAGTTAGATTGAATAATGTAGCCATTTATTATGGATATCAGTACATACTCTGGATTCGAAAATAATATTGATAGCTAAAATATCGATACGTTTGATGTTCCGTCTTTACAACTATTGCTATCTATATTTCTTCTGATACGTGAAGGCAAGGCCATAGATAAAGTTTCTTTGTCTTTATATCCAAATAGTATAAATATTTGCGATTAGTTTAGGTATGATAACCTTTTTGGGTTTCAGTAGAAACTTTTCCTGTTTAGTTTAGAGATTATACGACCATTAAAAAAAAAAAAACTTCTTTCTCCAGAGAACTAATGAATTTTTCTAGCATTATTCAACCAGCCTAGGTCCTAGATAAAATCTCTCTAGTGACATCTGTTAAATAATTAATTAAAGCAGCCATGATACTGTGTGACTCACCGTTTTCTCAATATAACTGATAAGTAGAATAACGGTTAGTATTCATTTACTATTTTTATTTTAAATTATATAAAAAATTATGTATTAAAGAACTTTAAAGATTTATACTGCTGTTAAAATAAAATAGAGAAGTAATGAATCCTGAAGTCTTGGTAGATTAGGCAAGTTCCTTAGCGCTAATTCCATCGTTGGAATCCTTCAATCGATTGACTTAATCCTCGATGGACAGCAATTTATGCTGAGTTTAGGAATGGCCTGCTGAATTCCAGTGGAAGATTAACTCTTATGAGAGGTTACAAAACATGAAAAATAAAAAATGAATATGAAAATACTTACCTACTGAATTACCTACTGATATTTAAAGCAGAAATAAGTATATCCCAAACGTCAATGGAACTGCCGAGCCATAGGTGAATGAACCGATGAACAACGGAACGGTCTGATGGATAACCGATGACATCGCTCTGCTCAACTTATTTTAGGAACTGACACATTATTTTAATCCTATATCGCGTAAAATTTCATGTGATGAGGAGGAATCTGTATGAAAAAAGTAAATGTATTGTGATTGATTAGGTACTCCGATGAGTATACAATCCAATTCTGTGAAATCTTATCAACTCTTTTTTTTTATTATTTTAAATAATATACTGTAATCTAGAGGTAAATTAGTAGGAAATTTCAATAAATAGATGTTGAGATATTAATTGTGGTTTACAAAATAACGGAAAACTAGATGCTTCCATACTACTGGCTAGACATTCAGTGTTTGGGTGTTCAGGTGACAAACGAACAACTGAGTGTAGACAGCTGTTGTGGCTAATGTGTAGATATCCGAGACCACCCAAGTATATCTAGCACCGGTTCTCTTCTACGGTTGCCATGTTGGGCTGTGTATGATAAGCACCTTTTTTAAATTGATCGAATATTTTCCAAATAGTCAAGATGTTTATTAAATTCTAAATAAATAAGAGTCCTGGGGCATTGTATTTGATTAGTAACCAATTTCAGAACAATCATTTATAGTTTATAGCTTATACCCATTTTGATGAAGAAATAATGGTTCATTTCTATGTATAGAGTGCTACCAATGGGTAGTTTCTCAACATGTGATTTCATGCTATTTTATTCCTTTGTTCACATTTACTGAATGTATTTTTACTTGTGATACAGTTGTAAATACCATCAATAAAAAAAAAAAAAAATTCTATGTAATTTCATTTTGTACTGAGTATATAAAAAAACAAACAAAAAAAACTTTTCATTGAAAAAAATGTATTCCATGTATCTTTATTGTATGTAAAAAAAATAAATTATTTTGATGGAAATGGCGTAGTATTATTAAAATCCTGGAATTAAATGAATTTGAGAATAAAGGATGGTAAATCATTCAATATTTATTTTAAGTTTAGGTATTTATTGGTTAATATTGTTTCAGATGTGGTCTGCTTGTATCTGACGTAGGTATATGTATGTATTGCGACTGCATTTACTTTGTTGGTACGATTATTATTAAATACTCAAAAGATGAGAAAGAATTATTTAAAAAATATAAAACTAAGCACTGGTTAGTAGCTATTGTAAATGAATATACTAGGTATTGGAGCGTAATTAAAACTTTATATGAAATATATAGTAAGGGAAAATATTGTGATCGTGAAAATTTTCGAATCTGTGTTTTCTACGGAAATACATGTTTTGAGATCCTCTGAGTCGAAATAATCAAGTCCCGCAAAATGGTTTGTGTGTGTGTGTTAAATTCATCATATCAGTGTAAAATTAAGCAGTTTAAAATAAAATGTAGGTTTTATTCTGATCGATGTTCCCTAACAGGGCTTAAATGGTTAATTTTCAATATTAGCTTCCCCTAAAGTACCTTTAATTTTTTTTATTTGAAACAATTGTCCATTTCACATTCATCTCTAATATAAAAGATAGTTAAATATAAAATATGAAAGAATTTGATTATTAACTAAAGGAAATATAAGAAATCGTAACGGAGAATAGTTGTAATTGAGGAACCAAAGGAATAAGAGCGCACCCGAGATCTCCCGAAAGATTAGAACACGCTTCCATACGTAACATTAGCTTAATATAATTAGGACTTCGACAATATTATGTAAATATACATATGCGGTTTTCATAAATGCTATTGTTGTTATAATTTGATATTTAATTGTATAGATTACAGCGATATAAATATTAAAATTTCTATATATAAGGGTACTTATATAAATAAAAATACCCACAATGAAATATAAATCAATATAGCGTTTATAGTTTTTACTTTCACTTCCCCTTTGTTCTAAAATACTTAATTCTGCTAAGAAGGTAAATGAAAGTTGTGTGATGCGCGCACCGCAAACGATTTTTTTGTTATTAAACTTTTTAAAATATCTCAATAGCCTACACTGTCTGAAATAGTTCTGTGTTTTAATGTGGCTAAAAATAAAGCTGTTTAAAAAAAAAAGCAGTATATGTACAGTATATGTAAGCAGTATATGTAAGCAGTATATCATCTTCCCACACATAGGCTTTCAATACCAGTTGCATTGCTTGCTGATTTGGCTCTTGAATCGAGCAGGTGTGTTACATTTCAATATTGGATGTTTTTCAGAATTTTTTTCTAATATTTGTTTTTCTTATAATTTCTTTTATTACCAAGTGTGTATGGTTTGTTTTTTAATCCATTATCACTAAATATTTCTTGTCTACAAATCATGCATAAATATATATGTTACAAATATTAATATTTTTATATTGGTATATTTTTAAAAAAGATTTTGAATTTACTTAAACCTAGAAATGGATTTAGATTTGTGAACAAAATACAGAACATATTTATTTCAAGTTAATAACTATTTCAGCAATTTTAATTTTGCCGCAGTAAGTCAAAAGAGAAAAATAGGTCACATCTGAAACAATATTGGCTCATAAATACGAAAAAGTTAAGAATTATTCAATTATTTGGGCTGAAATTCAGTCGATTCAAGATCTTAATTCTTATGTTTTTGATTTAATTTATTCATATTATTTTTTATTAGTTTATTTATTATGATATAATAATAATTATAATAATGATTATATTTCAATAATAATAATTTATTCATATTTAATAACCATATTATTCAGGAAACTGAACCCGATGTCTTAAGTTTATAAAAAAAAAAAAAAAAAACATGAGAGCGTTGATAACTTTATTTTAAGCATATCATACATTGTTTTATTTCTCTTATGATTTTTACTATTAACTCGAGATTAGATATTAATTAGTTCAAATATGAAATTCATTTTATGTAACATTAGTAAACTTAATTACACTTGTGTACATATAATTTTAAACAAACCTTTTATACGTTTGTTTAATTAAATAAATATAATCTTTGTATTGACTGTTCCTTAAGGAAACCTTTAGATTATCAGTAGATAAAAAAACTTCTAATCATGGGTTTATCCACTAACAGATTAGAAAAAATATCACGTACGACAGCTTATATTGACTTTATCTCCACCTCAAGGATTACAGCTTAGTTCATCACCTTCGGGCTTTCTTAAAAATTACCAAGGGCCTTTCATAAACTTTTTTTATTTATTGTTTGTACAGTATTTTAGAACAGAATGTGTAAACAATATTAAGAGAGGGCGAGAACGATCATATTTTTTCCTGAACTTCTAAGAACTAGTCTTATGTTAAATTTAAACCAAATAAACAAATCCATTTGGCAAACATTCATTTTCATATTTTTTGACAAACGATAGTATCATTTATGTTTATTTTATACATTAATTCTCCGAAATCACTTATTATAAAACATATCATCATAATCCTGAGATGTGAATGGAAAATGTATTCATCTTAAGGTAGAGTAAATATTTTAAAATGGCAATAGGTTCTTTGGATTGGAGGAAATATAAGTTAGCCGGACGGTTTTGGAGCGGGACCAAGATGTTTGGAGACGGACCGACCGTCTAGGATGTATCTGAAGTTAATTTTAACCCTATGATTCGGTCCCTGCCCCATTTAAATCTTTTTCACTTTTAGTATGGCTTGGCATTTGATCTCAAACTAGCTGGTACAAACAATTATTTTTTTTTAGGTTGTAAAGGAATTTTATATTGTTTTGTTGTGAAACTATATTTATATTTATTTCGTATAAAAAATTTAATTTATCTTATTCTCATCATTAATATTCCTCATATATTTCTCATAGTATAATAAATGAGTTGTATAAAATCCATTTTCACTTCGTGAATGTTATTTAAAAAAAAATCTACCTGATATTTAAATATTATGCGTTCTAAGCCAGTTAATAAAATTTATTTCGTATCAATATGATTGTCTAGGAGCTTATGATAATCTGGGAGGGCTTTTAACTCCAGCACAAATCCTGTCTTCTTCTCTGGCCTAAGAAAAATCTCGTGTATCCGATAAGGCGAGGAAGGGGAGAAAAAAAAATGCAATGACTTTATTTACTCCGAATAATGTTGGAAGGAGTTATGTTTAGGTTACATAACACTTCTGGTAAGTGTGAAAATACTACTTTTGACTTCTGAATTTATAACAAATGTGACGTCTGACTTTATAATAAATATTTATATTTATTATAAACTTTATTCTGGAAACAGAATTGTGGACAAACAGTTTCCAACGATTGTGGCAGCATCCTAGGATCTTCAGATGTTATTAAATATAAAATATTTTCTCATTAAAAAATTCGAAGTAATTATACCGACAACGCATAAGTAAATATTATACGAACTTGCACGGCTTGTAAAGCTTGGGAAAAAAAACTATATTATTACAACAGAACAAATGTATATTTTTTATATGGTTGAGTGCATATCATTTAATATTTATTTAAAAATTAATTAATTACATTGTATTAACTTATTACTAATGCGCGTGTGGAATGTATTGTTATTCTAATTATTTTATATCATAATTTTTAATAACTGTTTATGCGTTTGTATATTTCAACTATCAAGAATAATATAATTTATTTATTGTTTTATGATATAATGTTAATTAAAAAATGTCATATAAATAATAGCTTAAGTGCTAAACGAATAAGAATTTCATTGATAATTATAATATTTAAAGCTGTTTGACGTATCATGAAGGTTATTTAAACACACGTTTTTTATCTTATTTGTATTAGAAAAATTATCTTTTTACTTGTAAATGTTGGTGTGTCATCATCATACGATTCAGCAACAAACAACTTAAATGTGTAAATCCATGTTATCACACCTTTGATGAAGAGTTAATCATCTCGAGTATTTTAATTATTTCATATTATGTTCGTAAAGGATTTATAGTTATCAATATTCTTTAAAAAAAAGTTTATCAATTTATCATAATTTTGAAATCATGACAACTTCATTGTTAGGATTGCTTAAACTAATCAGGAACTAATGAACGTTGCTTATGAATGGAGGCATAAACCATCGACTGTTTGAATTGTTTTGGAGGTTTTTGGTACTTACGTAAGGTCGAATGTTGATTGTCCAAACGAAAAAGCTAGCTAGGCCTTGGATCGACTAATCAGGAAACTTGAATAGGAATTAGTTAGTCCCTTGGAGTTACACTCCATCCGCTTTTTGGAGTGTTACGAAATCTGTCAGGGTATGCTAAGTAGCGTTACGACATAATGACGTAGCCGAGATTTATATTGATTTATGATATGACTGCCTATGACTAGGCAAACGTGACTGTTGGTTGAATAAAGCCGTACACATTTTTGGTTTGCTAATGTTACAATCGAATCGTTTTTATTAATGTAAGTAATTTCCCTACAATATTTTCATTATAAATTTCTCAAAAAAAAAGTCAGAATGGTGCTCTAAAAATCTCGCTAGGCCTTGGATCGACTAATCAGGAAACTTGAATAGGAATTAGTTAGTCCCTTGGAGTTACACTCCATCCGCTTTTTGGAGTGTTACGAAATCTGTCAGGGTATGCTAAGTAGCGTTACGACATAATGACGTAGCCGAGATTTATATTGATTTATGATATGACTGCCTATGACTAGGCAAACGTGACTGTTGGTTGAATAAAGCCGTACACATTTTTGGTTTGCTAATGTTACAATCGAATCGTTTTTATTAATGTAAGTAATTTCCCTACAATATTTTCATTATAAATTTCTCAAAAAAAAAGTCAGAATGGTGCTCTAAAAATCTCTTAATAAAAAAAAAATCAAGGAGTCATGAAAAATTCTGATGACGAATATTGAACTTAAATTTTTAAACATTACAAAAATCAACGGAAAAATATAACAATTAAATCATATTTTTCCTGTATGACCTCAATTGACTTCAAGCACCAGAAGTAACCATACTCCTAAATCTGCTTATGAACTTGCTTTAATTTTCTTCAATTATTGCTAGATTTTTTTTTGCTGATACGTTGGCCTCTTCATGCATACATAAAGATGCAAACAAACCCACGCTAAAAAAAAGTTTATTTTTGACGCTAGTGGCAATTTCGAAATCGAAAGAGTGATATTCATAAATATATTTTTTTTGGATTCAATGAACTCTGAAGAAGTTGTCTGATAGTTGTCGGTTAATAGTTTCCGGTATCTGTTACTTAATGTTTTTGAAACCATTAATCAGAATTATTTTATTAGTTTTGATCATTTTGGTTATTTTTGTATGTACTCAAAAGTGAACTAAAAATATGTAGGACTCTTTTCTTTTACAATTATACAAAAATCACCACAATATACTTTTGACATAATGCTGCTAAAAAAAAAATCAATCAGAATGTTTATAGCTATATTACGAGTGTTGTACACTGGTAATATAACCAAACAATAACATAATTGGTTCCATACTAAGTAGGACAGCTGTCTCATAATATAGGAAGCCCGGAAATTGCTAGTTAAGTTTCTAATGGGTATTGAACTAAAAAAAAAAAAAAAAAATACGATGAGGCGTCGCACATTAGTCTCACACGGGTCATATTGAATATATCGTATTTAAGGACCGATGTACATGTAGCGGGTTTTCTGTTCCTGAATAGAATCAAAATATTTCCTTGATTAGTGGAAGTACCTAGCGTCTGATAAAGCCATATACACCTGAACCAGTTAATATTTATTTTGTCGTGCGACTGTGAAATGCATTTTGGCTTTTCCATTCTAGTTATAAAAGTTTTGCAACCTTTTTTCTTGCTGTTGGCAAAAATGAGGCAAAAATGAAGGAAGGAATTGAAAAAAAAAAATGAGGAATCCCAATTGCGAGAATTTCCTCGCAACATTCGTCAGTATTTTTGTTTGATTTGATATCTTTTATTATGATATTTACAACTGTATTAGTATGAATACATCAAGTAAATTTGTACAGAGAAATATTATTACATGAAACACGCTTGTTGAGAAACTACCCACTGGTAGCACTCTACGTATTTTAAATATCATATTCAGGTAAAGAGTATTACAGCTGCTAAATATTTTGAGTCTTGGCCATCAATTATAATAAGCAATTATTAATTGAAAGTTCTGATAATAATAACCCCATGAATCCAGGTACCAAGAGATTAGGCTAAAATATTCTGGAAATTTCGATGTATTTTTATTAATATATCCACTATAATTTTGTGATAAAAAATAGGACTTCGGATAGATAGAAATCGTGATCCATCATACTTTTTTAAAAATTTATTTATTCATGATATATAATTGTATAATCACATGAAAACTTGAGAAACTTGTAGCACTCTAATAATATATTTACATAAGAAGATAAAGAGGCCAACTTCTTTTCGGACGCCTTGGAGGTTTATCAGGGATGGAGGAAAAAGCTAGTTTTGAAATATCATAAGAAACAAAAACAAATTATAAGAGCAAGATGAAGACACCTCGTGGTCTCGCGTTGGGGCAACACTCGACTTCTTCCAAAAAATCCTCAGTTTAGTTATTTGTTTCAAACAAGAAACATGATAGTGTCCTAAGAAATTCTCGTAATTTTAAGGCATTACTGGAAAACAATTTCGCATCCGCTGAAGCAACTAGTGAGATTGTTAAATTTGAAGGTAAAGGTGTCCTTGACCAGCGCACTGCTCGGCGTTGGTTTGAAAAATTTAGTAGTGGAGATAAGACGTTGGAAAGGAAGACGCCCTCCGGACGAACATTAATAGATATTGATGAGGAGCAGGAAGCTGTTGTGTCAAATCCGTCCACGAGTACTCGAGAACCTGCCAGGGAGTGTGTTGTGTCAAAAGATTCTGTAAGTGACTCTTCATGGGGAAGGTGAAAAAGAGCAGTAGACTGGTCCCTCGCGAACTCACTCCTCAGCAATCAGCTAAGAGGTTAGAAATTTGTGAAAATTTATTGAAAAGCCCTACTGATATGTGACTCCTGCCTCGTCCATCACATAGCCCAGACCTCGCACCATAGGATTACTACTTATTTAGATTCATGGCACATTTTCTTCAAGGGAAAAATTTTGATAATTTTGCGGAAGTTGTAATTGCAATCCAAGAGTTTTATTACAGTCACCAAAAAGAATGGTATCGGCGTGGGATCGGGCAATTGGCTAGCAGATGGCTGATGACCGTAGATAACAATGGACTATACTTTGAGTATTAATTGTATTTCATATCAAAGAAATAATAATACAAATATTTGTTTTTTTTTTTATCCTATTATATTGATTATATTGGTCCCACCGAGTTTTCATTCTTGTAATATTTACTTTTCATTTATTTCGTTGCGAAAAATGATAAATACTGGAATAAATAAAATAATTTATTTTCATAAATATTTAGTATTTTATAAACTGAATCAAATCAATCACGCTTGAGTAAAGTTTGCGGTTTAAACAAATTTTAACAAGACTCAAGTTTATAACTTTCAACTTGAGTCATGAAGACGGGAAGTTTTTGTTTGTATAACGGACCACCCTGACATGACGTTTTTGCATAATTGTTATGTTTGTGAAGAAGTCGTTGAAACTGAGCTAACTTAAAGGCTCCTGAAACTGCCGTGGAGCGTGTGACAGACTCCTATTGTTCCTCTTATCTGTCCCTGTTGCCAGTTTATTACAATGAGTCTTGCCGACGAGATGACAACTGAGATAAAACTCCCTGAGGTTACGTAGACTACATATATACACTGCCACGTGTTGTTGGCCTAATGTGTTTTATTGTATATTGACAATATTTTCAGTTATTACATCACTAAATTTCGTGATGACTGGCCAGTAACGAAGTTCACTCAACGGTCCAATGGAAGGTGCTACTGCAAGGCAACAGGGAGAAAAACTAATAAATGTTATTTATAAATAAATCCCGCCATTTTCAGTATAATATTGATATACATTTTTGTTGTTCACTTATGTTGATGAATGATGTCAACGAATGTTGCTTAGCGCCGGTTTCGATTTTAATCCCTTGTTAACTAATGTTAATGTTAGATGGCATGTTAATTACTACATCGGCTTAGATGAAAGGTATGTTTGGCGACCCTTTATTTTAATTCGGAGACAATTGTATGTTAATAAATACACATTCCTTCGAATTTAGGCTAAAACTATAACTATATATATATATATATATATATATATATATATATATATATATATATAAATTGGCACTCACAGCTAACTCATGAGCACCTGATGACAAAGGGGACGCCCCCTCAGTTTCTCTGCTGCGGGGTCAATTTAACAGTCAGGCACATTTTGACTGAATGTTATGGATATGAAACACAACGGAATGAAGTTGAATTGGAGAACGATATAACTGAAATTTTGAAAAATACCATCAGATTGGCAAAAAAAAGTCTTTACATTTCTTCAAATAACGCACCTATACAACAAAATTTAAAATTGGCTGACACTTTTTTTTTTTTTTAAATATTTTATGGTTTAAATTTATTGTTAAATTTAATTTCATCTGATATAAAATAAATATTTCGTAAGGGCTAAAATGCCCGTAAGAGGTTGAGGAGCTCCTCGATTGTTATAAATAAATAATAAGTAAATATATATATGTAAAACCTGTACCACTACAACCCATGAAGGGTCTTGTTTTCAGTGCTATTGAGGGAAAGCATTGTTATTTGGTATACGGTTGTGCAATGAGGTGATTTGACCGAGATCACGCTCAATCGCCAGGTTTTTCCCCTTACTCCATTATTTTAATTAAGAGTACCCATTTTATAGAGGCTGTGTGAGTCCAATGAGGGTCTACCTACTTACCCAGTGTCTACCTCGGCCAATGAAACAGAGTAAATAACTTTTCTGCCGTGAGCCGCGATTCGAAACTGGGACCTTTAGCATTGCAAGCTCATTAATAAAATATAATAGAATAGTTTAGAAACTCATATTTTTCTTAAAATATAATAGACCTTCTATAAATATGTACGTTTTGTCGGTGCGAGGCCAATACTTATGGATAGAAGGGGTTTGACGGAACTATGGTTCCAGAATGTCCAAAAGAGCTTATACAAATAATAGAATTTTATAATTAGAGTTTTATTGGTTGTTAAAAATTAAGATATATAGCATCATTCGGTATATCGTATAATATATCTACCATCATGATATATTTACTCACTCATACACAACATGAGAGGGAATGTGGGAACCCTGGTGAATGCTGTTGCTATTATAACTCTTTAAGAGGCTGAAGATTGGCAGATTTGTCTTAAAAGGTTACGCCCCTATCTTTCTTTTATGGGCACGGAGATTCTATCCCCTCGGTTTATTACCTGTTTTATTACCCCTGTAAATGTTCGACCTCAACGTAAGGTGTTGGTGGATCGTTTCTGCAGAGCTATTACCTTAGTCTATTGAATAGTTTCCGTATTAGGGCTTTGAACCAGCACTTACGGTGTTATTAATGTTCGTATACTTCGTTCTGAAGAAACATGCGTACCGATGAAACTGACAAAGTTGAGTTTCAACACTATGAGAGAAACAATGTCTTGAATCACCGGAGATTCACAATTTTTCAATAATTTAGTTATAGTAGCCTTATTTGGCTGAGTTGATGCTTCTTACCTAATTTAACTTAACTATTTAGAATTTTCGTTTTAGTATAAGGAGATCGAACCTGTTCCACCAAACCTCGTAGCCAAGCACTATCGCTTTATTGGATCATACCTTATTTTGTAGAGGATTTCAGTTTTTAGTTGTGCTTTTGAAGGCATTTAGACCTTAAATAAATATAGAACTTTTTGATGGAATCAAAGTACGGGAAATATCCTTGATAAATATCTGCATATCCTAGAATGGAGGGCTGTAGATAATTTCAACATCCCAAATATACAGGTTAAGTTGTTTGGTAACTTTTTAATATTAATGTTTTGTGATATTTTTTTGTTGTAAACTTCTTTATATAAATTAGTTATTGTTTCTTTAATTTTAAGCATTGTATTAGGGCAAAAATATCCCTGTGGTTAACAACACAAATTGTTGTAAATCTATTTATTTTTTTAACTGAATTTAGAATTTGTCAGGTTCCGATTTTAACTACTAGAGTTAAAGTCTTCTTCGCTAAATTCTAACTACCGATTTTAATAATATTTTAGTAATTGTGATAGTATTTTTTTAAAAATGTGTAATTACTTGAATATACGAGATTTTTATTAAGTTGAAATGAATTTATTGTTCATACTTATTTTTTTATAAGGTGACCAAAAAGACTTTATTCCTTTTTCTTCGTTACTTTCCTCATGTGGGACAAAATGTGTAGAACCTCATTCTAGATTCTTAAAAGACGAATTATTTGCACCTTATGTTGAGCCCCTTTTCGTTCTTACGGTTCTTAAAACATTTTCAATCTTGGCTCCATATCGTCCTATTGACTATTGCCTCAACATTCCTCAATCTTTATTCAAATCAGCTTTTTGCCAAATCTGATAAATCTGCTGCCTTTCTCCAGGCATTTTTCCTTTGACCTTTCGATCAAGATATCAGTATTGTCAAAAGAAGGGTCACCTCTTACCCTGTGCGGCTGTTAATTGCGCAAGGGTTGTCTTAGCTTTAGGGCCCTCGAAGTCTACTCGAAGCATCTCAGACTTCTCAAGTACTTCTCTGGAGATGAAAAAGGACCAGTTCCAAGGCCATGCCTAGGAGAAGATCCTGTGTATAAATCCACCTCTCGCTCATCATCTATTTCCTTATTTCGTTAAAAACAATTTCAAAATAAAGAAAACCTGGTTTGAAATGTTATTTAAAAAAATAATAATAATATAACAGGTTATTATTATTGATGATAATGATTGTGGAGTTTTTCATAAAAAAAAAACAAAAAAAAAAAAACGCTAATTATTTCACAATGGTTTATTGTTTCCAAACAATTATACATCTGATCTATGTTAGTAATCAGTAGCAAAGAAAAAAAAATAAAAGGTAATTCCTATTATTGGCCTAAAATTTTTTTCAATCATTAATTTTCTTAGAAAATAGCATTACTTCAGCAAAACTTTCAAAAATCAAAAACCAAAACAAAGGATATATCCTTTGTAGTAGAACATTTACAAATTATCTAGAGACCATACCTTTGCTCTAAATTGTACGAATTTTTTTTTTTATACAAAGTTTCGTAAATTTTTAAATAACCACATACAATATCCACAAAAAGTGTATACTTTTGAGTTATCCGGAAATCTCATTTTACCATCCCTCGTAACTTTTTTTCCCAGCTTTCTTTTCGTTGAAGTATGTTATGTAGTTAAATTTAAAGGGTATCAAGAGGAGGGAGGACTTTAACCATGTTTCATTGAAATCGATACATTCGTTTAGCCGCTACAGTCTATAGCAACACAGGTTTTTCGGCCGCCATCTTGAAAAGAAAAGGCGGATAGTAATGTCGATGTAAGAGGATCATCCTCGGGTTACCACTGGCTTTAAATCCAAATTTTAAAATAGTCGGTTTTTCAAATTTGAAAATAGTCGGTATTCCAAATTTGAAAATAAAGAGTAGTTCCGGAGGAAATTCGCGGATATATTCGGACAAAAAATTTTTTATTCGATTTTCGAATTCTATATATCCTGAAACGTAGAACCTCAAATTTTGAAGGGGGATTAAGTTTTTGAATTTTTTGGTCGATTACAATGGTTCATTGTTGAAAATAATAAACAAACAAATTAAAACCATTCCGTTATTTATTTTTGTTGTAATTTGAAAGGTCCATATTTTATTTAATGGCAATCAGTCCTTAAATGAATAATTTATCTGATAAGATATTAAGATTTTTTCCAAACGAGAGGTTTGGAAGAATTTTTTTCATTACATTTTTTTTGCCATATTAATTTTCCAATAAATTTCGTACTGAAAATAAAAGGAGTTATGTTGACTTCACCAACTTAAAAAGAGAATTGGTATTTACATTATCAATTTTTACATGTTTAGTAAACTCAATATAAGTTAACAGTAAAATAAGAACTAATTTTGAATAGATACTTTTCCTCGCTCCCCTTCTAGGAGTACATATTTTGATTTAAATCAGAGGTTTATAATTTAAGGAACCGTAATATATTAATAAGACCATTATATTACTAAAGATCCTCATCGATTAGAGAACTGATGAAAAAAATAAATTACATGGTAGGAAATCTAATCGGTGTATAATAGTAGGCGGAAGTACTATAATCATTTTATATGTTAAGCATTTTTAATTTTAAAAAATTAAATCGTAGACTAACATTAAATTTAAAGTTTTTTTTTAAATTTACTATTAACCATATGCGATCATGTTTTTTGATTTTGTTATATATAATAATAGATATAATTTAATTGGAAAATAAATGTTCTACCTTATGACATACAATATTTTATTTATTTAATACAATACAGTATTAGATTTTTAGTGGTGGTTTACAAGCATCATGTTATGGTTTGAAAAAAGTATATATATTCCAAGAAACAGTATCAGTGAATGATTTGGCAGATACAGTTTCGGCCTTCGCCATTTGTCGTGCCCGGACAAAGACGCCATCTCCCACTAAAAAAAGTTTTTTATATGAAGTATTAATGTTTAAATTTTATTTAATTAAATATGTCTCTGATTCAGTTAGTTTGCCAGTGGGCTAAAATTATTTATTCTCATACAATGTATAAATTTTGGTTTATAATTTTATGTTACTTGATTTTTTTCACCAAGATATTTGAAGCATTTTGGTTTATTATTTTCAATAATCAACCATTGTAATCGATCAAAAAATTCAAAAACTTAATCCCCTCTCAAAATTTGAGGTTTTACGTTTCAGGATACGTAGAATTCGAAAAATGAATAAAAGTTTTTTTGTCCCTCCACCGTCCTCGCATTTTCTCCGAAACTACTGGACCGATTTTTTTCAAATTTGGATTTAAAATTAGAGGTCAGGATGATCCTCCTTCATCGACATTTCTATCCGCCTTTTCCTTTCAAGATGGCGACCGAAATACGTGCGTTGCTATGGACAATAGCGCCTAAAAGATTTCCATGAAACTTCGCTAAAGTCTTTTTCTCGATGCCCTTTAAATTTATCTATATAACATACTTCGACGAAAAGAAGCTAGAAAAAAAGTAACGAGGAATGGTAAAATTAGATTTAGAGTCCTCAAAAAGTATATCTTCTTTTGTTTATATTGTGATAATATGTTTCAGAGGCATTTGAATTTCCTAAAAAATGAAGAAAGTTTCATTGATCTCAAAGCACTACTAGTTAAGATATCGCGATTTTTAAATACTTTTGGTTTATTATTTTCAATAATGAAGCATTGTAATCGAACACAAAATTCAAAACTTAACCCCCTCTCAAAATTTGAGGTTTTACGTTTCAGGATAGGTAGAATTCGAAAAACGAATACAATTTTTTTTTGTCCGTTCACCGTCCGCGCATTTTCTCTAACTACTGGACCGATTTTTTTCATTCATAACAATTGATCGGTGCCCTCTCCAGCGCGGTGCCCTGGGACAATGGCTCCGTTTGCTCAGCCCTCATGGCGGCACTGGACCTAATAATAATAAAATTTTCGATGTATTAAAAAAAAAATTGAATTGATGTCTCACTCGTAATCATTAAATGCAAATGGGTGTTTCATTAATTGTACAAATTAAAAAGTAAATAATTGATGAAAAATAAAAATGTAGTAGGGTATAAAAAAAATTTCAAAAATCACAATAATCTGGCTCCAAGCGATTTTAATGTATATTTTACATTTACCCTGCTACATAAAAAAAACACAAAAAAAAATTGTATAAATTCCCTAGTGGTCGGCAAGAGACCGCGCTAGATACCTAAATTCTGATAGGCATAATCAATAAAGATACCACTGATGTACATACAGTTATTTGTTACTTTGGATAACAAAGAGATACAAAAAAAAAACAGAGCAGACTTGTTTAAGGAGATAAATATTACGTAGGAATTGTTCTGGAAATAGTAATTTAATTTTAAATTTGGAGGCGAAGTCCGCACAATCAAATTCGAAGCTGTAAAAACTATTTATTTTTTTATAACATTCTTTTTTAAAACGCTAATGCCTTTTAGATAGGACTATCATTCATATCTCGTTAAAATGTCATACCAAAAAAGAAGTATATCTCTTAGTATACACAGGAGTAAATTAATTACAGCTGGACGAAATAAAAACTCTTCAATAAATGTTTGTTTTCGAGAGAAACATTCCATTCATTTCGTCTTACATAAGCTCGTTTGGTTTATGATTCTCACGAGTGTCAAAAACAATTGAAAAAAGAGTAAACATATGATATTTGTTAATCGTAATATTATTTGATGGATTAGTCACAGACCCCATTGAGTGTAAGATATTCATGGAGAGCAGTTAAAGGACCGATGTCCCTCACGCCTCCTGAAGAAAGATGTCTTTAACCTCCGGTTCCTCATCAGCACGGTATCATTCTTGACTATGACGTATGACGTAATAACATACGGTGGCTTAGTGGTGATTAAGGCGCCTTTAAGGGCCTTTAATGTAAGAATTAAAACCAAATTACGGCTGAGACAATAATTATATGTAATTGTGTTTCTGTTGATGACCTTACGGACCAATGGATTCCTCTTCTTTATATCATTCTTTCCGTTAGTAAAGTTTGTAAAAAACAGGCTGTAAGAAGGATTTAATTGTTATAGAATTACACCACACTAAATAAGGGCTTAAGGATCGAGCAATAAGGAACTTCTAACGTTTACATCCAAAACTTCCTTTTCTAACTTTAGATGAATGCGATTATGTAGCTATCTGTTTTCATTTAACTATTTGATTTGTATTTTTTAAGATACAATTTTTTAACATACAGGATAGAATATCAAGCAATACTCAAAGTAAAGTTGCACGGTAAGGTTACTTTCTTGGCACACATAGCGGAAAAATATGTTTACTGCAATCCTGACTTTGCTGGAGAAACATAAGCGTGTGAAAGGGCCTTTTAAGTATCTATTAATTTTTCATGGTGGTTGAAACCTCAAGTAATCAACTACAATTAATAGGATAATACTAAATTCGAGCAACTTGACCGTGTAAGAAGAAAAAAATGGACCTACAGTCATAAAATTGATTTTCAATTTAGGTTCAAGCTTCCCTCCCACTCTTTAATCCACTAGTATCCAGTGACTGTTTAATAACATAATTGTTTCAGATCTTCTGTTAGCGCTATAGCGATATGGAATGTAACCTGTTTGAGACATAATTGATAAGATCCTTTTTTATTTTTATTTTTTTGTGTGTGTGTCCTTCCATTCCTCGCCGTTAAGGCTATACGGGGTTTTCCCGGACCAGGGAGTGTGTGCGGGAATTTAAAATACGCCTTGGCACCGGGACGCGAACTCGTGACTATTATTTTTATATCATTTCATATATTAGGTTGCCAGGCAACGGCGATGATGTGCACAACGCGTTAGCCCATTCGGCCACTCCGCCTACTGATAAGATCCTCTTGTAAAATATAAGGCTATTCCATTCCTCCGATCCTGAATGGCTTTTTTTTTTTTTCAATCTTAAAACATGTTATTTAAAGCTACCCATTTTAATTAATTCTAGTATGTTATTTTTTTTTTTCGTTTCTCATTATTTATATCGGTTAGAACACTCTTGAATTGTAATAGCTAACTTTTACAGGCGGTCGTTTCCTTCCACCAGATGACATTCCGCCAGGCCAAGGATCTTGCGTGCCTTACGCCCAGCCCCGGTGACGAAACCGTTTCGGCAGCGATGACATCATGTTCTTGCCATATCCCCGTTCCATCTCCCTTTTTGTTTGCTCTCGAGTTCTCCGCTGACATGAAAGCGTCGTTGTCCCCGTTAGAGGTGGACGTGGAATAACTGCCCCCTCGTCGCGTGAGGGGAATGGATATCCGCCAGTTCCGTTACCCGATCCCATAGACTTGTGATTCAGCCGAGAGCAAATCCTTTAATCCTATTATGGCACCCCGAATCCCTGCCTCCTAACAATATTTTCCTATACATGACCCACTTAAAGTATTAACACTTTAACAAAGCCTCTTCAACTTCGGCTTTCACTGCTTCGATCAAAAGTAGTTATTTTTAAATGACATTTTTCACATACCTTTTAAAATATGAGTATTTTAAAAAGGCACCCGTTGTTTTTCTTTAATGATCTTATTAGTTTGAAAAAAAAAGCTGAAATGACTTTGATTCTACCAGTAGTTATAATCATGATTTTCTTACTCATTCCTCATAAAATCAATAAAATTGTTTCCTTTCAAGATGGTGTACGAAAAAACTGTGTCGATGTATACTGTAGCGCCCAACTGGATGAACTTATTTTAATGAAATTTGGCAGTAGTCATCTCCTCGAAGCCCTTTAAATTTATATATATGAATTTAAATTAAATTTTCTTAAAAATAATCAGAGCAATATTAGTAAAGACATCGCGGTTTTTAAGTGTTTTTAGTTTATTATGTTCAACAATCAACCATTATAATTGACCACAAATAAAAAGTTAACCCACCATAAAAAATTTAGGTTTCACGTTACAAGATACATAGGATCAGAAAATCAAATAGAAAAAAATCAGTTCGTCAGCCGTCGCGTCTCCGTGACTACTGGACTAATTGTTTACAATCGAAAAGTATTAAAATCCAATGTTTTATGAAATGCCTTATGGCAATGTTTTCTTAAACGGTACAATATTAAGATAATATGAAAAATAGGTAATCATTGGATCTCTGAGCAATCGTAATTTTTTAATAGAAATATTATCTCAGTGACATGGTGTGAGTGTTGGCAGTGGTAACGAATGGCTTGTTGATATAATATAATAACATCCACACTTTTCTTCCAAAATGCTGGCCGAAATAAACTATGTTATAGACTGTAGGGACCAAACGGATGAACCGATTTTAATGAAACTTGGATAAAGTCCTCCTTAAATCCCTTTAAATTTATGTATAAAACATACTTCACATTTGATGCGATATTGCTCAAGTCGACACCAAATAATATGATTTATTTATAAACAGCCACAAATCCACTTTAGTTATTCACTTTGCAGTTACATTTAAAGTATTGTCTTAAGTTACTGTGCCTGCCTGAAAGTCGTCTCTCCAGAGTTATCGCCATTGAAGTGATTAAACGTAATACATTTTGGTTCAAAAATTGGTGCAATTTGGCGGAAAGATACTCTTGCAGGTTCGAAATTTTTTTGGAATATTTTTCATTATGGAAAGACCATTTGGCAACAATACGATCTGTGATCACCTAGAAACATTGGGAGCAATATAAATTAGCGGCATTGAATTCTGATCGATTTCTATTGTGTAGGGAATCGAGTTATGATCTTAAAATCATGAAATTCGTGGATGGTTGCTGTTGGGATTTAACTGGGCGCGAGTTTAGTTGGTTGTTTATACTCAGATGTGAACTCCTTTCTTTGAATTACATCCCACGACTTGGCAGGGAATATACGGATTGTCCATTCTGTAATCTACCAGTAAAGTAAGACCTGATCTATTTTTTGGCTGAATGTACAATGCTTACTCAAATGCGTATCGAATTTCTTGGAATTAGCCCGGTTCGAAATGATATCCTAATTTCTCTCCTCTGCGAACGAATGTCGTAAAATTCCACCGTTTTAATTTGCTACATGCAGCATAGATAATGATCCGTCTTATTTATCTGTGATCAGTTGTATTCATGTTATTGTTATGATTTCCATTATTTTCCTTTATTATTATTTCTTAGATATAAATTATTCAAAATATTCTATGATGAAAAAAAAAAAAAATACTTCAGTATTAGGAATTACCTCTTATATATTTTCCTGTAACTGGTACGGAAAGCAGTGTTACATTTTATGTATAACTGTTTGGAAATAATAAATCATTGTTAAATGATTTACAGCGTTTTTCATTTTCATCTCTTGATTTATGAATGTGAACATCGGAAATTCATTCTATTTGTTATACAAACCTAAAGCGTTCTTGTAACATTAAAAAATATTTATGTGAATAACGTAAGTAATAATCACTGTTTTTTAAAATATTGTTATTGATTTATGATTAAATTTCATTTTCTTATAATGGAGATCAACTTTGAAAAAAAAGGATTTATAGGGGATTAATACTTATTGTCAAGCGTACGATGGTTTCTATGTTGTGAAAGTGCTATTTACGTTACGTCCCTGATTATGCCACAACACGAATGACCTGGCTTATATTTATCTGTGTTCATTCTTTATTTTTTCTTTAGCTATTCTCAGTCATGGCCATAAAAACTGTAGACAATAACCGGGCACTTTATTATCTAATATAGTACAAGCTATAAACTGATAGCGAATTAATTATTGTTGATCTCACGTTGTTAATAATAGTAATTAATCTTTTAAATTACTGTTAAAATGATGTCAACAAAGATTTTCTTCATTTCTAACAATAAGTAGTTAGGTAAAAAAAAAAAGTTAGCATCCTTGTTACTTGTTACTTGTTACCTTGTTACTTTTTACTTGTTACCTTGTACAAGGACTTTACTAAGTAGTAATTCTTTAGATATTTATGTTGTGTCAAATATTGAGTATGTATAGTGGCAAATTTTCAATTCAATTGTTTTCTTTAGATGTTATCAATTGTTTTTAATTTACTTATATTTAGTTTATTTTATTTATTTTTATTGTATATAGTTTTTATTGAGTTTTACTTTTGTTAATTTTTTTTTTTGTATATACGGTGTGAATGTGTTCATTTATCAATATAATTATTGTCCCCGTGACAGAATATTATATGTCTAAATAAATAAATAAAAAAAAAAAAGATGTTATCAAGAATGCTTATCAGTAATATTTCCCTGTGATTACCGGATCTCCTTTTTAAAATATTAAAGTATATATTTTTTATTTATAGAACATCTTGATATTTTTTTACGAACTTTATTTCATTATAAATTCGTTAACACTTAATTATATGTGAGGAGAAAAATATACAGAAATCTAGGTTTCAATGACATTCTTCAGTTATTTGTTTGAAGAACGTCTTTTTTTTTGTTTTTTCTCTTGTGATTTTTATTTTATTTTTTAATTTTGATATTTATTCATTTATAATTATTATAGATGAGAATAAATTCAATTCAGGCTTAAGAATTTAAAAGATGATTTCATAATAAAATTGTATCTTAAACTCTATATATTTTCTTAACCCTGACCATCGAGTATTATTAAAATCCAAAGCTTTCCATCAAAAGAGGATTATGACAATTTTTTTCTGAATGCGAACAATATTAAGATAAAATAAGAAATGGTTGCCATTGTCATTCATTGGATCTCTGAGAAATTATAATTTTTCCATATAAATATTATATACGAGACATGGTGAGAGTGTTGGGAAAAGTAATGAATTGGTTTTAGAAGTAATACAATAGAAAATGTAGAGAAGATAATCCCTCTCTTCAGTTAGGGAGGTCAAAGAAAGTCGACCAAGTTCCCTGACTACAACCGGTCCCAAATATTTATTCCTTTCCCTTGTCAACCGTATTTCCTTCTCAGTTGGTCACAGGCAAACAATTGTGTTTAAGCTGTACATAACTCCTTACCTGCTTAAGCTGGTTATTTAATGTTCCGGATAACAGAAATTCCCTTAAGACAATGAGGATATAAATCATATCACGTGAGCGACTGCATATGATCTGGAAATGATGAAAGTACGGTTTTATTGCCTAATGCTATTTGTATATTCCTTTTATCTGTACACGACGATTCCTGTACGTGGGGATTTTATCTGTTCCAACATCTCAATCGTGACTCCTGGTTACTCCAACATTCCTCACCACTCAGGCGAATGCACAGAATTCTTAATAGTCCTTGAATCCTGTTCCTTCCTCCTTTGGCCATTATTGTATGTATGAATAAATTATGATGGTAGGGATGTAAATATTGAAGAAACATGTATATATATATATATATATATATATATATATATATATATATATATATATATATATATATATATATATATATATACATAAATCTAAATAAACTATAGACTGCTTTTACTTCTACAAAACAAAATCAGTTTTTACAGTTTTTTTACTGGATTATTTGTTTATTGATAAATATTACAATCTGTCTCAATAAAGGACATTTATAATAGAGTTCTGAGAGCACATTCTCACCATATTTACAAATTAAAAAAAATAAATAAAAATAAGGTAATTTCAAAATATTATAAGGATAAATAAGAACAAAATAAAATATCATAGTGAAGGAAGAAAATATAAATAATAGTAATAATAAAATAAAAATAAATGAATAAAATAGAATTAAATTTATCTTGAAAAAAAAAAGTAATGAAAATAAACATTTTATAGTTTTTAAGTGCAATGAAACAAATACTACACAGTTAATCATTTGAAATAATTGAAAACAGTACCATGTGGTTATTTTTATATAACATCATGTGAATATATATCACACACACACACATACACTAAACTTTATACAGACATCAGGCATTATTAAGAAGTGGTCAGAAACTGAATTTTTAGTTTATTTTATTTATTTATTTTAGTCTAGCAAAATGGATTATTTAATTCAGAACTTTTTTATTTTTTATTAATAACTATAGACCAGGGTCATGATTTTTTTTTATTTCTATGGTGAGTTCATAAGAATACATTGGTAATAATTTTCGTTTTTATAATTTATATTATAAGTTCAAAAAACACTTTACCAATTGTACGTTTTATAATTTTTTTTTTGTTTTTTCTATAACCATTTAACTATAGTTTTGTAAGATACGGAATATATTTCGGAATTGTTTTTGAATTTTATTAAAAATACTTTAGTTAATAGTTTAATGAAATTAATTAAATTAATATGAAGCAACATAAAACAAATTAATTTAGGATTATTAATAATAAATAAAAAAATAAAATAATAAATATTATAAGTTGTAATGGAATAAATTACTAATAATTTCTAATCACTGTTAAGATTTGAAGGGGAGCCTATAATTATAGTATCATTGCTTTAAAAATTAATAAAAAAAACAAGGAACACGGCCTATGATTACGGCATCACGGAAACATGTTTGTGATTGATTAAATCACCATTACTATTTAGATATGTCGGAGTGATAACCCATGTCAGCTCCTCGGAAAAGATACTCAAGGATGCCTTACGCATCCCTAATATTAGAACTATATTAGCTGAGACAATGATGAATGGTATGTAGAGTGTGGACATAGTACTTCAAATGATCTTGTAACTGTTCGGAGATTTAACATGAAATGGTTAGTTAATAAGGCGAGACGTAGGAGTTAGCAGTACATTTCAAATGCTAGCCCCTACAACTAAAATAGATTGTTTGTTGCTTAACTCCTTTCTCTTTTATGATATAACATAAGACACTTTACGATATTTTAATAAATAATAATTAATTGTATTGGAAGTGTAAAAAAAATTATAAAAACTAAGTGAACTAGGTTCAAACGATTTTCAAAATTTAAGCTTTTATTATGATTATTTAAATACAAGGCCATTTTATTAATGAAGTTGGGATTGAATCAGAATTTTAAACAATGCCGATGAAGTTGTAATTCATATCGTCGACACCATGTTGAAGTAACGAAAGTGCATTAGAAATTTGAAAGGTCCACATTCATTACTTTAACATACTGCCGACGATATAACATTTTTAGGGTCACATTTCTTTTAGGATTGTATCAGAAAGTTGATCAGTGTATTCCATTAAAAAGGATTTCTGTTATAGAAACAATTCAGAACTGCCCCTGGATTTTCAATGGTAGGATTCTTCTGTAAACAAATATTTCTTGTTTTATTTTTATAATGTAAAGTGTTTATGTACTTTTTATCACCTTGAATCAACAATAGAAGGATATGAACAAATTCCTTGGAATGATGGTATGAAGTTTGTCAGCATAGAATTGGACAACGCCCCTGTTAAAAATAAATATGTTTTATTTTGTATTAATCATTTCTGTATTTTTTTTTTTTTTTAATTTTCAGGAAACATTTTAAGGGAATAAAAACGTATTTTAAGTCGATATTTACCATTTTCAAAATAATGAGGAAGTGAGGTTCCAACACGAGATAGAATTACATTTTTATTTATCATATCAGAATCGATTATTTTAACTTTACTGACTGTCTTGGCTAATGCCTCGAACAGTCGAGCTGCTGAAATTATGAATGATGCTAATCTTGAGTTATCTTATTTGCATAAACACGAGGATTGTAAAATGTAAAACCACGTCTTGTTGTGAGAGAAACGTCTTGTAAAAACCTTTAATCATACAGATTATTGTCTTATTATCGCTCTAGCTATTTTATAGTTCACGCACTAGAAAGCATTCTGGCGACAAAAATGGCCGATCTAGGTGATAAAGGCCCAGACTATATAGACCCGTTTAACCGCTCCTTCCAGAGAATTACCTCCGAGACTTGTATATTACATATCTCAACCACACCTCACGTGTTATCGTTTAGAAGACTTGCGGTTTATACCTCATATTTCCAACCTTTGTTATGGTTTTGACTATCGCAAGTGGAGAAATGAATCTGTAACTAGTCCTGAACGCTAAATCGAGTATGGCGTTTCATCATAAAGAGAAAAACTAAAAAAAAAAAATAAAGAGAATCATCAATCAATGATCGTGAATCGAATGTTTGAAATATTTTAAGAGTTGATCTCTTCATTACTTTAGGACATTTATTATGTTCTAAGTTTATTTCATTTTAATCCGATTCCACGCAAATTTCAGATACTTTTTTTAAAAATATATATATTTCATTGACTTGAAAATAATTATGTAACGATATTTTAGTGATTCGAAATTGAGATATGTATGACAGGGCTTGTTTTGGTATGAATGGAACATTATTTTTTAACTTTTTAGTATTATTATGGAACTGGAACCTTTTCCCTTGCAACTTTTCAAGTGAAGGTTTTACAGAACTTTAATTTTTAAAAACTATTCTTTAAAAGTTTGTTGATTTCGCCAAAAATTGGTCTTAAAAAATAATTTTATTCTTAGATACTCAACAAACGATGTATATTGGAAAAAAAGTAATTCATTTCAGATAAATAACTACTCTAATCTAAGCCCAATAATTTCTTTTAAGAACTTTAGGTTTACCATCAACATACAACTTTTTTTTATTACAAAAAGTTCCATAAAAATGTTTCAGCCCCAGATGTATAGTGCATAAACAATTATTAGAAATTCTCAACTAAATAAAATATTTTTCAGTATATACATTATTTTTTTAATAATGCAAGAAAGGCTAGAGGATCACTGGTATTTTCCTCTATAATTTATCTTACATTGAAGTCATATTTCTACGTCGTTATATAGGTAATAATCTTCATTATGGCATTCCAGAAACCTCAGTCAAAGGAAAATCCTGTGTCTTATTTCACAGCCTCTTCGCGACCATCCTCTTGCCAAGGCAGCTTATTTCCATCTCTGATGACTTGGGTGACTTCATCCCGGCAATGACACACCATCAATGATCTCTCGATGACTGGTGTCCTTATCAAAGAGATAGGTAAGGAGTGGCCTGCCGATGGCCCGGCACACGTGTCATCTGAAGCATTCCTCGACACGCTTTGTTCCCATGACACCCTATGAATTATTGATACTCCCCCTATGTGTCGGGATAGGGGTAATTGTTAGGAACCCTTATACACACCTTCTAGGAAATGGATCAACGATGACTGACTTTCCGTAAGGATATTGTGATGCTCCGGGAATAATTTCAGGGACGTTAGGGAGCAATTCAGAATATTGATGTCTCCTTACAATATTTCTCATGATTAGAATCATTGCCGATCCTTCATAGTTCTAGGTCATAATGTTTATTTATTATATAGCCCATGTGAAATATTTTACTCTTAGACGTGAAACATGCCTTCCTATTTATCTTGACAATGAAATTCCGCAAATAAATCAAAGAAAATACCTTGAACTGACATTCGACAGGACAATTGTCCATATTGTTATGTAGAACTGCCAGATATTGACGTCTCAGTCATAGTTTGCGGTGAAACCGCTACACCGAGGCGTGGAGTTCCTATTTCTTGGAGCTAATTGGTTTCTGTACAGAATGCGACAAAAAGAAAAGTTTTCACTGTTACTTTACTCTAAGAATTTGTCAAATAGATTTTCAAAGAAAAATTAATCTCGCTTTAATCAATGTTCACACATGTGATTTTCAAGATCACATGAATATTTACATCTCTTTATTACCGCTTAATGTTTTTTTAAACACACGATTCCCTCTTGTGCATAGTCAAATAGGAATAACCGCAGAGAGGAAGTAATTCTTACGCAGAGAGGAAGTAATTCTTACGCGCCTGCGTATAGGTCATACACGCCTTACCAATGGACACCTGATGGCCCGTGATTCTTCGCCAACATGCCAAACTTGTGGGACTCCTCTGACAGTGAAATACATCTTAACAGAATGCAGAACTTACGAAACATTTAGACTCTCTTGTGACTTGACAAACGATCAACACTCCAGTTTACAGGACAATGCGAATGAGGTTGATAAACTTTTCTTTTTTGGAATGTTCTGGACTTAAGAATACAATTTAGTTTTGGATGAGAATAAGGCGAAATGACGCTAGGCTTTTTTTGAAGCCTTATTAAAATTTATACCGCTTAAAATTGTAATTATCTTATACATGTTAAGTTACCTACACAAATTAGTAAAATCTTCTCAGGAAGGAAATTTTCAAATACCTCATGCAACAGTTATCGAGAATAAAAATAACAAAAAAAAAAATTATATTACAGCATTAAAGAGTAGTATTAAATTAGAAATGACTATTAAAATTATTTTATTTACTTGCATGAAATATGGTAATTAGGTAAATGATACCCTGGGAAGCTATGCTAGTTGCTATTATTTTAGATTACTGATTCAATTACTAATAATTTGCTTTCGAGCGGTGACTTGTTTTTTTTCCGTGAGAAAATCTATTACAGTCAGTTGATTGTCTGAAAATTGTTTTACTTTCATCTTTAGAGAAATGAATGCTGGTCTTTATTCTCATTATCTATTTGTTTCGTTAGATTTCTTTATATTTTCTTTTTTAAATGTATGAAAACTAAAAGTTTTGACTCAAGGATATTTTTCTCATTTGTATCAGTGTGTGTCAGAAAGAAAAGATAGTGCACGGATGTACCTTAATTGCCGGTTACACAACTTATGAATGCCAAGGCTTCGAATATTGTTTAAAAAAACAACAACAAAAAACATCATCATGATACGAGGGGAAAAAATAATTGATTAACATCTTATTATATTTTAATTTCATTTAAAAATTCATACTAATTAATAGCTTTAAGTATAGTTAATTATTTAAATTTGTGGGTTTATTTTAATTTAATTTAGACTTATAATTAATTATTTGTTTTAATTGTTATGAATACTAATAATACGTTGTTTAACTTAAATGCATAATATGCGATCTGTGTTACTCATAAAAAAAATTAAATAGAAAATTAGCAAAATATTTTTTCTTTGGAATCAAATAGAAAATGTATTTGTAACTGTTGATGTTGATAATGGTGGCCTTATACCATCTAACATAAAATTTACAATGGAAAAATAATCGTATAGAAATTTTTTTTCTACTTGATCTATGGATAAAAAGCTTTTTATTCTTCTTAAATTGAGCTGTTGTAAGATCTCAAGAAAGGTGCGAATTGTATAATTATTTTTAATTCCGATCTTAAATGTGACATGTGGAGTGGAAGAAATATATAAAAAGATTTCTTACAAGTATCGGTAGGAAACAGTTTGTGAGATTCCTATTTATTTAAATAAACGTTGAGTAGTGTTTTCAGGATGCTTTATAACGATGAGTTTCAGACATATGAATTATTCACTGGAGGATACTATTTATTTAACATTTTGAAATCGTCATAATTCCTTGTGGTAAGAGAGAGAGATACTGTGTTGTGATTACAAATGATATGGCAAGAGTAGGAAATGTTATTCGTTCGTTTGAATCATTTAACGAACGAGCAACTAAAACAAAAAATTACCGAAATACATAACCTGGTTGTAAAGGCATTCTTTTACTCCCACACGGTCGTGTAAGACACATATATATGCTAGTTGAGACATCCTATCCAGACATGTCTTAACCCAAATGCGTCGTTGTCTTCGTGTAGTCGACGTTTGTGACCTCATGCGGTTATTAATATTAAATAAATATGAATAAATCTTTACTTTATTTAAGAAAGAAATGAAGGTTTCCATATTTTTACGAACTAAAAGGGTCCAAAACGAACTAAAGATTTATTCCTACGAAACCAAACCGAATATTGATAATCTTAAAAAAATATATGTCTAAAACTTTGTGGTATTAGATCAACTCTTGGAATACTATTCGAATAGGTTTTAAATAATTGGGCTAAGGATATAAGAAGGAATCGCAAATCCTGAATTGAAAAAATAATTTAATATACTGAGTAAATTTCAAAAAACAGATATTGAAATAAAATTCGATATTATTAACGCCTGTACAATATAACAAATGATAATAATAGTTGTTTAAGATAAATATAAACTTAAAGGTAATAATGTTAATATCCCATTAGAGGTTTACTTTCGTAATCGTAATTCACACCATTTATCACATCTCCGGTCTCTCATTCCGTTTAAAGTGGCAATGTCTTATAATATCTGTTACTTTACCTAATAACGAAAGATCTTTTTTGATACTTAAAATAAAAAATAAAAAAAACTTGAGAATTAATATATGTTTATAAAAATTCAAGCTGTCTGAGTCTTTCAATATTGAAAATTAAAAAAAAATTGAAACTAAAATTTAGAAAAATTAATAGGGAAATTTTTTAAGATAAAGAGTATAAATAGGAGTATTCTGATTTCGTATATTTGACTTCGATTGGAATCAACGAAAATAAACCGTTTTTATGTATTATTTATTTTATTAAAATGTATTATTTTTTTCCCCATTATTTATTAGGTATTAATATCTAATAATATATATTTAGTAATTAGTATTTTTAGTGTGAAATATCTCAGATATAGTGTGGAAAAATACAATATATAAAACGCAAAAAAAGAAAAAAAAAATCATCTTCTGACCCTAACCTCCATCGCTTCTTTCGTTTTCTTTGCAGTTAGGGATTGAATCTTTAGAACTATAAAACTTTAGACGGAATTAATTCAACACATTGGTATGAAACAGGATCCACTCATCATTCTTAAATAAAGAAGTATTGGTCGAGATATCGAAATATGGAATTTTTATAGTTATTGTGTTAGACAGCATCTCTAGATCCAGGTAGCTTTATGGTTGCAGCCGATCTTTTATCTTGAGACGACGACTAACTATAAAAACTGAGATAGTAAAAATAGTTAAAAGTTAAAAAAAAATAAATGATGTCATAATATAAAATTCAAAATTTTTTAAGAAATATATAAAATTTAAGAAATTAAGAATATAAATTTTTTTTTTAAGAAAGGATATTTTAAATACTTTATACTCCTATGATTCTTTTGTGGTATCTCAATCAGTGTCATCGACGTGCCGTCGCCAGACAATTATTTATCTCGTATCATCATGCCTATTAACAGTACCCTTAAATAGCAGCAATAAATAACTTGTCCTTGTGACAACCAAGTCCACACAAGATAGATTTAGTAACAATTATTTAATGATGAGATAATGAGCGAAGTGGTGTAATTGAAGTTAGAAGGGAGTATACTAAAGGAGAGGCACAGACGGATATAATTGGGCTATAGCATCTGTGTAAGGGCGCGGCATGTGTGCTCCCCAGCCAGGCTGAGCTCTCTCGCTGCTCCAGTATACAGAGGGTAATCATCCGTGGTAATATGTTCATCCTATTTGGAACATGATCTCAACTTCTTCCGTGTTTCACCATTTCGGTCGAATTGATTTCGTGTGAATAGAGCCCAAAGGGTCTTGAACAAGCGGGTAATTTGACCCTAATAGCACTAACCTGGCTTCAGTCATCTTTCATGTTATTTATTGTTTGCTTGGTAGCTTCCTCTTCATTTAGAATACTTTACAGAACTATAATATGTGGGTGGTTACTGATTTGGACACGTTCAGGTTACACGTTTGTGAGCTGACTTTTTGGAAGCAACAATATTTTTTGTGGTATGGTGTGATATTTTTTGGAGAAACTTCCAAAGCAGAGAGCAAGGAGAAAACTATGGGACAGACACAGCAAGTGTATATAATGTATATACATGAATGTGTATATGAACATCAATTTTTTCAATTTAACTTTTGAAAAGAGGAGAGCAATGAAATCTCTTGGGAGGGGAGTCATATGCCATCGAATTTGGGGTGAAGGGGAATGGGAACTCCTGGGTGGTCAAAAACTAAATATATAAACCGTATCAACAAAGATGCTTTAAGAGTTGCATCCATGAAACGGGAAAGAAATAGCATAAGCAAGGCAGTAATGGAGAAGATAATGAATGACTGATTCAGGCATTCGGTGATCTACAAGTTCTAAAAATAAAAATCTCAAAAATACAACCAACGACTGATCGTTGATAAAACAGAGGTTTCTCTTAATGGTAATGTGGTTCTGAAATCGCGTATTTGTCTAGAGATTCAATAGAATTTAGAAGAAAATTCGAGTACAATGTGCGGTCGACTGTTTAGCTTATACCTGATTATCACGGAGACTGGTAAAAAAAAAATAGCTCATTTTACCAATCAGACGGTTTGTAACTCATACGGAAGAACAGTTTTGTCAACTTATACTTCTAGATTGATAAACCATTACTTGAACACGATTGCACCATGCATGATGGGACATCATTCGTGTTCAAGTAATTCAATGAAGCTAAAAATGAAACATGATTTATAATAATCACAGTCAGTAGTTTGTCAAAAAATATAAAATATATTAGGCTATTTTTTTCTTTAAAATGTCCAATAGTTAAACATATTGGACAAAATTTGTCATCTTGGGAATAAATTCTACTACGCATATAACATTATATTCAGTTTTAGTCGACATAGAGTTGTGTTTACGACTTAGGTATAGGCTGGACCATTTTCGTTTTTAATAATGTTGATGGTAATTTTTTTTTTAAATTGTATGTTTTAAATTTTTAAAAATGATAATTTGGTATCATATGAATAAAAATGTTGTTTACTATATACTTATAAATATTAATACTATGATTTACTTATAATTTATTTATTAATATTATCTTTTTTGTTTTACAGGTTAGTAGAAGTTTTATCTTTGCTCTACTAAGTGCATAATTGTTGGTATGAAAATTTTTATTTGTTTCTCTTACTCTAATAATAAATTAATTGTTTCTGTCTTACTAATTGTATGGAAACCTGGTTAATTAAAGTGGAAAACAATATTAATTAATAATATTCAGAAATATTTATTTATTTATTTTTATGTATTATTTTATTATAAATTTACACATCCTTACTGCATTCCCTCTTATTATTAATTACAGCTGTGATTGATTAATTGAATTACTTATTTTCTTTTTTCAATGAATTATTGAATTACTTATCTGTTGTTTGTATGGCTGATTTTGGGAGATGCACTTTCTAGTTTTATTACTGTATTACGAGATTTTTGGAGTTATCGACCGAAGAAGAGCTTGGATTTAAGAGTGAATTTTTCTTTAAATTCATCTTTAAATATTTGAAGATAAAACTATAGGTTTAATCTATTTCTGAGTTATATCAGATTATTTTAGAAAGAATTGTTTGACTTTTGGATAATTTTTTTTGGCAGTATTTAGTTTTTATTTTATAAATAAGAAAAATAATTTAAAGTCTGGGTTTAGTATTTTCCTGGTTTTCAAATATCTTATCCTTGTCCTTAAATATTGTCCATTCATTTTATAGGTTGGGTTTCAACAACAGCCATCAGTCAGCTGGAGTTGTTAATGACATCCTGTGAAATTTGCATGGCTCTATATAAAATAGGGTTTGACGCAATGGCGTATGAGTACAAAAGTGTTTAGATTTTTAGACACCGACGAATCAATTGACCGTGTTCCCTGAATGTTATCAATCAGCGGCGCACCTCATCCCTTTGTCATTTGTGTGCAGTGTAATCGCATTGACAATAGTGACCCAGCTTTGGACTATACACCTAACATTTTTGGTACTTCTATGCCGACGTTTTCTGAATTTCATCAGAACTTTTCTTATCATCCAAATCGTTATCTAGCTCCACATACCCCACTAAACCTTCCCGGTTTGTACTTCGTAAACATTGGCGCAGACTTTCGATTTTGATTGGAAGAGGGAGTGAGAATGAAATTTTTTTTCAATATAACAATTGTAAAAAATTAATATAATTATTGTGAAACAAACAAATATAATATTATTTGTTAGTTAATTAATTAATTAAAATAAATTTGTTTATATTTTTACAGTTATTTATTTTTATTATTTATGTTTTACTTATTATATATACTTGAAAATATCTAATAAAATGTAATAAATAACGTATTTATTTACATTAAACACAAGGGGAAGATGAGACAGCTTACATATCAAGTAAAAATTTTTTTTTTACAAATATATACAACACAATAAGCCATAACAATGGTTACATGCTTATGCGAACATTACCTTACACAAGTTACAATAAAGACGCATGATTACTATTTTTTTATGCTAAAATATATTTTGTACAGCAGGAAAAACACCAAAAAAAAAAAAAACCTACATAAGTTATAAAAATGAATAAATAAAATAAAAAATATATGCTATCATTAAAATGTATAAACAAGATAAAACCCATAACATTCTTACACTTTTAGAACTTCTTCAGCTGAAGATGAATAATGTAAAAAAGTGAAAAATATCTTTGATTTCTTAGTCTGTACAACCTCAAATAAAAATACAACGCTTTACTCAGTCCGACTAGATTGCCGCGGAATATGTGATACGTTGATAAACATATATTATTATCTTTGAATACAAATGATAACTTAAATATAAGTAGCATTTAGGGATCAATAAAATAGTTTCATACCTACTACTAGACTCTTGCCAGCAAGTCGACTTTTCTTAATCGATTTTAGTTTGCATCGATTTTATTGATGTTGCTTATTTATTATTAATTTTATCATTATTTTTTACTTCGAATAATTGGTAATGATATTCTCGCCCCTCAACATTTATATGGGGTGGGGGAGCGATCGCTCCCCTTCTCCACCTACCAAGTCTGTGACTATGTTGGTAAATATGTTGGAATTCTGGTAAAGGTCTGATTCTCCGCTCAAGTGATATATGTTTTTTGCTCAACATCCACTGGCTTTTAATACTAGCGACATGGTTTAGATCGAAGTGCTGAAATTTCCTGGAACCTCATTTTTCCCTCCGCAAGTGGGGTGACAAACCTGGTTTAGAGTCTAGGCCCCTAGCTGATTGAAAATAATATATATATATAAGTATGTTTGTACTTAAAATGTTTATTTTACTTTTAAATTCTGATTATGCTTTTTTATTTTGTTTTTGCTGCTCTGTATTATATTATTCTAATGTATTATATTTATTTCTATATTCTCTTTGAATATACTGTGAATATGCTCTTTCATCACTTTTATAACTGTTCTTATTTAAGACAGAATGTAATATTTTTCAATATAAGAGATTTGAAGAAACTTATTATATTTTCCATCAGCGGATGCTCAATAATATCGTTTAGGCATACATTTTATCCTTAAAAATTATGTAAATTAACCTCAAAATGCCGCCACTCTGATGTATCGTTGTATAACACTCGTTCGACTTGGGATTAACACTTAAGTGGCCTGCATAATCATATCCTCCCGCTTAACATAATTTTTCCCGCCAGCTAACTCCCAGGATAAACATAGCGTTTCGTCACCTCGTTAGGGTAATGGTTTACTAGTTCCTAGTTAGTGGTTAGTTAGTGTGGTAAAGTGTTGGGCTTGAACGTGAAGGTGATTAGCATTGGAGCTGTAGGCCCCAAGGATAAGAGCGAGTAGAGATAAATCTGCTGCCGCCGTGTTACAGGTCCAGGCTGTTTCTTAGCCGAGCATTTATATTGAGAGCACTATTTATCCAGCCAAGCAATAAATTAGGATAGGTACTCTGACGAGTATTTTTATTCCTGTTACTTGCTATACATATATCTATCCCCTTGTTTGTTCTGTTGAGTAGGAGAACCTGGTTGAAAGGAGAGCCTATATTTGCTTTAAAGAAATGTAATGCTAGGATCCATCTGCAAATGAAATGTACATAATTTAGTGTTTAAACTGCCTCCCGCAGTGCTACATCCTATGCCCTGAAGACGACCTGCAAAGTGGGTCGAAACGTCGGCAAAAATTAAATAATTACTATATTTTAATTTAGTATTTATTTGACCGCACCGCCCAATTAACTTCTTCTCATACGTACATAATTTTAGTTATAAGTACGTTATAAGTATTGTAATAGAACTAAGCTACAGCTGTAATATACGGTACTTCCTTAGTACCGTAAAGGAGGAAAACTGCATATATGTAAGGGCAACAAGACACTAAAACTAGAATGACTTCTTTGTTTTTAGAAACAAATTTCTGTTTCATGAAAAACTAATTTTCAGTTTCATTGAGAAGCCATTCCTAAGTCAGTCACTCCATTCGTTTTCATAACATCATCGAAGACATCATTTTAGTTTTTCTGCTACATTACCCCTAAAGTGTGATCCTACGTATTACGGTAATTATTTTATTAGGTTTTTTTTAAATACATTTTAATTGAATGAAAAATGAAAATTTTCTTTATTATTCAGGGAAAAAGTCTCAAGAGAATAAAATTAAAATAAGGATAAAATAAAAATCAAGTGAATTTAAAGCGTTAATTAAAAGGAAATGTATTTACTAATCAACACAACAAAACTATATTATTTACTATATTATATTAAGAAATTATTGATAATAATAAATATGTTGAAACTAGCATGAGGGTAAAATCCGGGAAAATTCGAAGTATAAGAGAAAATCATTTTTATAAATTAATATTAATTAGACTGGGCGATTAAAGGTGGTCGAAGAGGAGAGATTTGAACGAGGAAACCGTTTAATCTTGGCGATGATTGTTGGGATAGAGTTCTAGAAGGAGACATCTCGGGTAGAAAGGATTTGTCAAACGCAATTCAGTAGAGAGGAGGGTAGAAGTCAGAAGTACGAGATAGGGGAAGGGAAAGGAGTAGGAGCCACTTTAGTTAGATACAGTACTGGGTTATTCGCGTATCTTTGGCCATCCTTAAAAATCTAACTTACCAATTCATTAGCCGTTTAGACCTCTGAAATAGATTTATATAAAAAATAAATATCGTCTGTTCATTAAAATTTAAAGTTGGAAGTTCTTTTTTTTTTTTTTATCATAGTCACACAAGTATGTGAAAAAATTACCGATTGATAGCTAGGCATTACGTTAGGACGTCCTGTGGTCATCTTCTTTTCAGACAGTACGGAGAGTAATCGAGAATAGTTTGGGATGTCGAGTATAACTTATTGGTATGGAGTTTGTTTATAAATAGAGTATTTCTCTCAGGATTCATGTATAAATTATAGGTCAATAAAATACAGATTTATGTTCTTCGGTCCTCTAGCTTCACAATAGATTACAAATATTGGAATATGCTGATTTTAAATCATTTAAATGATTTATTCATTAGAGACTCACTTATAATATCATTTTATTTAATTTATGAAATGCTTGAAATTTATAGGCATTAATTTGAATTATTGTTGATTTGTCTTAGATAAACATCTTTTGAACTGATGTGGATTTAAAAAAAAAGAGTTCAGACGATTTAATATTTTGGCGAATTAAAGTCCTTTTCTTTGTAACATTTTATGTCATAAAAAATACCAATAATGAAAATAAGGATACCAAAAACTTGCTAAATATCTGAAGTATGATCAGTCGATATCTTGTGACCTAGTGATAGCTTTAAATGTTATACTGAAAAAGGTTTTGACATATACTCTTTGTATTTTTGTTCACAGATTATTATTTACATTGTCAATGATCTTAAAATAATCTGATATCATATCATGTTTTAAATATTTTTAGTACATTGCCACATGAAAAATTATTGCGGTTAACATCACCAATCGATGTAATCTGTAACAAGTTCACAAAAAAAAAAGAAGTGAATTATTTATTAATATCTGGAATATTTACTGGTAATGATGGAATACCGATATATTCTTGGTTATAGTTTTGGAAAACATTACATTAATCATAACTAGAAGAAGCCTTTCACATTAATCATAACCTAACGTGATCATTTAATAAATATCCTAAACGTAACGCTTTTGTGTGTAATTAATGGTTTCCTTCTACCCTTAGAGTCCTAAGAGGAACTATTCGAAAATTAAAGAAAATCACTGCCTCTTCCTTGCTTTACAAGGCACGCAAGCACATCTGCTGGAGACACGCAACTGTGCCAGGCTTTTATTCTCCGTGTCCACACAACGTTCACTGCCATCGGCACATCACCATAATTAAATCAACGCACCAAAAAACATTTTTTTTATTTTTCAATAATAAGAATTGATCTGAACTGGTTGTTTTTCATTTTTAAGTGTACATTTAAATAAATTTCTTGGAAAACTTGAACCGTATATAGACTGCACGTTAGCTAGTTGTGGTAAATATTTATCCAGGTGATGGCTGTGTATACGAGGGTATAAATTTATCTGTCCAATTATGGGTCTTATGTATAACATAGAAATGATTTTTGGCTCTTTATTTTTTACTTTTGTTAGCCAATAATTAAAGCTATTCATTTTATTATAATTGGATAATTTAATTTATACATTCCCTTGAGCATTTATTAAATAAATAAGTTTTATTTCAAGAATAGCATTGATTAAGGTGTTTTTTTTTTTTTTTTCGAGAAACGCAATATCATGTTAGTGAAGTGAAATCCATTTATCGCCTTTCAAACAGATATATCGTACGTGTTACCAGTACAAGTATAGTGTTTTTTCTTCATCCGCTGGTAGAAGGCATGAATGTTCTTTCGTTCTTATATACGATCAAAAGTACCGCCTGATTTTTTTCCCTGTAGTCATATATATATATTTCTTTCATTTTTTTTTTTTTTTTTACCTAATCTGTTAACATTTCTTTATATGGTTCTCTAAACAGTGGATTTGAAAAAACGAAATGTTTATTTTTTTTATTTGATGAAGGGCGCTCATATATAGAGTCCCTGTTTTTCACGCCTCATCAACTCTCAATGAGTCGTATAATATGCTACGATTATTCTTATATGACTTATATGTTGAAGGATTTATTATATGATGTTTAAAATCGTCTTCGGATGTTATTAAATATTAAACTTAAGCCAGTTTTTTAAGGTGTTTTTTTACTTAAGCCAGGTTTTTTTTAATGCTTCATTTTGATCAAATTACAGTTTTTATTTGTTAATACATATAGATAATCAATACATTTGGTATATAACACACTTAGCTAAAATCAAGCTTCGAATCTGAAACAATCAAGCCTTTCAGTAGCTGCAATGACTAATTTCACTCTCAAAGTTTTTCAGTAAAGTAATTATCTTAAATGAATGAGTATTAGAAGAATTTTATTTGTATTATATTTTTTTATTTACCTTTAACTCACTTTTTGTTATCTGCTATGCTTTTGTAAGCATTATCTATTTATATATATCCTTTAATTTGTGGTCATATATATTTTCTCTTATCATTGTACTTTTTTCACTACTACATATTATTATTTTATATTTATTTTTGGTTCATTTTTATTTATTTATTATTTTAAAATTTATTTCTGATTACTTCAATTTGTCTTCTTGTTTGTATACAGGATGGTTCAGAAGTAGAGGGAAATATCTAATTGTTTGGTAGTAAACCTCAAGAGCTACAAAAACGTTTATATAACAATGACCCGTTTTCAGCAGGGAAGTGGGAAATTAACGTTTTGTTTTTTTGTATGTAATGTTTTTTGCTATATAGGAAGTGATAACTAAAAAATTGTTTAATTTAAGTAATTAGCAATCGCTCTACTGTGATCTAGACAAAATTTACTTTTAACGAAAATAGAGTTTGTTATTGTTAAAAACATCTAAAGAGGGCTTTAAGCGCCTATAAGTTCTGTTTTTAAAAAAATTATTCGCAATGGTTTTTTTGTATCATCTTCCGACTCCAATCTTCCAACTTATATTCCAACTTAAGTATATTTAGGCAATTATGTTTATTATAATACATCATAGATGATGGAAAAACAAGAAATAAAAGATTTTCAATAAATATTTGTTGTCATTTTGCTGAAAGCACGGATATTTTTAGGTAACACGTTATAAAATCACATAAGTTTTTTACTTAACCTGAGGTGAATCTCAAGTTTTCTCCTCAACCTATAAACCTAAACCTTATTAATGTGGACTTAAAGTTTATTAAATGAAGAAGTTTTTCTAATAGTTGAATATCTGTAATACAGTTGGAAGATGATCACAAAAAACCACGTATAATTTTTTAAAAACAGAACTTAGCTGAGTCTAGCCGCACAAAAAGTAAACGTAAATTTTGTTTAGTTTACAGTGAATAAATTGTTAATTACTTAAATTAATTAGTTTTTAGTTATCACTTCTAATACAACAGAAAACGTGACTTACTTAAAAAAAACGCAAAACTTTAATTTCCTCTGTTCCTACCGAAAATTGGTCCATGGTTAATATAAACTTTTTGGTACTTCTTTAGATGTATTGGGTTGTCAAATAAGTCCTTTCGGTTTTTCAGAATGAAATAAAACTCAATGTATTATAGACATAAAATTTATTTTAATCAACAATATATTGACCATTATTTAATATGACTTTTTCCCATCTTTTCACTAACTGCATAATGCCACGTTCATAGGATGTCTGGAGTTTATTGTTAAAAACTGATTCAAGTGGTTTTTTTTTTTTATGTCCTCTTCCTTTTGGAATTTCTTTTCATTCATGGAGTTCTGCTGAGACCGGAATATGTGGTAGTCACTTAGTCTGGTGGATAGAGAGGGTGGAGAAAAATGGACCATCAAAGGCTGAATAATTTATTGCGAGTGACCAATGAGGGTGGGACCTAGCGGTGTCTTGGTGAAACACAACACCCTTCCAATTTGCCAGTTCTGGACGTTATTTTTAATTGATTGATTCAGTTTTGTTAATTGTGAGCAGTATAGAGTTGAATCAATTGTTTGCCCTCATAAAAAAGAGCACCCTTGAAATCCCACGATATGGAAAGCATTATCTTCTTTGGATGCAATCCAGGTTTTGACATTCTTCTAGGAGCCTCACTACTAGGTCCCCAAGATTTTCTACAGACTACATTATTGTAAAATATCAATTTTTAATCTCCTCTCACCAACCTTTTCAAAAATGGTTCGTTTTGTTGCCGTTTCCATAGTGAATCGCAAACAGAAATACGTGTTGCTAAGTTGACTTCGGTTAGAGATTGAGAGACCCAAACATTAAGCTTGGAAACATAGCCAAACTTGTGCAAATGGTTTTCTACGCTTTTGTGCGACACATTTAGGGCCAAAGCAATCTCTTGCACTGATGGGATAGGCTTTTGATCAACAATGGCCTTAACATTGCTCGTTTCAATTTCATGTGGGCGACCAAACCGTTGACCATTATTGCAGCACGCTTATCTGTTTTCAAATAATACAACAAAATATGCCGATAATGAACGATATTTTCTTCCATATTCACTGTGGAATAGCAAACACAATACTAAGCTAGTTTCAACAAGAGTTAACAGATATAATTGTTGACAATAACACGAAAAACAACTAGAAATGTATCATAGTGACATAAAAATAAACAGAAAAACCGAAAGGACTTATTTGGCTACCCTATACTATTACTCCTTTAAATATTTCCCTCTACTTACAGGACGCCCCGTATATTGTATGAGTGGATACTTTTAGCTCTAATGGTTATTGCCCTTGAGTGTGTTACTATTCAATAAATAATAATAATAAAATAAAATATCTTAATTTTTCTCGTGGTAAAACTTTACTGAAGGATGTTGAAAGGTGTATTGTTTGTATCAGCTGAAAGACTCCATTTATTCTCATTGCAACTTAGTATGAATTGGTAATTCAATTAAAGTAACACATAATTCTTTCGCCGCCTATCTATAAATTCTCATTGTTGGACTGAATAGTTTTAGCTCTAGTCTTCCGAGTCCTAGACTCCTACGTGACCGTCGTCATCTTTCGCAACGGTGACCTAAGACCTAAACGGTAGTTACTTCACTCAGCTGGAACTTTCCTCAGGGACACTGCGCTATGACTCCTTCCTGGCTTAGCGAATGTATAAGTAGTTTTTATGTAACCTCGAAGTCAGTTGAAAGATATTTTCAATACCTTCAGAATTCGAGCAATTCTTACAGTCAAATTTTCGCTTATTCAAGCATTGTATAGTAACTGAAAAAAAAAAAAAAAAAGATTTCTTGAATAAAAATCTGAGTTAGCGCATCGTATATCAATAGACTTAAAATTTGTAATTAAAAAGAAATAGAACGTCACCATGTTCTTGTTATAGATGAGAAAGTGTTGATGTTGCTTGAATTGGAGAAACGTTGATTGGATATTGAGGGACGTGAGCATTTGTTTTCGGAATCTTCGGTAATACCATTTTCAATATATTGGCTCTCATGAACTAAATCAATAAAATGTTTAAACATAAATAAAATACAGTCAGAAAAGAATAATCTTATGCTGGTTGTATTCCACGGTAATTACATATTGGTTTTCTCTGATTGTAGAATTGGAATCATTTATTCTAATGGACAATCTCCATTTTAATAATGGTGAAACAAATTTTATAGAAGTATAGGCCGTGATGGCCTATTGTGTTGAGGCATTGCCAACTTTAAAATTCTAGTAATACCGGTTCGAATCCGACCTAGGTGGTTTGAAATTTATTTCCGGAATTCCGGAATGAATCTCGACCTTCAAACTCTGGTTAGAATAAGTACGGTTGTAACTCTAAAACAACCCTCCTCCCTCTCTGTAATCTACCAGAAATGACGAGGTAGATGGTAAACGAAAAAATATAAATTGTGTTTTTTCAAGATCAATAACATTAATTATTTAATAATTTGTGTAATTGTCTTGTATCGTCGGAAACATTTTAAAGTAACGAATGTGAATTTGCCTAATGTATACTTTCCATTATGATTATTCTTTACTACCTATTAGATTATTAGATGTGCATACCTAGCAAAGCTATAAATTCGTAAAAATGGCATTACGAATTTTGGTCTTCTGGTCGTCGTTCAGATTTGTCATTTTGCCACAACATGGGCATTACTATGATAAACGAATGAAATTTAAAAATGTGATTTTCATTCATTGCTTTAATATGGTACCGGTGATATGCTTTCAAAAGGCCAGGAAACACATTTTTTATGATTTTATCGAGTTTAATAAACAGGTTTTTGCTCACTCCACTCGTGTTCTCTGTTGTCAAATCTATATAATGAAATTGGATCTCTTAAGAGGTTAGATATTTGGTGAATCTGAGTTCCACTCAACCTCGGTTTCCATTTTTGAGGTATATTCTTCTACGCTTTCCTCACGTCTATCCATTAAAAAAAAATGACATCCGTTTAAAATCGAGCCTAAGCCATTCCTAGAAACAAATGCACTAAACAATGGAGGTGGTCGTAAACTTTAACAGCTGTTAATTTTATGGTGTCTTTTGAGAGACAGTCAGTTAATGTCAGTGGGTTAGTTAATTCCGACTGTTCCATTAATATTCCACGAATGGCATTGATATGCCTTATGAGTGAATATTCATTATCCCATTAGCTGAACGGAATCTTAACCGTTATCTCTAATTAGAGAAATATCGGAGGGACTGGGACCTAAACCTTCTTTGATGTTTATTACTGGTCCTATCATAAACCGTATCACCACGCCCGCATGCTGTCTCTCCTTTCTGGGCAGTAAATTATATATCTGTAATTATAAATTATTATACCACAGTTGTACCAACTGACGAAAGATTGCTATGCCCGGGGAGGAGTCGTGTATTTTATTCATCCTCATTAAGAATAAAACATGTGTAAATACATGTTCTCGCGATCTATGATTATAAATAATATACTCGTAAGTCCAACCGAACCTTATATAAAACTTTGTCTATATATTTGCTCGCTAACTTTAAATGGAAATACCACATTACCTACTGTAGTAATTAATTGCCACGAATATTTAATTTTAACACGACGTTCCTTTCACTTTTTCCCTTAACCTTATGGAAATAGCATCTAGTCACCAGTGGTTCGACTTGAACATGATAATTATACACACACACACACACACACACACACACATATATATATATATAGCGCGACGCTGCCCGAAGACGTTTTAGACGTACGAGGCTTGCAGATGACTACCAATCGTTCAGGGTGCTTCGCAACTTGGCACAGACAAGGATCCGGCGTGCGAAAACTTCCTACTTCCATGAAACCCTTTCCTCAGCTCCTGATATCAAATCGAAATGGCTACTGCTTCGTAAACTTTCCATTGGTAATCCTTCCAGATCCCCTACCGCAGCCTATCCTGTATCCACCGATGATTTAAACTCTTATTTTATATCTGTCGCTAATACCTCTTCTCTGCCTTCCTCTTCTGGCTTTGCTCCAGAGATATCCTTTAACGACAATAACTTTTATTTTTCCGACATTTCTCCCACAGACTTGTTAACCGCGTTAATGAAATCCCACACCAATTCCATAGGGCCAGACGACATTCCTGTCAAATTAATAAAAATATGTCTACCTGAAATCCTCCCAGCTCTCCTTTTTATCTACAATTTCTCCCTTCAGAATTCAGTATTCCCTACCTCTTGGAAAAAAGCCATTGTCCTTCCTTTAAATAAAAAGCCTAATCCATCCTCACCCGAAGATTTCCGTCCAATTTCAATTCTTTCTAACCTCTCAAAGCCTCTTGAAAGACTGGTGCAATCCCAAGTCTCCAAGTTCCTCGAAAATTCCAACCAATTTGATCCTCTCCAATCTGGTTTCCGTCCCGGCTATTCCACACAATCTGCCTTAATTAAAATTACCAACGACATTCAATCTGCAATAGATGATAGAAAATTAACTGTCCTTATTCTTCTAGACTTCTCCAAAGCTTTCGATTCCATCAACCATTCCATCCTCTTCAACAAACTAAAATCATTATCTTTCTCCAATAGTTCCATCTCTTGGTTCCAATCTTTCCTCTCCCAACGCACCCAAGCAGTCTCCATACCCAACCAACCACTATCTGCTTTCCTTTCTTTATTCTCTGGAGTTGCCCAGGGTTCAAGCATATCTCCTCTCCTTTTCAGCTCCTACATTAACGACCTACCTAAATCAATTTTCCATTGTTCCCATCACCTTTATGCAGATGATTCCCAGATCTACCTATCCTTTTCTCCCTCTGAGTTACTGGGGGCGTTTGCCAAGATTCAAGAAGATCTTGATCGAATCAATGCCTGGGCAAATGTAAATGGATTAAAGTTAAATGCTGCCAAAACTCAGGCCATCGTCATTGGTTCCAAGCCCCTCATTAGATCCCATACTGACTTTCCCATATTACACCTTAATGACCAGCCAATTTCCTTCTACTCCTCTGTTAAAAATTTAGGATTTTTCATAGATCAAACCCTCTCCTGGACCAACCATATTTCTCACATTTCCCGTCGGACAATCTCTACCCTTAAACTATTTCATCGCTTCCGCCATCTCCTACCTCAACATATCCGTCGACTCCTAATTTCCTCTCTCATCTTCCCCCACTTTGACTACAGCTGTGTGGTGTATGATGGCCTCTCGGTGGAGCTCCGTGATAGACTGAAAAGATTAATGAATAGCTGCGTAAGATTTGTTATTGGTGCCCCGAGGTACTCCCATGTCTCTCACCACTACACTGAGTTAAGGTGGCTCTACCCCTCCTTCCGAAGACAATACTTTCTAGGTACGTTCCTCTACCAAATCATCAACAACCATCGTCCTTCTTACGCCTACAACCTTCTCCAGTTCAAAACCTCAGTCCATTCCCTGTCCACAAGATCTCGACCTTCTGACCTTTACATGCCTTCTCACAGATCTGCCTCATTCCAAAATTCCTTTATTGTTCGCTCTGTCAATTTCTGGAATTCCCTCCCTATCAAAATTCGACATTCCCCCTCCATATCCACATTCAAATCCCTCCTATTCCAATTCATATCACAAAAACAGTCAGATACTTGCTAACCATTCGAGCGGATTTTAATAGAGAATTTGATATATTTTTATTTTTTTCGGAAAAGTGTATACTGGTCTAAATAGCTTTAAGTTTCTTGTAATAGTATTAATTGTTTTGTATATAGTTTAGTTTGTTTTGTATATAGAGTTTTTACCTTATATTTTTTTTACATTATTTCTTTTTTTCGATTTATTTTGTTTTGGCCAGATGTAATATTTTAATTTTGTTCTAATTTGTTATTCTCAAGGGACTGTGTCCCAGAACAATGTTATTTTTCTATTTCTATTTCTATTTCTATATATATATATATATATATATATATATATATATATATATATGTCTAATAAGAATGAATTTTCACGCGATATGTTTTTGACAAGGGCCTGTGACTACAAAATCTGAGAGTTACCTTAAACATGGTCCCATAATTGTACAGAATGAATTGAATATATTGAAGACAAAACACAAAACTTGATTAGGTTATAAAAAAAAGTCGAGGGATTCAACTAAATGATATTAGTGTAATAAAAACAAATTATCTTTTTTCATACATCGTGAGAAGACATGCAAAATCATAAATATTATCTTTACTTTAATAATTAAATATAATTTAGTATATAATATTTACAAACATGTGGAGAAGAAGGACCAATAAAGAACTGCTTAAAAAAACTGGTCAATCAATATACCATGTTATGGAGGCACTGACGTTAAAATGGGCGGGTCATGTAGCTCGTAGCAATCCATCTGAAAGCCACTACGTAAAAACGAATGCCTCAATATAAGGCAAAAGAACGCGTAGAAGTTCAAAAAGCAGATGGTTAGATAGAACCAATAAAGATGCGATAGAGGTTCGTGCAGATAAATGGAAAGAAATAGCCCAAGACAGGCAGAGAAGGAGCAGGCTTGTCTTTAGGTTGCAAAAGACAGACCTCAGACCTACATGGTCTGTAAAGCCAACAGAAAAAAAAAATCGATATAACATTATATAACAAAAGATATATAATATAGTATTTTGATTTGAATATTGATTTGTTAAATTATATTTGACTGATAAAAACAAATTAGGTTGCTTCATCCATCGTAAGAAGATATGAAAATCATTCAATTATTTTATTTATATTTATTTTTAATATTATTTCAAGGATTCAATTTATGCCCAGATTCCATGTTTATATTTATTATTTAATTTATTTTTAGTTTATTTATTATCTGATTAAACTCTTCATTTTCGTAACAACTTTATTTATAATGAAAATTTATAATATTTCTGAAATAATGACCACATTATTTTATGTAGAAAGTGTATTAATATAAAATGTTGGTTGATGTGGTTGAATACATATGAAATTTAAGAAGTTAGTTGGATGTACGATCAAGTGAAAACACACTTTATAAGTGAAACTTATTACATTTATTGTGTGACTACGTTCCTCTTTGTCAGTGCCGGTCTCTCGTTTTTTGACATCTGTGGACAGCTCTTATGAAGAATTCCCAAAGTGGATCGAAATGCACATAAAAAAATACTATAAATTCTCGGTAGTGTGCTTAAACTCCAATGGTTGCAACTTTAAACATCTTCTTAAACTATTTGTTTTGCAATATATTTTAATTTTATTTATTTATTTAAGTGTTTCGACCACTCGGGCCGTTTATACTCTGGTCCGATTCACTGGACTATATATTTTTACTAGATATTAGTAATTTACGGGATATTTTAATTCTAAAATCCATTTTGGTGCAATTGATGAATTGTTTTAGACTCCTGAAATTAAAAAATTATAATGTCGACAACGTACAAATATAACAGTAGCTAGTCGACGCATTAAGCTATTTTGGGCTTAGACGTAGCTTACTTGTTTGGTGAATAAATTTTTATTTGTGCTGCGTAACTGCGCTTATATTACACCTTCTGGCACTAGAATGATTTCGAAAACATTTTCCCCGCCAGCTATAACTGTTTATGGGAACAGAGCCGACCTATGAATTATGTTAATAGTCTTAGTCTCCTTGCTTCAGCTGGCGAACCGTTAAAATTTTAAATCCGGCTTCCATTAGGTATTCAACGACTGGGGGGTATTGCTTTGTCTATACCCTTCTATATTGGAACATCTAGAGGTTGTGGTTAACTAGAATATGCATTTTAATCTCACCTTTTATTAGTTTGAATTCTATATTATTATAATAATGAATCTTTTCATTCTGCTCAAAAATACTAATAATAGAATCATATATTATTGTACAATATATCATAACTACAGCTCTTAAACCTGAAGACAAAGTTTGGATCGGTGTAACAGTACTTAAAAAACTAAAAAAAGTTTTTTTTTAATTATAATTTTAAAGAGGGAAGATATAATACGTGCTTTTAAGGTTAAAAAAAAACTTAATTAAAAGTTAAAAACCTTAATAAAGGTTAAAAAAAAGAGCACAAAATAAATGATGAAAGGATTTTAATCAAGAATTGTTTATTATTTGAGCTCAGAAATAGATCAAAATATTTATTTAGAACCTTCAATATAATACTTTAGAGATAAGTAATTATAAGAATGAAAAAAAATTGTCAGGATTTCATAAACTTCTTTAATGAGTTGGCCGACGTTTCGACCCAAACATATGGGCCATCATCAGTGCTAAAAATTAAAAAAATGAAATAATAACAGAAAAATATATATTAAAAATGTAAGAGTAAGGAGAGTGAAGAATAATAGTAATGAGATAATAGTAATAACATTAAAGAATAAAATCAGAAAAATTATAAATATTTTAATTTTTATGATAAATATTTTCTTCTCTTACACTTTTAAAATTGTCAGCATTAGCAGTCAAAATTTCTTTAATGAGCTTGCCACATTGTATATAACTTTGAATGTGTTCTTTTCAATTTACTTATCTCTATGTTATTTGATTTTTAATCATTGTATATACTTTTTGATCATTATTAATAACATTTGTCTGTATTAATTGGGACTTACCTTCCTATAATTATTGTACAAATTACAGAATATTATATTGCTAAATAATGATGATATTTATCTAAACAAAAAAAAATTAAATAAAAGTGTAAGAGAAGAAAATATTTATCATAAAAATTAAAATATTTATAATTTTTCTGATTTTATTCTTTAATGTTATTACTATTATCTCATTACTATTATTCTTCACTCTCCTTACTCTTACATTTTTAATATATATTTTTCTGTTATTATTTCATTTTTTTAATTTTTAGCACTGATGATGGCCCATATGTTTGGGTGGAAACGTCGGCTAACTCATTAAAGAAGTTTATGAAATCCTGACAATTTTTTTTTCATTCTTATAACTACTTATCTCTAAAATATTATATTGAAGGTTCTAAATAAATATTTTGATCTATTTCTGAGCTCAAATAATAAACAATTCTTGATTAAAATCCTTTCATAATTTATTTTGTGCTCTTTTTTTTAAACCTTTATTAAGGTTTTTAACTTTTAATTAAGTTTTTCTTTAACCCTACAAGCACGTATTATATCTTTCCTCTTTAAAATTATAATTAAAAAAAACTTTTTTTAGTTTTTTAAGTACTGTTACACCGATCCAAAATTGTCTTCAGGTTTAAGAGCTGTAGTTATGATATATTGTACAATAATATATGATTCTATTATTATTATTTTTGAGTAGAATGAAAAGATTCATTATTATAAAAGCGTTCATAAAGTTTCTTCAAAATTTTAGATTAAAATTGAGAGAGTTAATTTGCTGTATAGAAGTTTCTATCTATCTGATAGCGTAACGTGGATTCAGCTTATCTGGTGATAAGTTTCAGCTGACCATCTGCTTCTTGGATTTTGTTTAACCTAAATTTGAACTTGAATGCAGTTTTCTGAACTTGAAATATTAATTTGCATTCCAAAGGTAACTGTAAAACTATATTGTTATACATTACAGTCTCACCCAAATGTTTATATTTGTCTTATTACTCTGTTAGAAAATTGATATATTTACGTTAAGCTGCTTCTAAAGTAACTCCATGTTACCGGGGGCGTATATTATTATTCATTTTTGTAATATTAATGCTGGATCATAGAATTATAGAGCCTTAATGATACTGATTACACTCTGTAGATTTACCTCCAGTTGCCTTCCCACACCTTAGATTTTCTAGTTTTCTAAGTGATTCCTACTTCCTAAAGTAAAATTAATAACTGATTATTAAACTTCTATTTTTGTTTCTATCTGTATTTTGTTTTTCCGAAAACAATTCCGATAATAGCTGTATGAATCATCCTACAGAAGATGGACCAGTGTCCTCCCTCTACAGTTTCCTTGGCAACGTTTCCGGGGAGTGTGCATCTTCTGCAGGAAGTGAGGAGGAAGTCGGAGACAGTTTTGCTATTGGAGGGCGTTTCTTTCTGTCATCGAGAAAATTCTCCTCCCTTGATCTTCCGCTTTATATCAAGTAGACTTTGAAAGATACGACCAAACGCTTTATCGTTACTCTATGAGATTCTTAGAAATTACTAATCTCCTCCTGAATGAGTTATTTTTGGTTATACGGAATGTAAGTAATATATTCAAGATTAAATACTCGTGGAATTTTGGTGTTTAGGTTTTGGTTATTAATTTTTTAGACAACTCCAATGACTAACTGTACTAAGTTGTGGATCAAGTCGTCATGACGATAAAACCTAAAACGATCAAGACATTTTACGCCATTTGTTAGTAATAGTGTTAGATACTTTCTAATACCTCGTATCATTTATCTCTTAGAATTCCTATCTTCGGTAATCGAGTACATTTGTAACAGCTTACAAGGCAATTAAATAACGGTACTGATGCTGTAAAGCATTTCATTTTGATTTCGTACATATTGACTTGTTATACAGTATACACCCCTCTTTTACTACTAGCGCGCTTCAGGAGAATATTCCGTTGTCTGAAACAATGCAAGCTAGATTATGTCAGCTCCTTCGGTACGCGTATCGCTTTCTCTTTCACTGCTTCTGCGGATTCAAATCTTGTTCCTCTCACGAATCAAGGTGTCTTGCTCATGTTTCTGAAACGAAGCGCCAATCCTTGCAATGAAAGAGTCCCAACTTAAACGAGATCCTAAAAAGCTGTGATTTGCAAATCAATAGGATTGTTTTTTCGATATTCATGGGATTGTACATCTGGTGTGCACCAACACTCATCGTGAAGGAGCTGACAGAAGAAGACTGTCAATACTGTTTCAAACAACGGGAGATTCGTATGGAACGTTATGTTAATAGATAAGGAATGTACATTGAAGGTGATAATAAGTAAATATGTATGAAATGAAAATAAAATGTTTTGCAGCATCAGTCTCGTTAGTAGCCACCCCCCTTAAACCAAAATTCGGCTAAAAATGTATTTATTAAATTTTAATCCGACATCGATAACTCAGTCTTCCCACCGTATTCTCGATCTATCCTTTGGTTCTTCAAGTAACTATTTCATGGATAGTAATTTATGTGTATGTATGAGTCCTATCTCCTGACTTCCCTTAGTTTCCAGCGGAAGACTTTGATGGAGTTGGTAAACTGACCGACAGACAGATTTTATTAATGAGGGAGGCCTAACTAAAAACTACGATTAGGAGATATGTAAACAGCCGAGGGGAGGCAGGCTAAATCAGACTTAATGGAGGGCCCATGCCTCTATTGATTCTCACCCTCGCTCCTTCCTCGTTCTTTTATTTTTCCATCTTCTAATCTGTTTACATTATTCATTACTCCTGAGCTTTTATGATCTTTTCCTTTTCATGTTTTTTTCATGTAGTTTTTTTTTCCTATTCTACTCGTTACCTTCCAATTAATGTGATTATTTTGTCCAAGGAAGCGTTAGTTTCTATGTTGTTTGTTGAAAATATGTTTTATGTTTTTTCTAGAATTACTAAGGCATTCATGTTTGTCTTAGATGTTAATTTTTTTGAAATCGAACGATAATGAGACTGCCTCGGTATTATCGGTTTTTTAAGGTGTTGGTTCGTGTTGCGACCTAGCGTTGTGTGTTTGTGATGAAAGAGATTAGAAGTATTTTACTTACTGTTTTTTAGCAATGATGAATCAACGACTTTATGTTTCTTATAAACCAATATACTAAACGTCTTTAATTCTTCATTGTTTATGGCAAAACTTATCAGGGCATCCTACAGCTTTAACCTCTAGTCAATCTCAAATTCTGCAGTATTTAAATCGTGGACACCACGGTTACAGTTTGGGTGTCTGCTTGCTTGGACTCCCGATAAATTGGACAAAAATACATCGTCCCATCTAATTTATCTTGTATATATTTTTTATAATTTCTTGTTGTGTAAATGTCCGGTGAACATTTCCAGCCCAAATGAATCAACAAATCATTATTATTCTTGCTATTGCGAAGAACAATTTTATATACTTTATTAATCACTTGAATTCTATTGCAGCTAAAATTTGCACGATTTCTTTTTTAATAAAAGTATACAATTCTTAAGTACAGGTGATATGATTCAATGTATAGACATTAGTGTTTGGAACTATAAGCACAAAACCATGTCTAAAGATGATTTAAATTCTTTAGATATGGTTTTGTACCATTTCCGTGGCTTATCATTTCCATACTTTATTGAATTATTAATTATTATTTAATGAACCCTTCGACAAATTGACGTTTTGTCTGTTTTACGCCATTTCACACATCTTAGTCTTTATCCGTTTACATTTTCATTTTTATTAAATTATTAACAGTTGTCGAATCAGTTGTAATGGAATTTATCTTTTGGCCTAAAATATGCCTAAAGTAGATTTTTTTTTTTGTATGCTTCTTTTAGTAACCAGAATCAGTTTTTGTTGCTAATAGAAAAATTAAGATCCTTGAGGAAGGACGAAAAAGGATAAAAGTCTATTCTTGAAATGCTGAATTAGCAGTGGCAATACCATTTCGGGCTAAGTTATAAATCTATAATCCTTGAAGTGCTCAGAAACGGCATGACAGTTTAATAAATATTTCTTTTTGTATCCTGCAAAACCGGCTGGAAGAATTTAAGGTTGACGATGAATATGCTTCTGATTGGCTAGCTTAAAGAAGATATTTATTCAGTTAGTCCATTGACAGACATTCCTAATCTATTGGGACAGTGTTGGACCAATGTACGGTTGAGAAAGTAATAAACCTTAAAGGATATAGGTGTGAGTCATTATTCAAATAATATCAAAATTGTGATGGTGTAGTAATGAATGCATTTCTTCATTTCAAGCTCTCATCTCAGATTCAATAGTTCGATTCTTTTGTAATTAAAGAATATTCTTATGTTATTTGTTTACCTGACCGTTTTAGTCTTCATTTCCCGATTAAATGTAGCAGAGTTTCATCGAGTATAATATTTCAACGGCGTTATGAATAAAACTTTTTTATTTTTATTTACTTATTAAGCAGTACAATAATATGCCACATAGATCATAATTATTGTGAGGTAAGACCGCTTTCACACTATATGTACAGAAAATATAAAATAAGCAGAAGAAAAATAACAACTAAATAATAATCAAAAAGTATATTCAATAAATAAACATAAAATAACATAAAGATAAGTAAATTAAAAAAGAAACAGACATACCTATATACATTATTTACAATCAGGCGAGGGAACTCGCAAGTGAATATTTATCGAGATATGAATAAAAAGTATTTTTATTTTCTGGATGCCTTCATGTAAATACATTTATTAATAAAATTTTAGTTGCTGTTGTATATCCATCGTTCCAATAATTTTGCTCTAAAAAATAAATAAACCAACCTTGAAGTTTTAACAAAAAGTCGGTAAAAGTAATATACAATTAATAATATGAAAACATCAGTGTTTTCAATGAAAACTTCAGCATTTTCAATGAAAACACTGATATTTTCATACTATTAAATTAAATTAATTCTGACCGTTGCATTACAAAGGAAGTTTCTCACCAACCTTGTGATGGTATTAAGGTATAAGTACCCAGTTTGTAACCGCTTCGTGTGCCCTAAGAAGCGCTACCGACCCCAAAAATTGAAGTGTCAATTGCCTTACCCAATCATCTTTTTTATTCCATATAGACAAACAAAAATTATAATTAAAAAGGAAGGAGATGGTCCGAGGTGGCGAAACTATTTTATTAAAAGAGAACGTTTCGACCCGACTTTGCAGGTCTTCTTTAGGGAGGTGTTTACAGCAAGGAGTTTCACTTAGAACTCATTTTCACTTACAACTCATCTCCTTGCTGAACACACCTCCCTGAAGAAGATCTGCAAAGATCTGCATCGAAACGTTGGCTTTTAATATAATAGTTTTGCCACTATTTACCCTACTTATGACCGCCACCTCAGACCATCTCCTTCCTTTTTAATTATAATTTTTGTTTGTCTATGTGAAATAAAAAGCATAATTGCGTAAAGCAATTGATCCTTCAATTTTTGGGGTCGGGAGATCTTCTTAGGGCTTAAGAAGCGTTTCAAAACTGGGTACTTATACCTTAATACTTTCACAAGATTGGTGAGAGACTTGGTTGACTGTGGGTGGATCATTTCTTCGTAGAACCTGGTCGAAGATTTCGGGGAGTAGTACCTAATGTTTTACGATTGCGATACCTTCTAGCAACAGGAAGGTCCTTTCTTACTCATATCGTTTATATATCATGTAGAAATAACATCCTTATATGATCTGATACAGCCATAGGCCTAGGAAAATAAAGTTAAATAAGGCCTACTTCAACGAACCTATTTTATTATTCTTAATGATTTAAAATGAGAATATTTTGTTATTGTTTAAGTATTTGACTTGAGATCATTTAAAAATTCTAAAATGGATCATTGTGGAAAAAAATTATTTAACCCGAAAGTCACTTCTTCATCTCTCAGTATAAACAGCTAATTTCTTATAATAGTCGTAATATAATAGTTGGCTAAAAATCTGTATGCCCTCACGAAACACCGAACCTAAGAAGCTTCACTATAGTATAGTATTTTACTTTTTTTTGTTTGGTAGAACTGTTGTTTTGTTGAGACTATGTGAGGTTTAGATGCCTTGGTCCATCAAGATATTTTTTTTTTTCTTTTCAAATGTTTAGTTAAACACGAAAATAATTCGACTATAATTAAATTATTGGAGAAGTAATTAATATAATTCTTCAACGTTTTTTTAAAAGGTATGTGCGTGTTACCAAGAGTTGAAATATCCCACTCCCGAGAGGCGAGTTGAAACCCGTTCATCTGATAAAGCGAAGAAAACATGGTAAAACAATTTATGCCTCTAGGTAGAAAACGGTTTAAATTCCTTCAGTGTACAACATGCCTTTCGGAGTTTCTCGTCAGCTATCCCACAGAGTAGGGAACGTTGTTTAAGTTTAACGAAATAACCATGTTATCAGGTAACCATGCTAATCTCTCGATTCATTCAACTTTTCCCTAGGGCTGTCAATGCAATAATCATTGTACCAAGCTGCTTTCTAATAACTTTCCCTCCAGTTCAAAGAAATCAATCCCAACTAAATTCGTCGCAAATATGAAAAAAAAATGAAAGCGTACTGCTTAAGAAGGTTTTCTTTACACTTAAATATTTATAATGTGCTTAATCTGTTTCTGATTACAAAAATTACTTGTATGATCGTCAATCTGTCCGAAAGCGGCATAACAAAATTAATGGTTTCCTAGAATACAATTTTATTTTTAATTTAAAATTTCAGCAGTGCAACATCAAACTTACTGAACATGCAAATTAAAAATATCTCACCCCCTTATTTTCTAAATATGGACGATAAATATAAATCATTGTTAAACTAAAAAAATCTTATCAAACATATACTTCTGTACTTTTATACACGATTTATTCGGGTACTGGTATTCGGTATATTAAAATTTTATTCAAACACGTTCTAAAACGCTAAAAATGATAAAAGGAAAAAATTAAACAAACAGTGGAAGGAACCCTTACTGATTTTAGATCAAAAGAAAGCGTTTGATTATTTTTCTGACCAACTTAGCTGGTCTTGGCCAGACACGATATGGCATGGCCAGCTGCCATTGGACTGAAACATCACCTCCTGACCTAATTATGTGATAAAAGTAGTAATATCTGTTAACACTAACGGTCTACGTTGTCATTAATAATAAATTATTTCTGGCTCTGTATTTATATTAACAAGCATCTGTTCCATCTATAATAGGAGTTTGTCGTATTAATAGAAGTTATGAATAACCCTTTTTTACTACTTCTCAATATAATGTAGTAATAATATTTTTCTCGATAAAAATGGGTATATATATATATATATATATATATATATATATATATACAATATTTCTCGACATTGTGTTGAATAAAAAAATTAACGATTAATCTCTAAATGAAACTGGAATTGATGCCTCAAGTTGATGAAACATTTACATTGGTATAACTCCCCGTGGATCACCTCATAAAAAGTAATAAAGAGAAAAATGTTTGGTTTGACAAGCGTTACTTAGCTTACCATGAGGTAATTGTTATTTGTATCATAACTTGTTGCGTTGATTTTGAAGGCCTATAAGCAAAGTTACACACTGAAGAAATAAACAAATTGTTTATTTATTTATTTATTGTTCGTAAGGCTATTGAGCAAAAATTGATAGAATTTCAAAATCAAATATAAATATATGATATGAATAAAAATAACATCAAAACGATTAGGAACGTCGGAAAACTAGATAGCAGGATCAGGTGTGTTCAACCCCAAAGTTCGAAGGCACATGCCCACCCCCACCTTCCGAGAAATTTTATTTATTTCCTTTTCTTGATATTAGTGTAAGTGAAAGGAGAATTAGAAAAATTGCAGTTCCACTTGCATTGGTCTGCTTCATCTTTCTTATAATGTTTCTATCACTGGTTTGAAAGGTCATACAAAATTCAACTTCAAAAAAATGTTTCCTCAAAAAAAAAAAAAAAAAAAAAAAATGCGGTTCCTCACAGTGTGCCATGCCAATCCCCTTTGGGCCTCTCCTGAGGATTAGTTCAGAAAATGATTCATTAAATTTGTGGTCATTTATCCCTTAGTATGTTTATCTCCTTTATTTTATTTTTATATCTTAATGATATTTACAACTGTATTAAAGTAATAAATAATTAATACATAAATGTAATAAATACATTTAGTAAATTTGTACATATGGATATAATGACGTGAAAACACTTGTTGAGAAACTACCCAATGCTAGCACTCTAATAATAGTCTACATTAGGAGATCAGGGGGTCATCTTCGTTTCAGACGCCTCGGAGGGTTATCAGAAATCGAAGAGGAAGCAAGGTTAGAAACGTGAAGGTTGGGATGATTCTGAAGTTTATTATGGAAAGATAGGTAGCTGGATTGGGACAAATCTGAAACATAAGAAACATTAAGGTCAATATGGATGTTTTAATTTGTAACAAAGCAGGGAGCATTGAGGATTTTACGAAGGATTTTGGATTGTAAAGATTGGATACCAGAAGAATTCGATGGTTTTGTGGAGCTACATAGCTCAACTCAGTAAGTCCAAATAGGCTTATTATAGTCATGTATATGAGTCTTTTGTAATTGATTGGTAATTTAGAGCGTTTGTATAGTAAGTGTTGAAGTAATCGGAAACATCGAGCGGTTTCTTGTCGTTTCAGTCTGGTATGTATCTTCTTTATTGAGCGCCAAGTTATATATTATGCTTAATTTTAAAATTTCAACTACTTTCTAAATTATGATCAATCACAAATATCCTTTGTTTTGTTTGAGGAAGGAAGCAGTCGTAATTTTTTCTTATTATAAAACTTTTGCTTTATGAGTAAGTAGAAATAATTATAATTTTTCAACAGATTTTTATGGAATAAAAATATTAAAAAAGAAAATTATGAGCTCTAACAAATAAATGTTGCACATCATAAATTATTTTCGATATCTTATCTCACGGGTTAATATTGATTTTACGACTGTGAGATTGGGTCTTCTAGCTGGAGGTTGGGTTATTATAACATCACAATTTTATTTATTACTTTTAGGATTTTTTTTTAAACGGAGAGTTGATTGAACTTCTTTGCTTGCATAGCAGCTCATATCTTGAGAAGTTATCTCGGTGACTTTTTTCATCACTATCTATATTCAAAAATATTAACTATCTGGGTGGTTACATTTAATTTTTTTTTTATTACAACAGTGAGATAAAACTGACTATTTCACCATATTTTACACAAGCCACGAAAAACCAGGCTATTTGTGAGGTTATGGACTTGTAAGTTATTTCTATGGCCGCTAGATGAAAATCTATAAGACCCATAAAAACGTTGAGAGTTCTTACGAAGAATTATTTATTCGCTTCTTTCAACACTAATTATCTAATTTTGCGCTTTCTTCTCCAAGTACTGCAACCATTACTCCCAGGATGTTCTACTTGTTTTTTGATAGTGCTTTACTTGGAAATCATATTAAATTTTTTAAAAACGTTTTCTAGGTTCGTTTTGTTTTATTTTATTATCATTATTTTGCGAACTTATTAGAGAATAGATTCAATTACGTATTTCTCATTCGGGCGTTCTTCTGTTATTTCGATGATGCGTAGCTTGGAAATCACAATATTAAAAAAAATTATAATTTCGAAGTTTTATAGCTTCTTTTTTCTCCCCCCCCCCTTTTTTAGTAATGGCAATATATGTTGTAATCAACGATGTTATATGATTGGATACTCCAGATTTATCCGCATTTTCAAATGAAATAAACAACGTAAGATTTCTACGATTCGAATTACTTTGCATGCTCAATCCACATGGAAGATGAAAGTAAGGTTAACATATAACGAATAAGGACCTCTACAAGGAGAGGGTGATATAGGAGACTAAAAAGAGCCATGTACTAATATAGACGCCGCCGACCGCTATTATAGTTGATTACGGTACCTAACTACCCCTAATGTGGGGGTCTGTCAGAGGTACCTCAAGGGCGGATTCCCGCTAACGGTTGTGCCCCAAGGAACCGCATTCAGACACGGTAATATGATAAAGTAATCAAATCTTTCCACCGATCCCATGTTTACAATTTATAAAAAAACAAGATTTAACTAGTATATTTCAAATACATTCAAAATGAGTCAGGATGAGCTCGCTAAACTTCAGAAATGGATTGCTAACAGGAAAATAATTTTTAAAAACTCATATGTTCCTTTTTGGTTTTCATTTATTTAAGATTTATTGGCTAATTACAAATAAACAATATTTCATACATGTATTAGCATTTTGTTTATGAAGTCTTCTAAGTCTATAGACTTAGGCTTTGTCTTCGAAGGGTGACAGATGCCCTCCTGATTCTTTCATATATTCTTTTAAAAACGCCTTCAGGATTTTTAATACGTAGAATTAGTGCACCAAGTATTACTACTATTATTTTGTATATTTCATCTTTGAGCCAGTCCCATAAACAATAATCCAGTACTCTAAAGTCTGGAAATATAGGAGGCCAACTAATTGCTTCACTGCGATCAATCCAACTAGCCCTGGAGCCAGGTTCTAAAAATCGACCTGATCGCAGGCGAAGGTTTGATTGTAAATTACTAAATTGTATGTTATTCTGAGTAAAAAGAACCTTGTCTGCCTTTCCGGAGCCGCTGCTTTCAAAAATGGAGGCTGATTTAAAGAATATTAGATCAATAATTTGAGGATCGAAACGGGAAATCCACTGCGAAAAATGTGAGAAAAGTTTTTATTTTTTAAACTTTTATATATGGGTTTAAACATGTAAAAAACAAAATTGCTAACGCGGGAAACCAAGTGAAAACTTTTTACAGCCAAAAAAGTCAGATTTTTTCGGGCTTTTCACCTATAACTCCTAAACGATGCATTAAATCGAAAAATGTTTTGATAAATTAAAGTTAAATTTTGCATCAAACGACTACATAAACTTTAAAATTTGGTTATGCGGTAAGGTATAAAATCACGGTCAACCAACGCACAGTTTTGCTAAATTTGTCAACAACTGAAACAAATTACTATAAATAGCCCTGTAATTTGGAAATGAGTTCCCTAAGAGGAAAAACTCATAGAATAAAAGTTGTAGAGCATCAAATTTTGCGTATACTGAGTACTGACATTTTTATTGTAGGCCAATTATATATCTCGAATCGGGATTCGTTATTCCTTTATAAAATTCGGTATCTTTGGGCACATCGTTTACCAAAATCTTTTGCTGTTGAGAGGTGGAAAAGAGGCTTATATTCCATGTAACAGACTTTAAACAAAACTAACTCAGTAGAATAGACACCCTAGAATAGAATGTTGAAATATTGAAAATCACGTTTATCTTCATTCGTTTATTTTAATAATTTTTCTGTATGCAGCCCATTTCTGGAGTTAGGCCCATTCCTCTCGAATCACCTTGTACACATAACTTCTAGCTCATTAACACCATATTGGTATTTTGTATGAGCCATAATTTTTCACTACTATAATCATTTTTATTACATTCCAAAATTTTTGTTCAGTTTGCTACATAATGTTCAATGGAAATTCCTTATGGATAAAATGTTTTTTTTCTGCAGTTTTCACGATGAAATACCAAATGAAGTATTATTTTTGATAATTTAATTTCAATAAGAATATTATTCTCATAAATAACCAATTACGGTTTTTTAACTTTTTATATTTTTACTGTCAAATATAAATTTGAATCTGCCAATCACTTATTGGCTATCAGGAAATAGTTTGACTTGTGGAAAATAATGGGAATGTGAGACATGGAGAAGGACAGATTCTTGGATTAGATTCAATTACAGCTGGTTAATTGATAAAAGAGATCTCTCATCCAGCGTTTTTTTTTGTTTTCCTTCTTAATCATGGGCATGTGACCTCTAGCTTGACATGTTCCTGTAAATTATGTGAAATCCTGCATATTGGATTAGCGTAAGTAATAATATGTAATTAATTTAATGAAGATTTTCAAATACTATATGATTTATTAAAATAAAGGAAATTGTAGATAATTAAATTCCACAGTTGAAAATGCATAGACTATTATTACGGGGTGTTATAATTAGGGTCTGGATCGAGCCACATCTAAAACCAAATACTGTGAGAGGGATGAGCACTTGTTTTTTGTTCGTTCGTGTTGAGTGGAACGGAGATGAGGAGGTTCAGTTTGAAGTGTTAGTTTTTTCTTATGCCACCCACCCCGATCGAACTGTATAAGATAGAGTATACCTGACTTTAAAGTCTATCTTCTCAGTTTCTTCAGGGAATGTGTAGTTTCTTCTATTCTCTGCATATGTTTCAGATTTGGGGTGTTATTCTTATTATGTTTATATTTTTTTTTGTTGTGCTTTTGGGGACATGAAACATGTTTACAAATTTTTTTCAATTCAAATTTAGAATGAAATATAAGAAATAATATGTCTATCACATGTACTTAACTGGTTTGAATATACATATATGTATTTGCTCTGAAATAAATGTCGAAGACATATGGCTAAAATGTGTTTTTAGTATAATATTTTTTAAAATGTAAAAAAATTGTTTTTTTTTCTAGTTTTTGATTTAGCAAGTAATTAAAATTAATTTTTTTTAAAGTAGAGATACTATATATATATTTTTTAAAGTTCGAGGTACTATATATATATATATTTTTTAAGTTTAGATACTATATATATAGTATCTATACATAAAAAAAATTAGTTTTAATTACTTGCTAGATCAAAAACCGTATATATATATATATATGCGGTTTTTGATCTACATATATATATTGTAGATTTTTTGTTGTAGTTGTAGTAGTTGATTTTTACATTATATATATATATATATATATATATATATATATATATATATATAGTTCAAAAATTTTGAGAATCTTTTTTTAATTTGATCTGCGGCTTGATGGGGAAAAAATGAGGAACCATCATTTGAAAGATTTGTAGTGGTAAAATTAATTTTTCTGCGGTATTAAGTATGATTTAATTTAAACCGTAAAAAACTTAAATCATTTGATCATTTGATTAGAGAAAAAATAAATAAAAGTACATTGCTATAATATATATATATATATATATATATATGATTTTTGAAAGAGAGAACAAAATAGTTGAAACTATAAATTATTTATTGAAGCATCAACACTAGATAAACATAAACTGAAGACTTTAGGACGTACTAGGTAAAATACAATAAAGTTAAAAAGAACCAAAAACTATAAAACACTTTAAAAATTAACAATCAAGCTATTTTTTGAAATTATATCTCGGTGTTTGTTCAATTCATGCACTAATCTAAATGTGTTTTTCGCAATTTAATCAATTTCATATTTATTTATAACCCAGTATGAACGATTTGTGTTCATGCTAGAAGCCTTTTTTTATGATTGGAAGACATTGCAGGTAAACTTAATCAACAGATACTGTCAGTTTATTAACATTGTAAACAAACGTAGCGCAATACAAATCAACTTCTCCAGCAATATATTCTGCGCCGAGCTAATCCGGTATTCTCGAACGACGGCCGCTTGAGTCATTCCTTCCTCATTCCGCGAGCATTACAACAGTTGCTGGTGTGAGAAGCTTGGAACGGAGCTGGACCATACGCGGGAAATGCTATACAGAGCAAACAGTCTTGTTTGCAGTGGGAGGGGGCGGGGGTGTGCCCCCCTGGCGCCAGCTATCGACTCAGCTCTTCACTCTTTCAGATGGAGCACAATTACATTATTTGAGCATCTTCGTCAACATCGGGCTAACAAGATAATCCGCAGCTTTTGTGGATCTAGGCTCCGCAAAGTGTTGTTGATCCTTATCTAACTCTAATTGTATAAAGCAGTTTAAGCTGCCTCTGACAAAAAGGAGAGCAAATAGAAATGTTTTCAGTTCTCTTGTAAGTGTTCTATATTATATCTAACTGTATATCAATATATGTGGTTACTATATGGTGGCACTGGACTTGTGTGGCCAGTTACTGTTGTTGTACTACTATGAAATATTTTTTTAAATATATAAAGTGCCGTTTCTATTCCAATGCACGGTAAAATAATAATTCTATTAAAGAAATTGATTTAGACTAAATTTTGTTTTCAATAAGCTACAAAATAACTTCATTAAAAATATCGGTTATGTAAGAGATGGATGATTCGTTAGCATCCACGTTCAGCCTCCAGATTTTTCTTCTACCCAATGAAAAACCAGTTGTTGTTTTTTTTTTTTTAATAGAAACTCGACGCTACTTCAGGGTCCATTCACAACTGATAAGTCTTTTGATACAGCCGGACTAGAATCTCGTTCCGAGAGTTAAATGTCTGAGAGTATTACATTTTCATATTATGAATTAGTAGTTAAAATACATTGATAAAGTGAGATATTAGTGTGGTAAATTTGAAACACAGTACTGCGTTTCCTTACTCACTGTCAGTTAACTGCGTTGATTCCTCGTATTTAAAATAAAAGAAAGTAAATAAAATAGACCAATACCTTGATATTTATTGACCTGTAAAATTCATAAATATTTAATGTTTACTTTATATTTATTTTGAGTACAAAGTCGAATAATATTGAATGTGTACCATTGTTTTATACATATATTTATATATATAGTTATACATATATGTATAACATTGTTTTAAGTATAGAATTAGTTTTTCTAGAATTTTATTTTGTAAACACTTAGGAATGTTAGGATTATTTTTCACTTAAATATTTGTCTCATAAGTGTGACTATATCTAGTTTTTAATATAGTATATATATAGCCAGAGGTGCCCAGAAGGGCGCAAGTTACACCATCAAAATTTATAAGGGGTCACTTTGAGTGGTGGTTTTCAATTTTTAAGGGTGGCACATTTCGACGGAGTTATGAATATTCAAAATGAAAATTTTCAAATTAAAAGACAAGTGGAAGCATGGAACAGACCGCAGGATGTGTAATTATATATAATTTATGAATATTTAAATTCTACTTTCGTTTGCACTGTTTTTAAGAAGAAGAAATGAATATAATATCTTGAGAGGGGTGGAAAAAGTTGTCCCTTGGGAGGGAGGATGGGCCCCCCTGTCTATAGTTATTATGTAGTTAATATATCTATATCAGCACCTATTCAAGTAAGAAGTATGACTGTACCAATTGTTAATTCTGCTTTCAACTGATATTAACAAAATAAAATAAAAAAGCTTTAAAGTAATGGCTTCTGAGTCCTTCAATTGAACTGAAAAAATTTTCATATAACAAAATAAGTGAGTGTTTTATTGTAAAATACATTTTTTTTCACATTATCTATTACTAAACAACTATGCAATAATGTTAACTAACCTATTATAAATTATATACAATAATATGTGGATAATAAATTGTTCAGAAAATGGATTAAAATTTATAATTTATATAATGAAGAGAAGAATAGTTGGGTTGATCAGTCAAATAAGAAGGCAAAAATAAATGATAATATTTATTTTGACATTTGCCGACGTTTCGATCTGAAGTTCAGGCCTTCATCAGGGCTGTCTCCAAAGGTGTAAAAACGGAGAGTGAGTGTACTCTCCGGTATTTTTGCCTTCTTATTTGACTGATCACCCCAACTATTCTTCTCTTCATTATTCACGATAGTCAACCATTTTTCCACTCTCTATAATTTATATATATAATTTGTAATACAACAATTTTTAAATAAAGGGAAACTTATAAATGGCCAAAAATGAATAGACGAACTGACTCCTTACTTTACATTGTCATGTCGATTATAGAAAATAATGCAGTAAAATAAGTCAAAATTATATATTAATAAAATAGTGGACTCGAAAATCTATACCGAAAAGACCTAGAAAGTTTTTCTTTAATTTTACTTCTCAGCTATCTGTTCAATACCTATTTACTTAGCTATAGCTACCTACAACTATACTCATTGACACTTAAGAAATGAGATTTGCAATGGTGATTTCGTTAAACGTGCATTGTTAAACAATGTTCCAAAGATCGCAGTTACATGATGCTGATTCACTTCTTAGTGTGCATTGGCAAATTATGTGTTTGCCTTATGCAACTGAATAAGTGGTGATTAAGAATAGTATGCTAGTAATACTGAAGCCTTTGATGTTATAAATGTTGCATATACAATACCATTTTTTATAATTTTTAGCATTCTGCCAGAGGTTGAATTCTCTACAAATAGGTTCATTATTATAGATTTAAATATTATGTAAAAAGTATTTTTATTTCAATTAATACTTGTGTTTAAAAGTTTTAATTTCTCAAAAACTAAAGTTGGAGGTAAAACATATTTTTATGAATCTTTTTATTAAGTACCTTAAAAAAATAATTCTAATTTGTAGCCCCTTTCAGTTATACGATTCATCCCTTATTTTTTTTTCTATTATTTAATACTCCATCATCTTGACAAATTTGACTTAAATTATTTGAAAATGATTTACATTTATTTAAAACTTATTTTTGGTTTCGTGTTTTATTTAATTATAATCTTAAATCTGTTGGTGTATGTTATTCCATACTGTCTTGATGATCTCAGAAAAAAATACAGGTATGAAACAACTTAAAATGGAAAGTACTCCGTTCACTTCGGCAGACACCATACCGCAAAACACTGCGATCGTTCGGCTTTGCCGAAAAATACATCAGAATAAAAAAATTCATTCTTATAAATGGAATCTTTCAGGATAGATAAGCCCTTATAATTTTACTATTTATTCAACTTATAAAAACGTTTCGAGCTACTTTCCTCATTTTCAAGTGATCAAAATCCAACAAAAATTTCAGCACATTTCCATTATATAATTCTATTGTAATTTATTTCTAGTCCATAAATATAAACACCGCAAAAAAAAATATATATATATATATATATATAAATATATATAAAAAAATATAAAAAGTAAAATTAGTAAAATTATAAGAGTCTATCTACTCTCGAAGGCACCATTTATAAATACATCAAGGGCCCTTTAGTCTTCGACATAAACTATTATTTGCTTGACAAATAATTTTAAATTTTTTTCTGTAAAATATCTGTGTAATTCGTAAAAATTCTGTAAAATTCGTTAGTTTAAAAATCCTTCAAACTTCATTTATTTGTATTATAGTGTTAAGGTTTCCACGAGCTAATTTGTGAATTTCTCTTCATGCATTGAATAAATAAAATATCTCTAAAGTATATTAAATTAAACTTTACCCACTTAGCCAAGTTGATTTTTCCTCAATCCTGCCCTGCTACTGATCTCTTCTTGGTTTTAAATAGCAACAGTTAAAACTTCGATAGAACGATTGTGCTTATTTTTAGCTTATTTGTTGCCAGCTGTTGTAAACGGGCTACCATATGGTGGGATGGAGAAGAGCGGTTAAAAATATCGTTTTTAAAATAAGAATAAAATTGTAAAAAAAAAAACTGATAAAATTTATATTCAGTCAATCGCTATTCATGCTTTAAAGTTCATTATACTAAATGTCTTCTTTCCAAGCGACCAAATAAATAGCTGTTAAATGAAGGAGTTACATAATGTTTTTTAAATTCTTTTTTTATGTTTATAACGGTTATACATAGTCATTTATACGGTTATAACATACGGTTATACACGGTTACACTTGGATTCATAGTCGTCGGCAGCGGAGGTGGGGAGGGGAACAAGGAAGATGGTAGTAAGATACTTTCAGCCCCTCCAATATTTTGCGGTAATTTACTTAAACATAATACAGTAAGTACAGTAAACAACAATAGTAAGTATAAGTGATAATTATACAGTGTGACTGGTTACAAAGTGATTACTGAGCTAATACTCTATCCTCCTATCCACTGACATGCATATAGCACTGTTATGTTACACTAACCTTCGCCCACTCCCCCTTAACGCTTGCGCCTTTCAGTCAATCACCGAACTTCTTCTTTATCTCAAAATTATCCAATTATATTTCAAAAATATAAAATAAAAAAAACTCCGAGGAAAACTTCGTACACCAGTTTGGTTTATGGTTTATGTAATAGAAAATGAATTTTCTGCATGTAGCAGAACTCTATCGTTGTCCCAGGATCTCAGTTTCATCAGCGATATTTTAAGAAAGCTATTTAGGTATTTTGGTGACATGTGGTTATAACACTCTCACTCGTTTAATAGTATTGGTGTGATTAAGATAGTAGCGCAGGGATCTCATAGAACCCTGCTTTTCTCTCCACAGTACATTCGGAGTTCTCTTGGCTAATTGCAAATATTGTATAAAGACATGTCTGTGTTCTACTTATCTTTAATATCTTATTTCTATTTAATGTATATATTTTTATTATTATTATTTAATTATCAATCTGCTTTTATTTATTTATATTTGATAAAAATATGGCATGCCAATGAATGGATGAACTCTTTTCTCACGGTAACCAATGTCTTTATTGTAATAGAATGTTTTATTATTCAATAAAATAGGTATTTTTTGCCAGTAATATGAATTTCATTTACGGTATTCTAATTTGATTCAATACATAATTTATATAATCTCACAGACGTTTATTTAATATATAATATTTTTCTAGCTCGCAAGATCGTTTCATTTAAATATTGTATGAAGTATTCGTGAATTTAAATTTAATTATCATTATATAAAAAAAAAATATGTATAAAAAAAATAGGGCTGTCAGAATCCTCAAGAGAAATTCTGCAGAATAATGGAGGAGGAATCTCCTAAAATAGTTGTAAGGAGTTTAAATTCTTCAAGTTCAAACTGCACTGTAAGAGAATCTCAATTATAGTTGAAAGCTATTGGACCCTATAGGATAGTGACGGGAAAAAGAGAAATAAAAACACCGAGTATTTTTTATATATTCTAATAATGCCTGTAATTTGGTTGTTTTTCCATACTACTTCTAACGTTTATCCAGTAGCCAGTTTGGTGTTAATTGAGAACTCTTGGACATTTTTGGTTCGATTTAAAGAAGAATTTATTCTCTATAACGAAGGCTTGAGGGCTTGGCTCTTGAAGATGGGGGTCATTAAAGACGGAGGAAATTGTCCGCTTAGATTGGCTGCTTGACCCCGGGGTCCTCTGCCGTCTTCAAGGTCCTCCCGAAACGTTTTCTCTTTGTCGGCTCCCTTATCTGGGAATTGGTATACCTTAGGCGTTTATCTGGAGGTGAGGTCTGCTCGTGCATTCCAGAGGAGGTAGGCAGGTGAAATATTTCGGTAATAAAGGCTGTCACGACACACATCTTTTGGGGAGTATGGAGCGTCCTTACATCGTTCTTTTGAGATGACAAAACTACAGAAAATAAAATGGTAAATGTAGCCAGAAAATACATTTTTTGTTCGCTTTATTTAAAAAAGCACGATGATAAATAGAATAAATAATCTTCTGTTATCAAGTAATCATCAATTTAATATTGTGATGAATGTTAATAATTTGATATAAATGTGAATAAGTTTGTTGTTCTAGAATATTGAGTGCGAAAGGGTATAAATTGTGAGTAATTTTAGTTATTTAGTGGATATATACATGCAGGCGTTGTATGTCTGTTTTTATTGTATGTGTTGTGGATTTATTACGGTTGGGTACTTATGGTATTGATTTTTTCTTTATTATCCCAAGACTTCCATTGAAGAAATATAATGCCTCTATTCTTATATTACAAAATAATGAAGGTAAGGATGTCAATTTTTTTTTTCAAGTCTATTTTAGATTCTTCTATGAATCTGAGTAACGACTGAATGATTTCTAGATCTGCCAGCCCTTTAGAGAAAACGGTATTGTTTTGGATGATGAGGTATTTATAATATTTGCTGCATTTGAGTGACGTGTGTCCTCGATGAAGTTGCATTTCGAGTATTTTTGTTAATAGAGTTTATTAATTATCTACGTAAATTAAGCTTAAATTTACGCTTGACAGTTTTTCACTTTATTTCTAAATTTACTGAGATTTATCCTTGTTTGATTTATAATGATTGATTATTTTCTTGATAACGAACATCATTAAGATTGCGAAATCGTGTCTGAACAGTAAGAGAAAAAAAGTAAATCTAAAAATCATCCGATTCGTGATTTGAAGCGGCCAAAGAGGCAGAGCTAATTCGTTCAGGTGAAGGGAAGACCATTTATCTTCATTTCTGACAACCGAGTTGAAACCAGAGGCAAAAGGTTTTGCACTGCGTTAAAACATCGCTAGGTATAATGCCTGGTTTATTTAATCACTTAATGATTAGTGATTTGGGTCTCATTTTAATCTGTTCATGTCTTCATTATGTCCACGTTAAAATATGATAGCAAGATTTGTTTTGTAATTACACCCCTTTCAAATTGGATATCTTGCTTCTAATTCATTTTCAAATTATCGTAAATTGGTTAATACAAGAGTCATCGAATGTACTGTTCGGATAATCTTGATGATACATTTTACTTTGGCAAAATATTTTAATATCATTAGTACCTATATTTATCTCTTCAGAATACAATTCATGTTCTACATCATTTGGCTGCATACTTGATGGAGTTTTTCCGTGAATCTCTGGTATTCATGAACATATTATTTTATTTATTTATTTAAACTTCAACACCCATTCATTGTAATTATAATGAAGTATTGGTTCAATCTTGTTGTGTTAAATTTGAGAATGTTAAATTAGAGACTGTATTTGCAATAGTCGCATTCACATTTCTGTGTCCCAAAAGTAAATGTCATCATGTCCGTTTTTATATTAAGTAATTTAATAGCTTAAATTTATTGAACATCGACTCCGATAAACAAGTACAAAAATGGATATGGTGTTCTTTAACCGCGGGGTGCAGATTTATAATAGGTGTAGAGATAGATCAATTCCTGATATAGAAGTTTTTATTATATTTTAATTATTTGTTTAATTGTCCACGTGATAGATTATTATATTTCTAAATATATAATATATATATATATTTGTTTATTATCTAATTCCATTTAAAATCGACTCGGTATTCGTTACGGTATTATGTCGACTGATTAAAATACCGGGCTTTATTAATTTCTGCTTAGTGAATCTGTCAGATTTGTTTCAGCCGAAACAGGTAGCTAAACCACATTTCATCCCACATCTTATTAATCAGTTAATCTGGCATTTGAGACATCTAACCATTTCGTTTTTCTAAATACAAAAAAAAAACAGTTATTTTGTCAAAATATTTATTATTTTTTATATCTAATTTCGAACAAAATTTGGACAGCTCTGGCAACATAAATCCGTACAAATGAATTTTTAGCGATCTGTCAGGTTGGAATTTTTAGTCGACAGCCTAAGTGCAAACTGGGTACCGCTTTGTGCCCAGTCACGTGACTACTGAAAACAGGAAACCGTCACTTAAATCGGGTGACTCACCTGAATCGACACTTCGTCTGCCGAACATTTCTCGGCCAATTAAACACATTGAGTTTTTTTTTCTTGGTGGAAAATAACAATTGTTTACATTTCTATAGTTTATAGCACTAGACTACATCCTGTTATTGCTACTACAGATTGACTGGCTTTAAATTTGTTGCTAATTGTTTATTATTTCTATGTATAATAAATAGAATTCCCAAAATATAGTTGACTATTTGATTTAATTTTTAGTTATATTATGTTTTCATAGACACTTAACATATCGGTCCAGGAATGCCCTCATTAAAATTCAAGCATAAATAAATTATCTCTGAGACTGGAAATGTCAGTAATATTAGACAATAATGAATCAATCATAAAAACAGTAATAAACTTTTTAAAAATCAAAATGTTACTTAATAAAATAACGAAATGAAGACAATGTTTTTCATTTATTTATTTTATTATTATTATATTTTATCCTCTTCTAAGGAGCTTCATAACTCCGGAGAACAAAAATAAATGTCCAACAGGCGCTGATGACCCTATGGTTTTACGACTTGAAGTCCAAACAAGCTAACAAACTTAACATATTGTTTCTTAAGTGTCTGGTTTTTAATCATTTTTTTACTTTGTCTAGTTCAATTACGTACTGTAAATAAAAATATTATTTTTAATTAGTATTTTTCATACGTGTGTGCTATCATCTAGTATTTGTTGGAGCTTCTTCACTCCATTTAGCAATCCTTAAAATATTTATCATTTTATGAGCAATAATCTTATACATAACAAAATGTATCAACTTGTCATTGTAGGTTAAACATTTTAAGAAGAGTATTTTTCCATTCCAGAAGCCATTGAGTTAACCATTTGTAGCCAGTATCAACGTTAGCTAAGAATAAATACATGGTCAGTTGAACTATAACGGAGGAAAAAAACGATACATAAAGAGATTGCATTGTAATTTAAAGGTTCATTAAATGTGTATGTTATTTGTTTATTTATTTCAAAGTGATTTAACTACTTATTTAATTTTATTTTATTACAATGTATCTTTATGACTGTATGCGACGTTAGGATATTTATTTGAGTTTAATAATCAAATACTATCGTAAAGAATACTTTTTTGAATCAAGGTAAATTAATTAACCTAATTAACTAGACATCCGCTTGAACATAACATTTCGATCAATTTAACCATTCTGGTCTACTTAATTACTTATTCAGCATGTTCGTAGGTCCTTCATTATTTAATATCAGATACCATCGTTTTATTATTTTGTAATAAAAGATTATTCCGCTAATGTATGACTTGATGTGGGTTTAGATATTGTCATTTTTTATGGTTAGCCTTGTTTGACTAAATGGCATACATAGAGCACTTCCACTAATTCACCCTTTCTGAACGAAATGGAACGAAAGCCTTGCGTGACGGGCTGAGATATTTCAGACAACTTGGCTTCTATTTTTAATTAGGACCCTATCGCGTTTCCTGATTAATTTCGAACGAGGAATCCTCACTTTTAGGTCCATCATAAATAATAATAATCATTTTTGGCTACTCTTCATGTTCACTTTAGCTGTAATTTCTTCCCTTAATTCTAAACCAATTTTCTTATTATAAAAATCAATGAATGATTACAAATTTGTATCTGCCACAAATTATGCTTTAAAAAATTAAAAAAATTATTTGAATAGAATATTTTCTATTGTCTCCTTTTTTTTTGTTAAAAAAGTATACATTAAACATCGAGTAATAAAAAAGGCATGAAAATAATTTCATTTATTTATTTTAAGATATATTTAATATTCATCAATACGTTAAAATGGAAATCATGAATCTTTTTGGTAATTAAGGACACCTTAACCCATAAAGCAGTCAAACCCTCTCGCGTTAAAAATAGCTAACTCCTCTTAAATCTTCTTAGAATCTTTGAATGACCTCTGTAATTCATAAATTCTATGACAACTTCCGCCTAATGCTTATTTCTCAATTAGGCATGGCTACAGTTGGATCCTAAGATATTTCCATTTGTATTTCTTTATGAAATAGTCCTTTATTAGTAATTATGTATCCTTCAGACCCTTACTTTTAGTTAGTAGGTAGTTATAAGCTCATATTTTATAGATCGTCATATTTTTCAAAAATCGTAGAAAAATACTTAAAATTATAACCGTTTAATTTGCTCTATTTAACTTCCAGTGTCCCTTCGCTAGCTTATTTAACAAGTTAAGGCGACTTTATCAAATTTTTGTACGAAAATCATTATTTAGAATCTTTTCTATACAAATGCCTAGAAGTTTCCTTGTATTTTGGATCTCCTAACTTTGCTTTTCTCTGTTCTCTTCATGGATGTCATATTTCAAGTGTCGCTTTAATTTTTCATACAAATGCTTACTTCAGCAAATCGTCATTCCTGTAACTTCTATTATAAATTCCTTCGCCGTTTTTATAAATAACCTCCTAACGCTAATTGGCTTCCAGTATAGGTTGGTTGCTATTTCAAAATTCTCTAATGAAATACTTATTGTTTAAATCCATTCCTTATAATTTGAAGTATTTAAGTCAATTGCACTACCATATATACTCGTTTCTCATTTTGATTATTATAATATAGGAGATATTATGTCCCATTGTACAGATTTCTCTCTTCAAAGCATTCAACTTACGGCCCGTCATAAAAAAACTTTATAAATGTCCTTTTTTTTAATAAAATAATAGTATTGTGAAGCCTATATCATTAATCAGGATAATGGCCGCTGATTCATGTCGTTACCATCTCGACTGACTCTTGTCTTAACGATGAAATAATTGGAACTGATGGACGTGGTAGCCAATTGTCTGTTCGATCGGAATTAGTCTTTATTAAAAGTCTATAGTAAATATAGAAGTTCATCAGAACTGTAACGGTCGGAAGGAGAAAATGATGCTCGATAAAAGAAGGAAGACAAATAGCAATGACTTACTTATAACATTTGACTTATTAATCACAATTCTATTGAAGTTAATCATCTAAAGTAATCGAAAGTATTTATAATTTAAAATCCAGGTCCAAATTAAAAGTGGAATATACTTTTTTTCTTTATTGAGATATATTACAATCTGTTGCATTCAAGGACAATGGTAATAGTGATAAAGAGCAGGTCATTCATACTATGCACAATAAATAAAAGTAATAAACAGCAATAAAATAATACTAAACGTAAATCTATATAAATTAAAAGATACTAAACTAAACAAAAATAAACTAATCTAACAAATTAAATACTTAAAAACATACATTCTTTTATACAATATTTACAATATTCTTTTACTCAAGATCTCCGAGCCAAGCCTTTCCCTACACTCGTGTAGGGAAAGGCAGAACTCTGTGAGATCCCAGCGTCTCTCACTCAGCCGCATCACTGGTATTACCAATGCAGGCTGAGCAGAGACACTATAACGAGACATACATGACTTGAATGGTGAATCTGGCCATTACCAGAACTCCAATATATTCTTACAACAAGTCTCTGGGCCACTGTCGCTTCAACCTTCGAGGAGGATTGTAGGGATGAGTAGTATTAGAGAGGGATTCTGCAATTGGATTTGGATGATATGTAAGATTTTAGTTTTGGTAGAATTTGGAATATACTAAAATTATAAATGTATTGCTTAGTGAAGGAAAATTCAAATCTTAAGAATTTATTTACTTCCATTTTTGTAGGATGTTAATACAAATTATTAGATTTTGAAGTTCGCGAGCATATAATTATTGTAAATTTTGTGAAAATGTTAATATCATAGACGAATATACTTTTACACTCGCTATCCGTTCGTTATGTTGGAGCTGGTATCTACATACATTATCACAAGCGAATCCAGGATTTTTTTTTTTTTTTTTTATAAGTACATTAGGATAATAACTTCGGAAGAAAGAAAGAAACTAACTACCTATATGAAATAGTCTTTAAGTGATTGTTGAAGTTCCATTAACTGTAATTAGACGAACAATAATATTTTTAAACATAACTTTTTCTTTCTCTCCACCTTAGATCCGCCCGTGTATATTATTGGTAAAATACGCGGGCCTTACTTGTACGTATTACTTGCAATTAAAATAGTATGGAATCAAAGGATAGATCAATGTGTGCGTACTTGAAGGGCACAACTTGATTATATGATAATATTTCGCCGATCTTACACCTAAAACCATTCAAGTCCAAATCATTAATATTATAATGTCTAATAACCATACAATGCTCATTCATTCGCAATAAAACTTAGAATTTTTGGTTTTATGTAAAAAGTCAGGGATCTCTTTATATACAATAGAGAAAAATAATCGAAATTTGTATTTTTCAGTATTAGAAATAAAGTTCCTTTTCTCTCATATAACAATTCCATTAATGGACTTGCAAGGGTTTAGAAGTAAGCCATAGATTTTCTCATCCATTATTTGGCAATCCTATATTTTTTCTTCTAATTAATACTCATCATAGCTCATGTTGTTTAAATCTTAAAACCTCTGCGTTTTGTGCTCGTGCCTCCTTTATTAGCATTAAAATTACTATTCCATTTTGGGATGGATCACAGGCGAATCTATGGTGGGAGAGGTGGGGGAGGGGGACGGGAGAGGAGGTGAGATGCTTTGAGGCTGAAGCCCCCTCTTTCTCCCCTCCTCCCCTCCCCCCCCCAAAAAATGGTAAAGTATAACCATGCCTTATAAAAAAAATATAAAAGTATTATTGTTCGTCCGGTTACGTTTAATAGTATTTTAAGATTCACGTCATGTCATTAAGGTAGTTATTTTTTTTCTTTTTGTTCCAAGTAATTATCGTTATATGAACGGAAAAAAAATTCTTTCGGGCTGAAGCTCCCCAAAATTAAATCCTATATCCGCTAGTGGGCTCTAGCTATTTAGGAATTATCTTTTACATGAATGGGCATTTCTCCCAAATCCTCTGCTCTTCCAATCCAATGCTTCCGGACAACAGTGACCAGTCTGTCTCCAATGTGTTATTCATGAAAATAGCATCTTAACTACCAACTGTATTTATCATTCAGCTAGAACTGGCTATATTAAGTTATTCCTATGACTCACTTCACATCTGTCGGCACGCGTTTCCTGGACTTAAGAATCCTATATTTATCTATGCCGACATCATACTTTATTTATTCATCTAAACACTCCATAACGATTAAACCAAGAATACTTTTCGTCATATTAAATAAATATTGTATACGGTTTTGTCCACGATTATAAATTTTATATTAAAATTTTTCAACTGACTTATTATTCATAATGAATTTACCAATTATGTTCCTATTAAAACTTCACTAAATTTATCTGTCATTTTGGGCAGTACATCTTCAGTGCTATATAACTTCATTTTTCCTTTCATTCGCTTATGTATAAATTAAGTTTATACTAATGGAAAATATGGGGATCCTGAAAATTTTTCGAATCCGAATTTTCAACGGAAATATACTTCTTGCAATCGACGGAGTCCAAAAAAGCAAGTTTCGCAAAATGGTCTGTTTGTATGTATGTGAACAAAAAAACTCAAAAACGAAAAATCGTACGAAACTGAAATTGTGTTTTCAAGGTAGATTATATGTCTGGGATGTTACCCAATCTTTATCTAAAATCTCGTCCTTTTTAATTAAAATTTTCACAAATCTTCCTCGTGATTATTATTTGATGCTATAATATATATATATATATATTCATACATATATAATAACACTAACCCGATTATATTCAATAACATGTAATTGGAAAGTAATATAAAATGAAGAAATTTTACTTTCGAAGGAAGTATTCTGAGATTTGAAATAATTTAGTTAACATATCAGCTGAATATACTATTAGAAAAACGTTTCACGTTTAATATATTTAGATATTTTTTGTGACACTTAAAGAATTCCTCATCTGTGATAAATACCAGTAAGGCAAGAAGTCTCGTACGCTTCTAAGTTCCTGCATGCTAAAACTGCTAATATTAATCCTTGAATATTAAACTCATCACCCGATATCTTCATTAGTATTTAGAAGGTTTCAACAATTATGAATAAAAAAAGTAAGCAGCAGAAGTTTATAGAATTACAAATAATTCTAAAAAATGCGTATCCTTCTCTTGTAACTTCATCAAATGATAAATATCAGTTCTTTATTGTAATAATTAGCAGTTACACATAAAACCTTTTCTCTTAAGCTCATGAATAAAGTAATAAATAATAAAACAGGAATTCAGAATGAAGGTTTGTAAAAATAAATTATTAAAACAGTTTGAGTCATCTGAAAAACACAAATACAGAGCCAACTTACTTTACACATCTTAAGATTCAAATTTATTTATTTAACTAACTTCTTTAATTGCTTGATTAAGTACGACATTTTTTTTTAATGTTTAGTCTCAAAGGAATTCACCGTTATTTCATGTTCGATTTTTAAATTATACTACTATTCCATATTTAATTGCAAATTGTTCATTGTTTCTGAAGTATCAAGTAGGATTGATGAAGTATAAATATTGTTAGATTAATTTAAAAAATTTAAGTAATTTTTAAATCTGTTAAAAATGGAAAAATCCAAACCACAAAACCATGGAAACTTGCCAACGTTTCGCCAATTCAGGCATCATCAGGAAAGAAAAACGACATAGAAAAAGAAGATTGCTGTAGACATATCACGAAGCCATTCAAATATATACTGAAGAAAAGATGTGGTTCTATTAACACAGCTAAGGGAGGTTATATTGAACAGCTGATTAGTATATAAACAAGGAAGAAAAGGAAAAAAAAATGTATGCATAACTAGTAATATAAAACCTGTTAAATAAAATAAAAAAACAAACTAATAAATTCAAAAGAAAAAACTTGAAGATACATTCGAGTATAACATCCATCATTAAAAAATGTGGGATTATCGTAAAAAAAAATATTATTAGAAAAGATTATTGCTCGCTATCTGTTAGTTCATAATTTAGCTACATATTGCGAATGTGTGAGTGAAATCTCTTGTCACTGTTACCGTTGGACTTAACATAACTGTCTTATTACTCAATAAAAACAGTTTCATTAGAAGTGTTACGTATATAATTTTTAAAGTATTATCTCGGTACTTATTATAATTATTCAAACAGTTTACTGACCAATTTTGTAAATATTCTTTTATTACTTTGTTTTGATGCTCTATTATTATTTTTATTATTAGATTATTTTTCTGCAACAGTTTTTGTATGAGATTTTCACATGCTGAATGTATTTTTTCCAAAATCAGTGAAATAACACCTGTGTTTACTGATTTTAAAAGAAACATTTTCCTCATGATAATCTTGACAAAGTTAAAAAACAATAAAAATTGAAAAATGATTTTTATTTTACAATTATATTTAATTTGAATTTTTTTTTGTTACAGGTATGTAATGGAGCTTCTTACTATTCGCTTTATGTATGATTTCTCAAAGAAATTATGTTCTCGAGATGACCTTAAACGTAAGTGTTTGACTTAACTTAAGAATATTTTAAATGCATAAAGAGTTCTTCTTAAAATTTCTATAATTTCTAAACAGTGGTGTCTCTAATAGTTTCTAATTCCAATCAGAAGGTATTAGGCATATTTATCTCTGGTTTAGAGAAACCGAGTAGGTGTTCCGGTTTTGTCCTTTTCTTCTTTTATGGTACTGGCCAGGTTGGTCTCTCAAGTTTCACTTTAATTTTCTAACGATCCTAAACATTGGATTCATTCAGGTAGGGACGATTCTAATGCTTTTGAAAGTAGCGCGGTCACCTTTAAAATTATTTGAACCAACAATGGCTGCCTTGTTGTGATCAGGCATAACGAAAGGTCTTCCTTGAATTGTATTGTCATGCAATACAATTCAAACAGACCAAACCGTCAACTGAAATTGTAAAGTAAATAAAGAGAACGAATGACATCGCTAGACCACTACTTCTAACTATTCTGAAAATGGTCAATGAAGGACCGGATATGAGGATGGACAAAGAATACTTGCTCCGGTCGACAGTATTTAAAAGGGCGACCAATTTTCATAAAACATTTCTTTCTACTTTTTGGTTATTTTACCTCAATTCAGTTAATAACACGAGTTAATGTTGTCCGATGATGACTTTAAATCATTTTATGATGACCACGATTATCTCTTTCCCAGCTTCATCGGGCTTAGATCTTGTTCCTTTTTATACAGATTGTCGAATTATATTTTTTACTTATGACCTTGAAGCGAAGTGCCAACCCATGCACTCGAAGATCCCAACTTAACCGAAAGCAATAATGATAGTTTTTTTCGATAGTTTCTAATTACAGTAACAAGATATTGAGCATATTTATCTCTAATTTAGAGAAACCTAGTAGATACCACCTGCATTGGATTGCTGAAGCTGAAAATATTAATTAACATTACTAAATTCATGTTCTTGCTGAAACCGAAAGCAGTACGCGTCTAAGAGCCGATAGAGGATGACTTTCAGCACGATTTCATACACTGGAAGATTCACATGAAATAGAAGAGAAAGAAGTGGGGTGTATATTGAAGTTGAAGTAAATGTGTATGAAATCAAAATAACATGTTTAACAGTACCAGTTTTGTTATTCAATAGCCGCTCTTCTTAGTTGCTCTTCTATTTAACCCTAGATATATAGGTACCATACAATATCATTAATACAAAAGATTTTTAGATGGCTTAAAAAAACATTGCTACACTACAATCTACACATACTTTTTATGTTGTAACTTTTATAATTTATGAATTATTATATTCCGATGATGAACCACGATAGAACTAATGTAAATGATATTTATAGTATGATTTATTGTTATGGGATAGCTGTGCTTTGAAAAATGAAATATTCGGCAATTGATGGCCCCTGAGGAGATAAACCATTGAGCGGAAGATACAAGTGGCCTCGATCGTGACCCGAGCAGGGCTCCAGGAGCCGAAATGCCTTTGTGATTAAGTGTATTTTTGAACCACATCCCTTATCAAGAAGGCTTTGTAATCAGCCACGGGCCGTAAAGATCTACTGTTGGCAACCTTTCCTGTCTTTGCCCTCACTATATTTACACGCCACGCCCCTATCTCTTCATATTTATAGAAGAGTCCAATTTTTTTTTCTCTTACGTTACGTGCTGAATTAAACTCAAATATATACATTTGATATGTATATATATATATATATATATATATATATATATATATATATATCATATTGATATAATTATATATATATATATATAATTCAAATATTGTTTTCTTTGATAGTATTTAATTTGGAATTACAATAATTATGCGGTTGGCCCTCGATGTATATGTATTATTAGAGTCTTTACACTCAAATGAAGCAAAAAGAATAAAACTACACAATGTATTGTATATAGTAGTATAAATCTCTTTTCTAGGAAGCCATGGTTTTTAATAAATGAGATACCAAACGAAAGAGAATTGGGAAATTATTGAAGTTTGTCAAATGTTCTACATGGGTAATAGACAGACAAGATGCAGTCAATATTTAAGTTTTTGATTGCCAACGTTACAACCCAAGATGATCCACCAGAGCATGCTACTAGTACTTAAGGTTTTGAAGTACTGAGTACGCCCTGATGATGGCAATCAAAAACTTAAAATTTGTCTGCGTCCTATCTATCTCCCTCCCCCCCAAAAATAGGTGATGTGAAACGGTTTCAATAGAAAGATTAAGACGGGATAAATTGTTTTAAAATTTTCGACGCGGTCATCAAGACGGGGATCCCACAAATGTATTATTTTCAAGATAATAATAGCAATTCTTGTGAAAGACCCTTAGGTACTATGGGTTACTTGTCATGTTCGGCATAAGTATCAAAAATTAAAACGTTGCTATTTACGAAAGTCTTCTACGAACTAAAAACCTATTGAAAAGGTAACTAGAACACCATAGTTCCATATGACCTTGGACACCTCTGATTATATAGAACGCAGCGTTCTGATGTTTTTAATAAATATAAATATGTATGGCTTCTATAATCTCAGTAGTTTTGGCCAAATGCGAGACTGAGACCAGTCTTGTTCTAGCAAACTCAGTTTTGGTCTTGCGCAAGAGTCTCGCAACAGTCTTGCAGTTACTTATTAGCTTATTACTATAGAGATATTACTACAATTTTATAGATAGGAGAAACCTAACTAAGCTCGAAAGAAAAATTAGAGAAATTAAATGCAAAAGTATATTGGTTATACCAATTATTAACATATAGTAACTAAGATAGTCAAGTATTAGTAAATATTTTGCTTTAATTTTTACTTAAAAAACTATTTTTTTTTTTATCATTCCTGGGCTTGGTCTTGAAACAGTTAGGCGGCCTTGGTCTTGTTCTTGCAAAGTGCAAGACCAAAACCGATTTTGACAACACTAACTCTCAGCAATAGAATTTTACTCCGTTAGTAAATGAGATCTACAAATCACAACTCTTCTGTATCAAACAAGTAGTTCTTGAGCGAGTACAATAATGGATTAGTATAAGTTTAGGGACAATGGATTGCTGTTTTGCTTGAAAACAGATAGGATATTTTATAGTTGGACAAGTTAATTACTTGCAAAGTAAATTGTTAAATTTGAACAGTCGTAGTAAAGTTTAAATGCTGAAGCCCTACCGATAGTGTGTGTTTTGGACAGACTATTTTGATAATGTTATATTTAATATATGAATAAACCTGTTTATTGGCCTGTTTATAATAAACCTGATAACGAAATTTAAAATATAAATAAATAACTGATGAATATTCCTTCACATAATTTGTCTTCCTTGAGATATTTATTTGAATGTATTACATTCCAATTGGAAATAATCAATTATACCTTTTGAAGTACATATGTTTTCCTTTTTTTTTTTCTTTTTTTTTTTTGCAAAATTTATGATTATGAAAATATGCGGAATAATCAAACCGAAAGAATATCCTTGATATAACGGTGCGACTTGTAAATTGAATTCCATATTTATCTTTCTATATATGATATCTGTCTGATTAGCAGTTTTAAATAGCTGCGTTGACTTCTCATGATTAAATATAACATAATGATTATTTTCGCAAAGCTGTTTTTGAATCACTGAAGACGAACTCAGATGAATTCTATTGCTTCGATCAATATTGAAGAACTTTATTAAATATTAGTAAACAGTTTTAATAATTCGTTATCAATCCAAGCGAAGTGAATTACAGTTGTACAGTTGACTGGGCGACGTTTCGCATCAAGTTTCATTAAACTGTGATAAGTGAGAAGGGACTGCTTAAATATCTTAAGAGGGTGAAAGTTCTACAGTGACATTTCCGCGACATTTGCCCCAGAGAGACAGTTCCATTGGACTAATCGAAGAAATGCGCTCATTAATTAACTGAATCCACCTCGTGGGTAGGAAAGGTCAGTTCTGCAGAACAACGTTCTGGCACATGCCCACAACCCAAATGCCAAAGATAGTGCAATAGTTTGGCATGCTCATCGGCGCCTAACATATGAATCTGGTAAAAATATTTAAGTTAATGTGACCACTAACATGTGTGAGATATAATTTTACAAAGGTAGTGTATCGTATAAAATAGTTTTAAGTGTATCGTGTCCTTTGCTTGATTAAAAACCTATCGAACAAAAAGTTAGATAAAATTGCGTTATTCACTGTAGTAAAAGTGTTTGAAACAACAAAATTACTCAATATAAAAACTCAGTGTTTATCCAACATCACGACTTGATATTATTAACTAGTGTTGCCCAAATGCGAGACCAAGACGAGTCTTATACCAATTCTTTACATATAGTAACTAAAATTATCAAGTATTAGTTACTATTTTGCCTTAATTTTTATTCAAGAAATCGATTTTTTTTACCAGTCTTGGTCCAGTCTGGTGGTCTTGGGCTTGGCCTTACGTTATATTTTGATTTATGAAAGTACCTACCTACCTTTAAATAGAAAATCATCGTAATTTCATGGAGAATAGTAAACTCTAGTACAACTACAAACCTTTCGAACTACTTGCATAAATAAATGAAGGCTCACTAATGTGTTTAAATATAGTTCAATCAATAAACAAAAACTTGAATTATATAACAAAAAGTAGTTCTTGATCCAGGGTTAGCATTTGGAGATTTCGCATTGGGATGTACAACTTACACGAAACTTTCACCTTGCTGAAATAAAACCAAAAATACTGGTATAAAAAGAAGTAATGTTCAAATGAGTATCCATTGAAATTTTAAATGGTATAATCCAGATTCTTTTTTTTTTATAATTGGTTTCGATTCGATGTGGGCTATCTTTTCTTTTTATCGCATCACATATATTTCTTATAAAATATATATCCTAGCTTTAACCGATGGTATCCACATTCCTTGTTAGGAAGAACTAAAATTATTTTATCTCTGATGTTTATGTGTGCTTATATTACATATTATAGTTAATTATTTTGTATATTTTTAAAAATTATATTAATATTTTTACCTGTACCGATAGTCAATGTCTTAGCATTCACGACAATGCTTACTGCTGATTAGTCAGGAGTCTGGAGTTCTGATATGTTGACTTTTATTGAGGAATCTAAGTACTGATATGAATCAATGTCTTCCGTTAGCATCAAAGCGCCTAGTAGCTAGCTAGCATTAATTCTGCTAAAGGAATTTCAAGGTTGCATAAGTGGAAAATAACGAGATGAGTCGCATATGGAACCGCATTGAAAAAAAGACTTTGGAATGTCAGAGCGAAGAAGAATATGCAGAAGGCGGCGTTGCGTTTTAGATCAAACAATAATATAAATATTTTAAGCAACCGTTATCTATTCGTAAACATGGTTAATTTTAATAAAATTTTATGAAATTCATCAATGACCATAATAATCTTAAAGAGAATTAAATAAAGGCTTATTCAAATGTATCAATAAATAAATAATTTTCAAAATTTGGAAAAATTTCAATAACACTCAGCACGGAGCCTTTCAATTTTTTTTTCCTCCCCTTTCTCGGCTTCCAGGGTTTACGTGAATTTTCCCGAGCCAGAGAGGGCAGAGGATTTGTACCAGAGTTAAAAGCTTCCCCGGCACCGGGACGCGAACTCGTAATTATATTATCATTTAAACTTCGCCTTATCACGTTGCCGGTGTTTGGATCACGTGTTAATCCGCTCGGCCACTCCTCCCCTTATGGAAACTTTCACCTTCAGTTCCATAAACGTATTATAATGAGGATGAAGCTAAAACATATATTTCTGTCAGCCGTATGAATTCCATGATCCTGCTGGCTAAATTTTTAAATACTATTTACCTCGTCGAATGATTTCTTGCAAAGAATATCCTTGAGGTAGACAACGACCAGAGGAAACGATGAACCACCTAATTATGAAGGCTTAGCCATTAGCAAAGATCGTTAAGACTGCTCAGGGATCGCTTCCGTTATCGACAGAAGCGAAGCTGACAGATGTTGGACTGCCGGTGGAAGTGATGAGGACAAATGGAGTCGGTAATGAATGGTCGCTCTTCGAAATTAGCAACGGGATGATCCAATTCCAGCGGAATCAATCATATTACCCGTCCCTCAATAGGATTAGTATAAAACCCCCTTTGAGCGGGACTATCATTGCTAGGAGGATGATTTATTGATATAAGGACCCTTTATGGGGTTACGTCTGTGGGACAAGTTTCATGTATCTAGTTTACGAATATAACTTCATGTTTGAATGGCTTTTTAAGTACTTGAATCACAAGCTAGTTCCCTTGTTGTATCAATGATCTTCGGTCCCAATTGTCAACTTACTCGCATGGATCTTATTCTCGGCACATAGGTTTGAAGGTTAAATGATAGGATCGGTGGACATTGTGTACCCTGACATATTTATGTCAATATCAACTACCCCTCTCCTCTAAGACTATTTAGTTGCTTTCCATGTTTTCTTCGATTCAGGCCTTGAGTTCTTAATTGGTAACCTTGATTCTTCTCTTTTTTAAAATAACTCTTTAGGGTCAAAGATACCAATCGTGAACACTGATGTCTTTCAGAACCTTCGATGTTATCCTTGATCTATGTCTTCTTAAGACATGTATGTAAATAAACTGTAAAAACATTCCATACTAGTTTTCACATTTTTTATTTAAATGTTCATCAACGAAAATTAAATCTATATCAACTTCATCCATCTGTTTATTTTGATAATATAAAGTTTAAATAAGAAGAATATTTATGTATATTTAGATATTACATTCCAATTCTTTAGCTGGTTGTTTAGGAAACAAATATTGTGTCGTTTTATTATCTTTATTTTTTTTTATCTGATTCATGTGATTCAAACTTTTATCATTTTTTGGGTGATAATTAGTCAGGACGCATTCATTATATATTTTTTTTTTATTTGTGTGAACGTTTCAACCCAAACATGTGGGTCATCTTCAGTCATGTGGGTCAGTACTTGAAAGCCTTCAGTGTTCGAACCACGCCCTGAAGATGACCAACATGTTTGGGTTGAAACGTTCGCACAAATAAAATAAATTGTATAATGACTGCGTCCTGACTATTTATCACCCATGATATGTAGAACAGTCGGCTAGCTTCCTTCAATAATTTATTAACATTTTTCATTTGTAGATTTTGATTTGAAAAAGTGGTGGATTTGTGTGGATAGACTTTTTTAATTGTTCAGTTAAAACACAAAGATCAATCCCCGCCCTATTTTACTTATAAAATTGAGTTTATATAACTTAGTCATTTAAGATTTATGACTTATAGCCATCGTAAATATTATTAGTGTTTTACTTCATGATATTCGTCATAAGGATATTACATTGCGCCATAATACTTTTTTTATAAAGCTTATTTTATATGTTTTTTTTAAACAAATAATTATTACTATAATGTCCTGTTGAATTTGATAACATTTTAATCTGTGTTACAGTCCCCTTTTTATCAAATTATTAACATCCACTTGAAACTTCGTGACTAGCTTCATCTCATCGTAACTCTACAACTATATTATTTACGAAAACTCTTGGAATTGGTTTTTTGAAAATCTTTTTTAACTTTCTTTATTGAATATTAATACATTCTGCCACATTGAAGGGCATTAATATTAAGTCTACATGATTCATTCACACAATATGTTTTTTTTAATCTAGAGATCAAAAAACTTTGTCTATTTAATTAGTTACTAAAAACTCGTATATACCAATTTGATTTCCACTTGGATCGTAAGATAATTTTATCACAAAATTAAGAAAAAATGTGGCCTACAGAAATAGTGGGCCGTTTGGCATATCTGACCTCGTTATTATAGAGTTTTTTGTACATAATTAAATAAACAAAGTTTGCCATTGAAAACGTCCCTATGCCAAGAATTTTTGTTTATAAAATAGTTGTACGTTATGACGAGATGAAGCTATTTACGAAGTTTCAGATGGATGTTAATAATTTGATAAAAAGGACTTTGAATCTGTTGGTGTTGGAAATCTTATGTTGTCCGCTCAGCTTAACATAAGATTTCTTTGAATCCCGTCAGTATACAGGAAAAATCCACACTATTCTTAAGACTTAGTAGAATAGCATCGTATTTTATAGGTGGTCTTTAATTTTTATTGGCAATTAACGGCCTAAACATCGTAACAGTTATTTTCTTGTTTATTGCTGAACTTTTTGTGACTTCTTCTTTTTTGTTCTTCCAGTTGAAACCTCAATTATAGTTAGACTAGGTTGATATCTTCTTTTGTCGATGAGTCAGCACTGTCAGCTGAAGGAAGCAAATTAGTATAATATTTTCTCGGTACGGACTCAAGACGATCACGGGATACTTTTTGTTTAACGATTGTTTATATCTTATAATTTATTCAGATATTAGTTTTAAACAATTGCAGGTCATCACTTAAGTTATAGAAGTTGTGTCCTTTACGCCATTTTTATTTTATTTTTTGCACTTGAGACTTCTGGCGACTCTTTAAAGATTTCATACACATTTCCTCTTCGATTGTTTGCACTTTCGGTATTTAGGTTCCGTATTTCTTAATCATACTTTTAAACAACACATTATTATTAGTTATTTCTAGAAGGAATATAAATATATAATTATCTATTTCTAGAAGGAAAGAACAGTTAATACACTCCTAAAACTCATTTACGATTCCTTTTTAATATCCACAATGAATACTGTTCTTTTTACGATCTATAGTTTTTCATTAGTTATTTTTATTATTATTCTGAGTCATGAACGCTCATTAGGAGAATTAACATTCATCTCTTAGTGAGTCGTAGAATTATGGTGGTGTTTAGCGGTCTAGTACATATACCACTGTGGGAATATTTATGACCTCAATAGTGACGGGATGAACTCCGTACAAAGAGTTCGTGACTCCTCCCTTATTACAGAATCGCTGATTGGCTAGAACATGGGGGCTATGAAACCTCTATTGGTCCATGAATTGAAATAGACGGTTCTAATTAGAAAGACTCAAACAGACCCTTAACGTTTTAGGGTTTCCTCAATGTCAACGGCCGTTAACCACTGCTAGGCTTGGTCAGGCTTGAGGTCGATGTAACTGTGTATTACGCTATGATACTCACACATATGTTTTTTAGTTTCAATAAATAATAAAAATATTTTACAACTTTATTACAAAATGAACTATACTAGAGAGAATCACTTTATTATCATAAAAGGGTGCTGCCCAATTACATTGGGTTGCTTTAAACACAGCATACTTATTAATCGCTACAGACAATTTTCCAAAACTAATATACAATTATATAGTATTAACAACATATATGAGCATAATATACAATTTTTTTTTTTTTTTTGTTATCTATATATATTTTTTTTTATCATAATTTTTTTTCCTATATTTTTATTTATTTTTTTTATTTATTTATTTTATTTTTACTATTTCTTTAATTCACTTATTAGCACTATACATCCCTTTCTGTTTCTTCTCTCACTCTATTCATTTTTCTCCTCTCTTTTCCTAAAATAATTCATAACATGCATACAAATACATAAAGTGCAGTGGACGTGGTCAATAAATAATGTAAAAATGCTGTAAAACACGCATGCCTCCCCCCATGAACAAACTCTCTATCCATGTATTATAGTTAATTTTCTTTTCTTACTAAAACTTATTTGTCAGCCCTTTTGCTTCCTGACAACCGAAGATAGGGAAGCTTTGTATTCGTGCAAAAAGATAAATAATGTTTAAAGGAAGGAGATGGTCCGGGGAGGCGGTTATAAATAGGCTAAATAGTGCTAAAACTATTTTTATTAAAAGCCAACGTTTCGACCCGACTTTACAGGTCTTCTTCAGGGAGATGTGTTCAGCTAGGAGTTTCACTTAAAAATGGTAAGTGACGCAGTTCTAAGTGAAACTCCTAGCTTCGATTTTCATGAAAATTTCCATTGGGATTCTTTTTCAGATTTATTTTACACCATTTTATCACATCTAATATTGTAAAATAGGTAAGGTAAAGCAAGACTGTGATTGGCTAATAAGATTCCCGAAATGCACTTCCAAAATCGTGTAATCATTAATATAGGAAAATATATTGTGTGTCTCGTGGGTATCTCTTATAGGAATCATTGTACATACACACACAAATGAGACCCTTATACTTAATATATATATATATATATATATATATATATATATATATATATATATGTACATATATATTCAGTTTATGTATATTTGGGAATAGGGGAGAAGGGGAGATGGAGAGGAA